>CM067075.1:2097147-2456269 GCA_033980235.1 Diadema setosum
TTGCACTGAATTATTTAAAATCATAAAGTTTAAAGCGTGCAAAACGAAATGTAAAAAACACAAAGTGAAAAATATCTTTATAGCCAATTTTGAACATAGAATGTAATAAAACAATACCAAAGTGACTTTGAGCGTTAGATCTAAGTATCATTAATGCAACAATAATTATCGTTGCTGGCCGTATTCATTAACTGAAGAAGGCAAGCCAGTACAATAATGATAATTATACATGTATATATTAGTGATTATGTTTACATAGAATACACATAGAATTTGCACTGAATTGTTTAAAATCATAGAATTACGTTATCATAGAATATCTGCCACTTTCACATCCAGACCCTTCGTCGTGCCATCGTCAATGATATGTGTCTACTCTAGTACTTACCTACAGTTCTTTAACCGTTTCAACTTATGATACAGAAATAACTATACACATTAAACATCCATTCCCGCTTGACTACGGAGTATCTACATTAATTTTTCAAACTTTGAATTTGATTAAGTGAATAAAATAATGTATTCAATACTGCGAAAAAAGGGTATACATGGGTATTAATATCTTGCTTCAGCTAATTACTTTTAGATTACACGAGGTAGTGGTGCATCTGTAATGACGTCATAATGTAGTCGCACGTCAATAGACTTCAAACGACAAGAATCGACTGGGATAAAGTTGGAGCCCGTGGTAGAAGTCGATTAAATCTTCTCTTGTGACTGATTGTAGCCTGTGAAGAACGATGATAAGTTTAGAAATCAGTTTCATACAAGAGGGAGCACGAAAAAAAAAAGTGACATGGCAGACCAGAGTTTGTTGTTTTTCTTTATTTCTTTCATATTTGTTCTTTTTTAACTAATCATGAGTACGTTAGCCTGTATTCCGAGACGTTTCTAATGATATGCTTAAAGTAAGTATAATGGAGGAGAAAAAGTGACGTGGGTAAGCTTGTATGGCTCCCCTGATTAAGACGCAACACGGACCAGCTGCAGAATAAATCATCTTCTTAGCCATGCCCTTCAAGGTGTCAAAAAAGATATGTAATGATAAAAGAAAGAAACCCCCAGAACGATGACACATGACTTAGGTTTGGCTGATCAAAATTGATTGATTGTTTACAAACCATTTAATTACTTGTGTGCAGTTTCTTTTCAACTCTCCACATAATCATTGCAACGTAGTAACTTTCCATGATGACCACAACACCAAGTTCGCTCTGACGATTGTTGTATCCCTAATTTCTGTTTTATACTTTTCAAATGTCTTCTGCATGATGGGCGACATCCATTCATTCATTCATTCATACATTCATTCATTCATTCATTCACACATTCATTCATTCATTCATTCATTCATTCATTCATTCATTCATTCATTAATTCATTCATTCATTCATTCATTCATCCGTTCATTCATTCATTCATTTATGACCACCTGGCCCTCTCGGGAACATTTTTAAACTGACATTGTCGACTTGCATATGAATTGGTTGTCAATGGTATAACGATATGACTTGGGAGGCACTATCCAGAAACACAGGAAATCGCATCAATCAACCGTCCTGTTATACCTGTGAGTACTCGTAAGACTTCGAGTTGATATTAATTTATGACGATGTACAGACCCCCCCCCCCGAAAAAAAGTAAATAGATAGAAAGAAAGAAAGACAGAAAAATAAACAGAAAGAAAGACAGATAGATAGATAGATAGATGGATAGACAGATAGATAGATAGATAGATAGATGGATAGATAGATAGATAGATAGATGGATAGATAGATAGATAGACAGATAGATAGATAGATAGATAGATAGACAGATAGATAGATAAATGAACAAACAGATAGATATATATACAACTACAAATACAACTACAAATACAAAAACTACTAGGTAGTAATAAACCGATGCAAGTTGCGCGTTCATCGTGATTATCAAGGACATTAGTTTACTTTATATGGATGCCAACTTACTTTGTGGAACAGCGCCAGCAACGACCATAGCCTGCGGTTGAGCGGCGTAGTAAGTCTGCGAAAGCAAGAGGGGAATTGAAGTGATTTGCATCATAAAAGAGTAGATGGGCGAGGATTTACAGTGGTATAATCGTGTTGCTCATGTTTTAGGAATTTCTTTGTTTCGTTTTGATTTAAATACGTCGACAACACGACGCTTTTATTTCCGTTGTATGCATCAATTACCGCCACAATTTGGTCATGTGAAATCCTTTTCTCCACAATCTATGAATAGAAGAAAATAGTCAGCGAACACAAATTCCCCGACTTATTGAGGTACGGTTTAAAAGCGAAATTGTGCGGACGTCTATCAATTATCTAAAATATCACTAAAACGAAATATCCATTTGCAAAATTGGTGAATTTGGTGTCATGAAATCTGTAAGTATCACCAGTGTCCAAATGATTTAAATTGTGATACTCTATACAGACAACATTAGCAGTGATATCTTGCATTTGTATTTTGGTGATGTTCGGTCCAATTTGGTGATTTTGTTCACATTATCTTTTGGCCACATTATGTTTTGGCCAGACATTGAGTGAAAACCGCTTTTACCATGGTGGTTGTACTCGCTCCCGCCGGGACAGGGGTGGGAGAGCAGCAAGTGAGACCTCCGCAGCATAAGGCAGCGGCAACGATGGAAATGATGAATTCCAGGAAAGCTAGGACGGCCAGTATGGAATGAATGATCACAGATCCCTGCGGGATATCAAGAACACTTTCATAGTTAGTTGTGGTCATTTCCACACTTTCTTTTATTAATGGAAAATGAAAAAAGATAGAAATGAAATGAATTTATGTCAGACTACGAGAAACAGACTAGATGAAATTTAACCTTAGGCCATATACAACTTGACTATTTTTTTTGTTTGTGCCTACAGATTCGCGCACACACACGCACACACATACACACACATTATATATATAAATATGTTTACATATTGAAGAGTTTGTTTGCAAAAACCGATAAGTCCATATTTGCCAAATGGAGATATTTGCGATTAAAGGTCAAGAAAAATAAAGAGGATAATAAGGACATTTTGCTTCTTCTGACCATTACTTCAAAAATGTACCTTTATGTAGTGACCAATATATCATTTAAAAGGTATCATTTTGTACTCTATGACAGAGACCGTACTTCCAAATCTTCAAAAATGGACTTATCGGTTTTTGCGAACAAACTCTTAAAGGGAAGGTAAACCCAAAGAGCAATGTGGATTGAGTGAAAGCAGCAATATTAGTAGGACACATCAGTGAAAGTTTGAAGAAAATCGGACAATCGATGCAAAATTTATGAATTTTTAAAGTTTTGGTGTTGGAACCGCTGGATGAGGAGACTACTAGAGGTTATAACGTATGAGAGGACAACAATATAAAGGAAATATAAAGAAATTTTCACAAAAATTCATTTTTCATGAAAACCACAAATTCCATCAACTTGATACGACATAATGTTAAGGGTAACAATTATTCCCCCTGTTTTCTGAAAGCGATTAGGCAAGTGCCCTTTCATAATGCTAGAAAAGTGAATTTTTGTTGATTTTCCTTTATATTTTGTTTATATTGCAGTCCACTCATACGTCATAGCCTCTAGTAGTCTCCTCATCCAGCGGTTCCAACACCAAAACTTTAAAAATTCATAACTTTTGTATCAATTGTCCGATTTTCCTCAAACATTCACTGATGTGTTCTGCTAATGTTGTTGCTTTCACTCAATCCACATTCCTTTTTGGGTTTACCTTCCGTTTAATATTATATATGAAGAGCTTGCTTCCAAAAGGCGCTAAATCCAGTGAAAAATTACGGATTTAGCGCCTTTTGGAAGCAAGCTCTTTATATATATATATATATATATATATATATATATATATATATATATATATATAGATATTGAATTAGATGTAAAATTTTCCCTGACGGGTGACATTATTATAATAGTGAGTAGTGAGGTGAGAGGCTATATTTTGGGACTTAAGTATATATGCGCGCGAAAGACGGAAATGGCAATTTTGTATCTTGCAAAAAACAAACATTAATAGTTCACTCGCTACGCTGCCTTGCGCGGTAAATAGTAAATAACTACATTTTGCAACGTATCATTCAGCTGAAAAAGTTAAAGAAGATTTTGTGGCATTCTGACCTTGAGCCGGACAGGATTGCATTCATAGTAGGCTCTGGGGTAGAAGTCACAGGGTTGGATGAACGAGTATGTGGAGGCGGCCACACACTCGTAGGATACCATGCCGATACTCACGAGGGCACATAGAATGCTCAGTACCATGTAAGCGATGATCTGAGAAAAAAAGAGAGAAGAATAAGATGAGACAGGAAAGAACGGAGGAGAGATATGACAGAAGAAATACCCCCACCCTCCCCCACCCCCCCCCCCCAAAAAAAAAAAAAATCAAAAAAAAAAATCAAAAAAAAAATCCCAGGCTTATTGAATTTCATTATAAGAATACATTTAAGAAAAAGAAAAGAAAATCAGGTCCCGGCGATTCAATTGGCCACAACAAATCAAAAAGAAATGAATACATAAAAAAAAAAAAAAATCTATGATTTATACATTTCTCGTTACAGACGATTTCACCAATAATCTAAATTGTTTTGAATTACATCGATAAATGAACATGGCTTTTGGTTTTGTAGTTATTACCAAGGATAACCATCAGTGCTGCCATGTCTATTCGCAGTGTGCACAAACTTTTGCGTTCACAAATCCCTTAAACTGCTAAAGGCCGTGTCACACCATTCCGGGCAAGCTACGCGGGCTTGTGGCGAGGAGGTAGTTTCCAGCACGTAGAAGATTTTCAGCGGGCGAACAAGAATGTTTGCAATTTTCATTCATGCCTTGTCATACCGTACGGGGGAACTTCTGCGGCTTGACTTGCGGGGAAACAAATTTACTCTCCGGAACTCTCCGCAGTTGGTCCGCACCTGACAGTATCTAGCGCGTAGTTGCCCGGAGGTGCTCACGCAAGTCCGTTCTGCGTGGACCTCTACGGGCATCCCCGCGACTCACCCGGAAAAAGTTGTGGTCATGCTCAAAACTTGGCTGCGGTTAAATCGGACTTGCGTGAGCACCTCCGGGCAACTACCCGCTAGATACTGTCAGGTGCGGACCAACTGCGGAGAGTTCCGGAGAGTAAATTTGTTTCCCCGCAAGTCAAGCCGCAGAAGCTCCCCCGTACGGTATGACAAGGCATGAAGTAAAATTGCAAACATTCTTGTTCGCCCGCTGAAAATCTTCTACGTGCTGGACACTACCTCCTCGCCACAAGCCCGCGTAGCTTGCCCGAAATGGTGTGACACGGCCTTAAAGGTTTCCATAACGCAATACATGTATATAATTCCAAACAAACAAACATACCAACAGAATTTCGCCATCCCAAGCGGTCCAGATCAACAGAGGTGGCATCAAAACCTCGAAGTCCATCCTTACTAATAAAGCATCAAAGTACAATCTTTTGAGAGTATGAGATAGGGCCACTTACCACTCCTTTAGACTTGTTCTTGCTCACAATACCAACAATACCGGCCGGAATGAAAAACTGTATTGTTGAAACAAAAGGATATGGATGCATTAGAAAAGAAGTAAAAGAGAAATCAAAGGCATCATTTCTAATTCCATCCCTTAAAAAATGCAATATTACAAGAATTCAAAGAAATGGTATATAGTTTTGGTCGAGATGGGGGTTCATGTTTCCAACTTTTTTTCTGAGACAAAGAGAAATGTCTTGTGAAATATGAAAGAACATATGTTTTTAAGACGAATTCAAAATCTATTTCATCTACGAAGACTGGTTTTGAAAGGGCTGAGATAACAATAACAATGTGATCCTAATAAAAGGAGGAACTCACGTTTTACTCGGATCACTATGTTTCACTTTGTTTTGGGATATCTCAGCGATGTTAAAGCTGATTTTCATCATAATGAATTCCTCTTATAATGTATGCTCTGTAACATTTCATTAAGTGGTTCCTAAGTATCTCGCAAACAGTTAATAAAAGCTATATCCTCACCTCAACCAGTGCTATACCATCTCTTTCATATTCAGCACTCAGTTAAAAATAAGTGTCTGCTGTTGAGTTATTTTGATTACATTATCAAAACTGATAAAAGAAAATACTCTGAATATAATAAAAAAACACTATACATGCTCGACATGCTCTTGAATTTGAACGAAAGGAAAATACATGTGGGATTAAAATCAAGTGACCCAGAACATCATTAGGCCTACCAGACAACCGTTCAGATGATTACAAACTCCAAAGGAGTCTCTCCATTATTATGATTATGACAACAAAGAACCTTGAACCTTATAATCCCGATGGCAGCTTGTCCATAAAGCTAAACTGGGATGGGTGTGCAACAGTAGGTGACAGTGTAAGAAGAGTGGGTGACAGTGAAAAAGTTGTATGTACAATAAAAGGGTGACTGTGCAAGTAAAATCCAGGGCTGGGTTTAGAGTAGCCTGGAGCTCACAGGAGGCTGCATCTCTCCGATAACACTGTAACAGGTAGGGCGGCCTCCTGGAAAGCAGCAGTTGATGGTGCTGTGACTGCAAGAAGAGGTAGGTGATTCCAGATCCTGATTGTGCGGGGGTAGAAAGAGTATTTGTAAGCATCAATGGTTGCTGCAGGAACTTCGTACTTCAGAAGGTGACTGTGTCTGCTGAGATATTTAGCCGGGGTTATGTACACTGGAAGTGGGATATTGACATGATGGTAGTGAATCTTGAAGAACATGGTGCACTGTGCAAGAAGTCTGCGGGTGTGTAAAGTGTCCCATCCCAGCTTTTTCACAAGTTCTGTAGCAGAGGTGTTTCTGCGATAGTCATGGTGGACAAATCTGGCTGCAGCTTTCTGTACTTTCTCCAAGCCTTCAACTGCTCCTGCCGAGTTGGGGTTCCAAGCTTCTGAGCCATACTCTAGTTGGGGACGAATCAGTGCTTGGTAGGCTTGACGCTTGATGTCTTTGGAGCAGGATGACAGTGTTCTGCGCAGAAGACCAAGGGTTTTGTTGGCTTTGTGTATTTTTTGCTGGCAGTGGGCATTCCATTTTAAGTTAGCAGTTATGATGACGATGGTATTTGTACTGTTGAACTCGTGGTATGGATTCGTTGAAAAGCGTGTAATCAGCTATGATTGCATGGGTTGCGCTTGTTGGTGATGGTGAGAGCAGCACATTTCTTGATGTTAAAGCCCATCAACCACTTGGATGACCAATCTGCTAGTTTGTTGAGATCGTTTTGGAGGATGTATGAGTCAGGTGTAGAGTTGATGTTCCGGTAAATGACACTGTCGTCGGCAAAAAGACGCATTTTTGATTGGATGTTGGTTTCTTGCATTGTTTTCTCCATGATTTACTTATGATTGATGTATGCATTTTTTTTTTTTTTTGTAATTAGGGTCAGTCGTTACTGTTTGTCTACGGAAACGATAAGTCCTACTAATTTGTATTTCTTGCCTTCTTACATTATTGTGTCCATTCGCTGAACTCGAGAGCGAAAAAAAAAAAAAAGATATACAGCAGGAGAACCTAACTAAATCAAATCAAACTTCAACAAAACATGACGAATGCAAAACGTGCATGCATATCCTCACCAGAATTCCAGCTGTAATCCCATAGCCAAGGTTGATGACTGGGAAAGTATAAGAAGCCCCGGTAAGAATGACGCTGAGGACACCAATGGCCAGTTGAATGACACCCGTGGAGAGACCCGCTTTGGCTTGGAACCGCTCCGATGTACCCCCGCAGCAGGTATTAGTGTTGGCCTTATTCGAATACGATGGTGGAGGGAAGGAAAACAACACCACATTTTTATTATTGATGAAAATGACAAATTAAACAAATCACTATGTCGGCTGTTACCGTGTCCTTGATGTCATGTATAACGTTTGGCAGAAAAGGAAAAAAAAAAACACACACACAACAACAACAAACAAGGACAGGTTTTGCTCATAAGTCTACTCAAATTCTTATCAACGTTAAAAATTTAACCATATCAAATTATTAAGATTGAATTCATTTTATAATGAGCATAATAAAATTATGAGCATTACAAGGATTATCGTTATAATGAAAAAATACAGATTCATTATTATCATTAGCGTTATTATTACCATTATCAGTAAATAGAAGTATTATAGTAGTAGTATAATAGTAGTAGATGCTAGCATTAGTAATAGTAGTAGTAATAGTAGTAGTTAAAGTAGCAGTAGCAGTAGTAGTAGTAGTAGTAGCAGTAGTGTAGTAGTAATAGGAGAAGGAGGAACATCGAGTATTATCATTTTCATTTTGTTGAAGGCCTATTACATTATTACGTTCGTTACGACAATATTGACAGACAGGAAAAGATTACATTTTTTGAGAGTAACTGTCACGATTGTTGGAGTACATGTATCTCCTTTTTCATCTGGGTTTATTTTCCTCGCGATAAAAGTCTTCTCTCGATGCCTACCTGGTATGCATATGTCGTTTGCATTGGTGGAGCATACGGTGTGGTATATACAACGGTCTGCTGCGGCTGGGCGGGCTGATAAACTACCGGCTGCCCCGCCTGCACGTAACCCGCCGGCTGCCCGTGCGTTGGTGGTGGGTAGTTCATGGGCTGTCCCTGCGGAGGCCCTTGGGGAGCATACACAGGAGCAGAAGGCTCTTGAGCGAGCGGAGGAGGGTAAGCCTGTTGAGCGGGATATTCAGGTGCCCCAGACATTCTAATAATAGTTGGTTACCACGGTTACGGCTGTAGCGGTAAAGAGGGAACATTCTGACACTTTAAACAAATAAGAAAATAAATGCAAGATAATAAGTGGTACATCATAACCATTATTACATCTGAAATGACATATGAGTGAGAAAATAGGGGGACGAGATTACGGTGAGTGTGAAGTTGTTAGATGTAAGCTCCCGGTTACAATTCAATTCAATTAATTTCACATCTTTCAAAAAAAAAAAAAACACACACACACAAAAATGTATATAAAATGTACAGAACAGAACACAGACATATACACAAAACAAAACACAAGCAGTACAAGGACAGTTACAGTGAAGTATAAACACAGTAAAAACAGTAAGAACTGCAGCAGATGTGTTGGAATGACAAAAGGCCATTTGTCTGTCAAAGGTCAAACCCTTGATGGACTGCATCTTACAAATTTGCATTTTAAAACTTGTGTTTCTTAAGTTACAGAACATAAACGGAGACAAGGAGAAAGACCGTAAAGAACATGGCAAGAATATACAAAACAATACATTACAAAAGAATACATCACAAAATAAACGATAGAGTAAAACAGTCCAATTTGAAAGTAAAATGTAACCTAATTGAGGTTATTCAGGTATTATATGTATATCTATAGGATTTATATTTCAATAAGCAACTAAAATGAAATAATTAAATGTGTTCAACTGAACTGCCATCGACGGTGATTTTTGTGGAGTCACGTCGGGCCGACTCGGTCAAGTCAATTAAATTCAGTAGTTTGTTTATTTCCATCATCAAAAAGAAAAAGAAAACATGATTCAAAACGGTACAAGTTTTTTTTTTTCAAATACAATATGAAGTATATGCACGAATGATGTCATATAAGAGAAACAACGTACACTTTGTCATGGTAAAAAAAAAAAAAAAAGTAAGTAATCATTATGACGGAAAAAAGTGTTCCACTAAAAAGCCAAACGTTTAAGACGTGGAGCACTGGCAATAAAACAACGACAGCACCAATTCGTTATACCAATAAAATAAAATAAATATTTGTATTAAATTCATCTATATACCATTGTACATTTTGCTCATTGATATTTGACGCTGTTACTATAATCAATACTTACTATGATTTTAGAATGCAAACATATGAAATATATAACATGACAAACTTATGGCACAGACACTATTTGGCCGTGCATACCAAGAAAATGTGACCTGGTAAGTCAACCTGGTAAAAGTCGACAAAGATGGCGAGGTAGACGAAAAAAAAAAAAAAAATCTTTCCCGGATGGATACTACAGAACATCACGTGTTGATTCTTTTGTACAAGTCGAAATTCGCACGTATAAGTCGAAGTTTTCTTTTTCGTTTTTTTTTTCTTCGTTTTCTGTTTGTTTCTTTGGATTTGACTCTTTAGAAGTTGACTGTATTTATACACTACATTCGAACCTATAACTGGCTTAAAGGGAAAATCCAGTCCGTAAATAAAAAAAAGAGTAAAATCTTACGAGTTCAAAGGTAAAAATTTGACTGAAATTAATGAGAAATAAGGAAGTTATGAAATTCTGAATCTTTGCTAATTTCTGCAGAACATGTTCTTGTACAGTGTTGATATGCAAATGAGTGAGCTGACCATGTCATAACCTCACAATTTTCCATTGATTTTGTACAAAAATGATGAAAATTCAATGTTTCTATCAGTAAGTCTGAAAAATGATAATAAATGAATAATGATAACTTCAGAATAGTGATCAGTTTGATATACCAGCATTAATTGCGCTTTAATGACAAACTGGAAATTTCAAAATTTTATAAAAAACTATATGGCAACTTGTGAGGGAATGACATGCTCACCATGCCGTTTGCATAATTATTCATATTGACCGTTCAAGAACTGTTTCCTGATAAATTAGCAAAACTTCAAAATGTCATTACTGCCTTATTTTCACCCGATTTCGATCAAAATTTTATTGTAGATCTCGTAATATTTTACTCTTTCTGATCAGACTAACTTATATTTGGACTGGATTTCCCTTTTAAAGGGATCGTATAGTTTTGGTTGAGACCTAATTTCAGTTTCCTAACATTTTTTTTTTTTTTTGTGAGATAATGAGAAACAACTCATGAAATATAAAAGAACATGTAATTCCATGAGGAATTCAGCGTTTATTTGATGAAAATTGGTTTTGAAATGGCCGAGACATCTAAAACAGAATGATTCTAATAAAGTGTGGGACCCACATTTTATTACGATCGCTTTGTTTACTTTGTTTTTGGATGTTTCAATCATTCCAAACCCAATTTTCATCAAATAAACTTTGAATTTTTCTTAAAATGATACGCTCTGTACCATTTCATAAGTGTTTTCTTAAGGTATCTCGCAAAAAAAGCCCAATTCTCATCTCCACCAATACTGTTCAATCCCTTTAAGGCCTATAGAGGCCATCATGAATTATTTTATCAGCCGCTTTCTCGTATTAATCTTCCCTTATGCGGCCAATATAGTAAGCCAGATCCGTTGTATAGCTTTTATACGTTTACATAAGGCAGGGTCAAACATTTTGATAGAGTGCATGGAGATTCAAGAGAGTTAACTATGGGTTTAAACCACTGACGCCATCATTATGAGCAATATTTCTTTTCTCAATAATCTTGATCTGTGTATTTATGTATCAATCCTTATATTCTTTTTATTGATCCATCTCGTTTCGATATAGGCCTACCCATTGACGTGTATGTACCTAAGATCCATCTGTAGAGCATCTATAATCTGTTGCGTATATAGATATGTTAAACTACAAGATGATTAACAATTAACGTATCGACTAAAAACTAACAGAATTGGTTCACTTTATGCATATATTTATTTAACAATCTTATCTACCTAGATCTCTTTATCGCGATCCACTTAGATCCCACAATTCACGCATCTACCTTTCTCTGTCATAGGCATAGATATATACATCGGTCTACTTATCTCCTTCTATATACATACCCATCTAAATTTATGTATCATATATCTCTTTTTATCAATCTCTATAGTTAAGAGTATACCTACTAGGGCCTACATGTTTCACAAGATGATAGTATTAATGCCATGGTTCATCCACCGTAAAGACCAGTTTCATTTGTACACCACCACTGTGCATCAGTCACGTCAACAACTTACATGCACCTCCCTGAGCTGATCTGATGTATTTTTGTACAACTCGTGCAGCTCTGAACTGAAAAAGGAAGCCATGCTCCCCGTTCTGCGCCCCAAGCGTATTTGTATGGTATTACCTACCTTTCGAAATGCTTGATGACTCGCAATTGGTATCTTCCTCTGTTGGCCGGTGTATGACAGTTTGTGTGAAACTGCAGAATGAGGCACAACAGCTGCAGTATCGTCGTCAGAGTTAGTATGGGATCGACTTTTGTATGTAGACAGTAGAAGCAGGGAGGTAGAAGCAGGGAGGTGACCTCCCTGGTATAGAAGTTACAGTGAATAATGCGCCCGGATATGCGCGTACATCTCCTCAGTACAGTATATAATACAGGCTGTGTGTCTCTTCGATCCCGCTTTCACTTCACGCTTTGTCTGTACGCACACACACAATCATACCCACACACGCATACTCTACTTCTCTATCTTTATTTCCGTGCTATGAAGCGTATAGAAATCATTAACGTAAGAATACAGGGTTTCAAGGTCGAATCCTGCTATAACTGCTAGCAGTGTACAGATCAGTGATGGAGAGAATCATGCTGAATGTGATATCGTCTATCACTGCTGTGAATTGAAAAGAGTGAAGTAATTTTCAAAACGGGGGAATCAATATCGAAGACAGTCCGAAATGTATAGACTACACTTTGCTGTTATGACGGGTTTATCTTGATAGCAGCATTTCTTTTTACTATCAGCATCCGTCCCACAGTAGTCCTATGATATGCTTTTGAAAAGGAAAGAGATCTTTCTCTGCATGGTACATACTGTGGGAAAACGTTTTGTTCTGATATAAGCAATGATGTTTTAGCGTTAAGATCCTATGCATATATCTACAAAAATAACAAGCGCGTTGATAGCACTAGCACATCAAAATAAAAACACAAACCAGTTTAATTGTAACATAATGTTCCTTGTAATCAAGAATCATAAGCTGTTGAGTCTTATGTGGAAAGGTTGAGCTTCAGACCACTTATACTGTACAAAACACACTCAAATGGTCAATTACATACGGATATGTTATATTATAACAATTGCGAGTTCTACAAATTGGTAGTGCGGTGTCGAAAGGAACACGGCTTATAGGCCTATATTTATAATATTCACGCTGTGACGTCATTATGTTAAAAAACTTTTATACAGACTTTAGCTACTCATGGTACATCTGGCTTTTTGTTCATGTAGGCATACTTGTCCGTATAGACACCCCTCCAAAAAACAAACAAACAAACAAACAAGCAAACAAACAAACAAACAAACAAACAAATAAACAAACAAACAATATTCTGATTGGTTAGAATTCACGTTTCATCTCATTTCGATAGCGGGTGCCGGATCTCAGTACTTATTCAAAACTTTCAATCGAAAAGACGCACGTACATTAGCGTCCGCATTTACAATGACGTCACATTCTCGCACCTGTCCTTTGTGAAGTCAAGGAGGTATAGAACTACTATAGGCGAGTCGGCCCAGTAGGCCTAAAGGTGTAAAATTGAATTCAAGGACACTACTCCGAACGTAAAACATGTCTTTACCAACTTTCACCAAGAGCTGTTATCAACGTGCGTCACAACTAACGCCATTCTTTCTTTCTCTCTTCCGCCTTTGCACACACACGTACAAACACACACGAACACACACACACACACACACACACACACACACACACAGAGAGAGAGAGAGAGAAAAATTGATGCACGTCAAAATTTAATGTTCCGCGTCCCTAACTCAACAGTTTTTTCCGCAAACTATTTGACCCCTACGGTTTGCCTATTCACATTTTTTTTTTTTTTAATATTTTCATTACTATTTTTTTTTAATAGAAACCAACTTGCAGCCGCGGCGTTATAGAACAAATTACCCCAACACATCTCAAGCAGGCCGATACAATGACTTTTGAGTCTTTTGAAAACAAATATCTTTAACTTGTCAATGAACTTTTACATTGTACAATGTATGTCGAAGTTTTGTGACTTTTCATTGTCGTGTTTCTTCTTCTTCTCTCTCTCTCTCTCTTGTCTATTTTCTTTTCTTTGTTTTCCTTCCTTCGATGTGCATGAATACATTAATCATTTGTGTATGTGTGTGTGTGCGTGTGTGTGTGTGATATGCGTTATTGAAATATGGTTTATTATTACTTCATACGTGTACATCCATCCCTTGGTTACAAACTTTGAGAAATTCATGATCCCTGAGGGGCTGAAAACCCTCAGACTTTTGCAAAGTTTTACAAAGTTGCAAAACTTTGCTCTTTTGTAACTGGTCCATGCGATTCCTTAGTGAGTGATAATTTCGATTTCCCATATCACACTCATTCCATGGATATTTTGGCATGTTTTGGCAATGAAAATGCTTGTGTCAAAAGCATTTTTCTTGCTATAATGCCCCAACACATTTCCATCAAGTATACTCTCACATACAATACAAGACCAACTTTATCAATGACAGCACTCATACATTTGTCCGTTTTGTTACTGTTTTATTAAGTTGTTATACATTACCAAAATGTTCAATCAATTTTATCAGTACATGTAACATACACATGGCTCTATTGTCCACCTACATGTATGTAAATTGCAAATGTCAATGTAAAAGTCAAATAGCGTCAAGTCTCTTCACAAGGACAGAAATGTAAAATATTTGTTAACCTTACACCCCTTCACGTACCACTCACTTCATATACATGTATCTCACCTCTTTGACTGGATTCCAAACCATCTTTAATCTTGACACATCTGAGTCTGACATAAGCTTGTCTACATTCCCACCACGAAGTGAAAAACTCAAAGAATGGAATTTCCGGCAGACCTCGAATTGATGAAGCGGCAGAGTGAAATTTTTTCATTGAAGTCGCAATATAAGTCTTTACTCCCATCACCTTTTATGCAACTCACTCATGCACTAAAGTATAGTGAGCGCAACAACTTCATGCAGGCAAATTCTATGGAATGTACATAGTAGCTTATTAAATGTACATAAATGTAATACATTTTATATATTATCATTTCTTCACAAGCACAAAAGGTCAATGTAAGTACATACATGTGGTAACCTCATTTGTTTTTAAGATGATTACCGTGTCCTTCATTTGCTAGCTACATGAACAGTTTTCAAAGTAGAATCTCCACGAAATGTACCACACACACCCGTCACAAGGTTAAACAGCATGTAATAAAAACATGTCTTTCTTCTTTCTCTTCTGATTTTGGAATTTTGACGGAGGAGTCTTGTCAGATTTGCGATGTGCTTCTTAATGTTGCATCTACTACTGTACTTGACACTCAGGCTTGACATACTCTAAAAGATGACTAGGTCCAATCCAAACACTTCCGTCTACCTGCAACCTTTTTAGTTTTTTCAACTAATATATTACCTAACTCCCTCCCTTTTTGCTTTGTTTTGTTTTGCTTTTTTTTCCCTTAATAACTACTGCTTTTAAAAATTCATCATTATATTTCCCATAACATAACTGGAAATACTAACTGTTGACATTTGACCTTTAACCTCTTGAGTGAGACTAGTAAGTGTAATGCATGGAAGCTCTCAATTTAATGTGATCTATGAACTTTTTTTCTTTCTTTCATGAACAGGAAAGAATTTTCCCAGGAGTTTTACAAATTGGCAAAAATTGGCTGGGAAATCAAATGCTACTTTAGTGCTTTCATTTGAGCGATATGTATATGATATAAATGAAAAATTTTCACTCATAATCTTCCATACAATAGCTTTGGAAATACAGGCAATATTACAGTACAGCTTAAATCACTAAATCTACAGAAACTTGTGATATAAAATTTCATAAATTCTACAATAAACTACACAGGAAAAAAAATTGCACCAATCATGATAAAATATAAATCTGAAGTATGCACAAAGTCCCCATAAGAAAAAGTGTGTGTAAATCATACTCTAGTATATAGAAATCATCTTTCTAAAATACTAATAAAACACTAATACCACTGACTACTCTGATCAAACACAAATCAACATTTTCAAGATGATGATGTAGAGATATATACATATTTCACAACATTCAGGCACGATCAGCTAAAAAATACAACAAAATCACTACAAGCAGTTATTATTATTATTGTTAGAATGAAGACTGAATACACCCACCGCTTTTAAAAAAAAAAAAAAAAGACATTTCTTGCAGATTCGAGATCAACATCCTAGGAATCACTGCTGAATACAAGGTTTCTATAGAATCCTTACAGTTCTAGACTTCATTTCAACCATTACAAATATTTGATCAGGAAAAAAATCATACATGACCAGAAAAAAAAAGAAAAGAAGTCATACTGAAGACAGGATTCACTTAAAAGCTTTGATAACATGCACTCCTAAAGATAGCATAGAAGATCTGTGTCCCTAGTTGGAATGAATCAATGTAAGAAAGAGATAATACATCAACTCTCACTTATCAGTCATGAAATGGTGTGCAGTCACTTAGAATACATACTATTCAAAGATCACCTCCTACCTCTGAACAGAGGAAAAAAAAATCTTAGGGAAAAAAATAAGAAGCCATAGATGATATTTTGCTGTACAGTGTAGCACACTTCTGCCTAATTACCCTTCTCTAAAATCAAATATGAAGCACCAACATGTTGTTGACTGCACATCAGTTATAAGGAAGCTATCATATACACTTTCTAATGCCAGAATCTAACAGCTCCAAAATATCTTCTTCTGCATGTCATTGCAACAAACCAAAAGTATGAGGATTGTTACCACACAACAGTCATAGACTTCCTTTGATTTTCATGAACTTTGAGAATGTAAAACAGGCGACACATAGTGTTTTCTTCAGCCAAACAAGAGTAATCAAGATTGTATGTGCCCTTCCACCAATGTACAAGTTTTGTTCGCTGTTGTTGGTTTGAACTGGTTTGAGACATGCTCAGCTCAGTAGCCATAGATACTCATGCATATCAACCCCACCCCCCCCACCAAAAAAAAAAAAAAAAAAAACCACACACACAAAAAAACGGCTATTGCAATTCCCTGTACAGCCCATACATAAGATAGTTTGGCTGAGAATCCCACAAATCACCGCCCTGAGAGATGAGCACGGAACCCATTCAAAAAATATTCTATTCATAGGATCTACTAATGCAGCATATCAGTTTAATTGTCAACCAACAAAAGTATGATGTTTGCGCATGAGCAGTGAATGACCACTGGTATTTTGGTGCTAGAATTACTTTTGTGCAAACGAGTAACAAAAAAAGAATGACCATTTGAGGAAGATGCCTTGAAGCCGACAACCCACCATGGATTTTCCTTGACAAGACATCATTTTCAATCGTTCTTTCTTTAGTACCAAACTGATATTGACTAGAAAAAGATTAAGGAAAAAACAAACAAACAGATACTGACTAGGCATCTGGGGGGTGTTTCATCAACGAGTTCGTCGGAGGTTTTCACCGACAAATTTGCTATCAGCCAATCAGACGCAAGGATTTCAGTAGCTTTTAACAGTTGTCAGTGTAAATCACTGACAAAAGGTTTCATGAAATGATCCCCCGATCTTAGAAGTCTGTAATTCCCAACCCCGTTCATTAAAAAAAAAAAAAAAAGTTTTGAAAAGGGAAGTTAGGGAGAAAATAAATCACATTAGATAAAACCATCTTGAAAAAGCAATATTACCAGTTGTTTTAAGTGATTGGGGAGACTGAATACATATATAAGCTACCGCAGGATCACATACCACTTACTGAAATGTTAGTTATTGACGAAGTGTGCAGCCATCAGTTTTGAGCGATCAGATTTGAGCCACTGATCATTACAGTGACAGTGGCAAATGTCATCACTGTGGAGTTGGCGGATAAAACCATGAGTGTAGTAACTAGGTCTGTAAATTTCACCTCCCACTGAGTGAATTCCAAACCCTCTTTGAAAAATAAAAAATACGACAGACTATAAGAATTTAAATCAAGGTTTGCTAATGAATTCATATCAGAGGAAAGTTGCTTGGATTCCTTTCCTTTTTTTTTTTTTACAGGAATTCAAACTAGCCATGTACAGACAAGTCCCTGGAATGTACATTTACAAAACAGAAATATTCCAATATACAAATCTGTTAAATTAAAATATCAGTCTTGGTTACTGATTGAAATAGAGCAAAGTCTCTGTGCTTAGAAAAAAAAGTTACTGTCAGATTAGAACACGTCCACCAGGTCACAAAACAGCCACATATCTTAAATTTACGACATGATATTTACATCAGTACCTGAATTCTGGTTACATTTATTGTCTAGGAATTTCTTCTTTTTTTTCAGACACCTTTGGCACTTTACTCAATGACAAATTAACAACCTAAACGAATGTATTTACTGCTGCATAAATGAGTCTTTGCAATATGAGAGACACATACAAAACACTGACCAAGACAGGAAACAAAGGAGAGACCTTGGCCCCATTTCATAAAAACTTGATATGATAGGATCCAGAACTCTTGCTGGAATGGCAATTGTCACGGTAACGACAAGAATCCAGCTTCCCGATTGGTTGTTGCTATGGGAAGTTGCCATTCCAGCAAGAGCTGCTATCATATCAACTTTTATGAAATGGGGCCGAGCTGACGGGATTATGCAAGGCTCCACATAAGTGGTAGAAAAGTGGCCTGGTGGCCCGGTGGCCCGATGATGCCAAAAATTGATGTCCCCAAATTCACAAAATGGTTATCTTTTAGTGGCCAAATTGGGCAACTACGATTCAAGATGGGTATTTATATCTGCTTTTATTTCAGACCACTGCGTTTCTTTTTCGTGCGACAAAAATTTCTTATTCAAAGATTTTAGCGGCCCTAATAAGCCACCAGTGAAAAAAGTTTTGTGTCGAGCCCTGGGTTATAAATTGGAAAGTGAATGGCCTGCTCTGTAGATCATACCTCTCAATTTCATAACTTATCATCACTTTACTAATAGTAATTCATTACAGGTTATATATTTCAGGCCCCCCCCCCCCTTCTCCTACTGAACTAAATACACATTATAGTGTTTGCCCATCATTCATGACGGCATAAAACGCTTACAGTGCTTGACAAACAACATGGAATTATCTTGTCAGAATAAACCAAACTTTAACAGATTTAATTTCAACATAAAGGGAAACTGGTGCTGTCTGCACATTTCACTTCGACGAATTCACAAACTGCCATGAAAAGGACATGATGTAAAAGGATGGATATGAGCATTATTTGAATACATGAACTGCTTCCACCTTTTCAGCAGATTACTGATAAATCCAGGTAATACTATCAGGAGTGTGAGCCAAATATACAAAACAAAATGCATATGAAAATGGACTCTTGTTTGACAAGTTCTCCTCCAACCAGACTATAATGACTGATAGAAATGAACTGATAAATATCTGCAGCAATATTAACATTACACATACAAGCATCAAACTTTTGATATGCAAGTTTGCCTTTGTATCTGGATGGACGCTAATAAAGTAGAGAGACGGAAAGGCATCACACTTTGGACCAAACATTACCAAACATCAAAGGACATTGCCTCTAGGGCATAAAGATACCAACAAAACAAGGGTACAGAGCAAATGCATACAGTCTTCTACACTAGCCAGGGTAATGCATAATATGGAAGGAGAAGGCAATCCAGAGGTTGTTGAGGTGGGGCCAGGGGGCAGGGTGGCGCATCAGTAAGTTTTCTCTTCTCCTACAGAAAGTTGTCCGAGTGAAGCCTGAACTCCTCCTCTTCGAAGTTGGAGTTGTCGCTCAGCTGCGAGTAGCGCCGCATCTCTTCGATCAGCATGATGTGCTCGCGGCAGCTGTAGTACGACATCAGGTCGCCGGCGGGGAAGCCCGCGCTGTTCCGCCACACCCCGCCGTTTCGCCGCGACGACCGCTTCCGCCTGAGGACCACTGCTCCGTCGGTTCCCTTGCACCCCGCCTCTTCCCCGTCCTCTCCTTCCGGTCCCTCAGGGAAGTCCCCATCATCAGTGGGTACCCAGGCGCCCCTAGGAGGCCAAACAAGAATTCAGTTGAGTAAGCAATGCTCAGCAAAGCAAGGCATTCAAGCTATGAAGCCGTTATGTAGCCGAGACTCTTCATTTCATAGTATCAGCATCATACTGTATATGCCGAATATTTCGCGAGGTTTTTATTTTTGCGAATTTCGCGAGTCAGGTGCTATTCGTGAAATTAAAGACATGCGATAATATTGATTCTGATCCCGATGTGAATGTGACGTACGCGTGTATACTTCTCCGTTCAGTACAGGACTCAATGATCGCGAATTTAACCACTCGCGAAATCATCGGGTATTCCTGATTCGCAAAATTTAGACTCGCAAAATATATGGCATATACAGTATATCAATGAGTAAGTGTACAATAATATAAGAATTTAATATGAATATATTCTATTGGTATAACAAATTGGTGCTGTCGTGTTGTTTTGTTTTGTTTTGTTCCATTGTTCTACGTCTTACAAGCTTGCCTTTTTAGTGGAACACTGTTTTCCATCTTATGATTATTTACTATTTTTGTTGCCATGACAAAGTGCATTGTTTCTTTTTCTACGACATCATTTGTGCATATACTTTATATTGTATTTGAAAAAAGAAATGCCCTTATCAGACAAATGAAAGACAAATTGATAACTTGCACCACTTTGAATCATGTTCTCTTTTTCTTTTTTTGATGATGGAAATAAATAAACTTTTGAATTGAATTAAATTTTCAAACCTTATGTCTTTACCGGATTTAACATCTTATCTGGTATCACTTGAACATTTCACACAGATGAATGAGAGCACACCTCTAACTGTCCCTAAATTTCCCCTTAACCCGATGAAGACTACTTCAGTGTACACTCGGGCAGACGTCTATGGGAAATGCTTGTTACAGCAGAATCAGCTCATCCTTATCAGATAATGTTAGAGAGAATCGTATTACATGAAAAGAAAAAAAAAGATTCAAACAGTGCCCAACCAATTATGTTGGCCACTACAGAAACATGAAGGTTTTTCAAAGAAATGAATGGGCATTTTATTTTTTTGCTTTGATTGCAATTGAGGCTGATACATTTAAAAACATGGCGAGTGGTCCTGCACACTTTTGCTTTCCTGTTATGAGTTGTTCGTCTGTGTATTACAGATTTTTAAAACTAACTTTGAGCAGAAAATAAATGAATTTACGTTCACTGTGACAACAAAAGTGCATCCTAATTATAGCATATTAGAGTACTAACTGAAGCATGTCATTAAAATCTAGGAATGATATGATGAAAATTTGCCGAAATGATGACATTTTCAATGAGGGCAAGCAAATATGTCTATACAATGCGGCGGACCACTTATAACATGTATACTTTGGTTTAACCTCGAATATATCCTTTCGATTTGAGAGTGGGATATTCTACTTGCCATCAGAGGCAGAATCAAACTCACAAAATTCTATGACTTGAGCTAACAGTTGAATACAAACAAGTAGTCAGCACATTCATTGCACAGACTACTTTGAAACAAGAGAAGTTTAAGCACGGCATACACACGAACTTGAAATCCGAGAAAATTACATTCTCAGCAAGAAATGACAAAATGCAATATTCAAGCTCAACTCCATCAATCACAAGGCAACTGAATAAATGAATTTTAAAGATTGCTTGCGTGCAAAGATGTAAAAATGAAAGCTTTGTAAATTGGAAATTCTCAGAAGTATAAGGATATATTATACAGATACACTGTATGTAGAGTTTTCTGGAAAGGATACATAAGATTTATTTTACTAGCAGGCAAAATGCATTATCACCAATACAAACAAACAGTGTCAACAGAAACAAACACATCAATACAGAATTGAAAACTAACCATGCCCAAACTGTTTCAAGAATTCTGATGGTAGGTATGAGGTTTACTGCATTCAGTCGGCATGGCAACCACAGCAGGAACAGATGGGAGAGAAAGAGAAGAGGGGAAGAAATCAGATGGGGGAAGGAATGAGGAATTGAATGAATGGTGAATGAAATAAAAGTTGACCAAATAATGCACAATAAAGCAAAATCAAATGATATGTCTCAAATAAAAACATCAATACATGACTGTAAATACAGAAACAGGAACAACAGAAATATAAAGTTTCATATTTAAATACAACCTTACTACCCAGTAGATGCTTCATGAATCTAAATATTTGCAAACAACAAAAACAACACTTCTAAAATGAAGAGTTTGATTGCAAAACAAGCTAGGTGACACTAAGAGAAAAAAAAGTTCGTTGACCATCAGCTTGAGCAAAATGAAACCTTTCCAATAATACCTCACTTATTGCACAGCAATAAATATTCTTGAAGTTACGATAAAAATTTCATATTCTCTTATTATTTTCTTTGATTTTTAGCATGTTTGATTGCAATTATCTCAAATTGACTAGAAAGGAGTTAACTTGTTTTGCGATGAAACTCTTCAAATGGTGATATAGATTTGATTCCAATGATAAGCTGAGAGCTATCATGTGACCAGTCCTTTTATTTAAGTTAAGAGCAAATCACTTTTCACCGGATGTTATACTTGTGATCAGTACAAATAACTGCTGATGTACATTGCCAGTTAGTATAAATTGCTTGTTTTAGTGAGCAGTTCAGTAAGTTTGGAGTTGGTGCTGGTGCTGGCATGGATATCTCACAAAAACGGTTGCTGTGGAGTTTAAATTGTGTCACCATTTTATAAAACAAATAATGCACATTACTCAGTCAGGCATTGGTGAAATCATCCACCCTCCAGAGCTTTTGAACATTTTAAAACACACTCAGATTTGAGTTTGCCTTGAGTGTGTCAGATCATTGCAAAATTATAAGTAGATGGATGATTGGTACTATGGGCCTACTCAACAATGTGCATGATTTGCACAATAACCTGTAAAAAGTAACTTCACAGCCCAGCTACCCACTCGAAAACCTAACAAAAATTTATGGCTATGCAATCTCTTAATAACACTGAAGTAGTGTCATTGATTCTATCTATAATTCATCTGTGGAAAACAGGTTCTTCTAATAATCAAAATGCCTAATGATCTGTACGAGTATTTTTCCCCATTTAAAAGTATGTGTAAGCACTGCTTAGAATGTGAGCATCTTGGCAAAGTCCATCCCAGCATCCCAGATACAAGGAAGAACTTTTACTGGAAATTCTACAGACTTAAAAGTTAGAAATTGTGGCTGCATGTGCAACGATGATAATCGACTAAGAAAGTATATAAAAAAAAAAAGATGTGTAGAAATGGTTTGGAGTAAATCAAGTAGATGAGGACAAACATTCCACAGATGTATAGAGGAAGAATGATAAAATACTGGTATCGAATGAGTGGTGATAAAGCTGATAAGTGAATGATTTGTGTTGAGATATTCATGCAGGATGAAATTCATGACACATTCTTCTTTGTACACATGCAGATTTTAATCCTTCCTTCATGACTCTTCCCTTTGTTCCTAGCTTTACATGTTCTCAACAGTCCACAAGCAAAAGACCTACACTGTAACACTAGTAAATCTCTATCCATAGGGTCTCGGATTTAAGACTAGCAAGTCTCTGCTGATCATGATGTGCACTCAGGGAATAATGTCAAATGTGCAACACCCAGTGTACATGTACAGTATGTGATCACAGCATTTACCCTCTACTGACAGCGCAGTGTTAGACATTTGAAAATGTGCAACCTTGAGGCTGTCACTTTGAGAATGTGTGACATTGAGAGTGTGGGTCTCAAGACGGTGACATTGATGTGTGATTTTGAGACTGTGCAGATTTTGAGACTGTGCAATAAATGACTATGTTGACCTAACGACTGTGACATTAGAGTTGTGTGGCCCTGAGATTGTACCCAAGAACATGTGTGACCTTGAGTCTGTAAGCCAGATGTGTGATTTTGAGACTACCAAGGCCTTTTTTTTTTTTTTTTTGCGACCTTGAGACTTGAGAGAGAAGGCATGTGTGACCATGAGCCTGCATCTGCATGGGGCTTGTTAGACATTGATATTGTGCCTTTCAAGACCGTGTGACTTTGAGACTGACAGTTGAAGAAATGACCTTGACAGTATGTGACCTTGAGGATGACTTTGAAAAAGTGTGACCTTGTGATATAAGAGTGGTTGGTTTGAGATAGATTCTGCAAGCCTTATGTGACAAGCCAGCACAGAGCTGGCCAATTTTGAATCAGTGCTCTCATGCAGGTGACTGTATAGCATTCACACCTTGCAAGGCATGCAGCAAGCCAAGACTTACAGGTCGTAATTATTGGACAGCCGCTGGCTGACTGTACTACACATGTGATCGGGGATCTGGTGGTTTGCAGCATAGGTGATGACAAGGATACATACGTCAGGATGGATGCTGATTTTAATTCATCCAGGTTAAACAGATTGAAGAGGTTATCAGGCAAATTAAGTGTTGGTGATAGATACATTATGTGATACAGATATACTTCACATGCTGATTAAGCTGTAAATTGAAAATTAGGCCCTCTCTCAAACTGTTTCATGAAATTTCCCTCAAACACGAGAGAGAGCGAGGTAAGCTCAGAAGCATGAGATTCACAAAGTGACTGCCCAAAACTCCCATCATGATGCTTGAAACAAGAAAGACACCTCCCTAGTGGACTGGGAAACAATCACACTCCCACCCACAATAATGGTACAATCTGTATACATGACCATAGTGTCCAAACAAAAGAAGACAATGTTGGTAAGATATGAAATTTGATGCTGATATTTTGCAATGACAGAAGGGAAATCAAAGCTGTGTGTAATTTATACTAGCACAATTTCATGGCATGGAAAATATACACACACCCACAAGACCCAGTGACACAATGTCATGGAAGAAATGAGGAGAATTGTCAAGGTTTGACTTCAGATAGATTGGTGCACAAAACATTGATAACTGAGGAGTAAAACCAAGCATCACACACACACACCATGGGAATGTAGAATCAAATGTCCGCACTAAATGGATTACGTCATACACGTATCAGTGACAACAATAGTAAACTCGTACTGCCAGGCCATACATGTCCTTGAAACAGACCCGTATTATTACTTTACGACACCTCATGCATGTTTACACCCAAGGTTTCGTGATACTGATGAATGCACATATACAGTGTATACCAGCAAAGATTATTTTATTACGACAAAGGGATATCCTTTTACTGGACGCTACTAAAGTGGAACAGAATCTGGTTGATGCCCGATATACGTAGCTTATGAACTGGTGCCCTTACATTCCACTTGCTTTAAAAAAAGAAAAGGAATGTATCACCATGGCTTCTTCACACCACTTTACATGTTTCATGCTGAAAACTAGTCCCTACGATATGGCATACAAGTTTTTAAGCTTTTCCTGCTTTACTATCCCAATCCTCATTTCCTCTTTTTCTTTCTTCTTTTTTTTTTATTAGAAGCTACAGTAGCTGTAAATCAAAGATTCATGAACTGCCTTTAAGTCTTTACCAAACTAGAGAAAATTTCCATGAAATTATGAGTCAGATTGAAGAGGAATTATCATGCTTGAGTACATTTGGTCTATTCATTGTGTGAGACTTTCAAAAGGTGACAGAATTGTGACAGGTGTCAATCTAATCACTGCTTTCAATGAAATCCTACATTCTGCCTATGAGTTTATATGATGCATAGAACATTTTTTTCTTCATGCAAATTTGAAATGGCAAATATTTGGCTGAGAATGAGCATAACTAACTGAATGATGCAAGTTTGGCACAACTTCTGTAACAATGCTATAATACCTCATTTGTTTGCTCAGATTGCTGACAAATTCAAATGACAAGAAAACAAAAAATCAATGAGCAGAAATTAGTATTGCATGGAAAAAGTCAGTTCACATCAAAACAAATGCACACATCACTGCAGAAAAACATAAATGAACAAATAATTGATGAAAACTGGGAACTGTTCTCTAAATGAGACAGGATGAGTCGATAACATTGCACAAGTGAGGAAAGGAAGTGTGTACTTATATCATTGCAAGGCAAGTCATGTGTACACCAATATTTCTTGTGATCATTTCGCAACATGCATGCACACATTTACACCGACAGAACATTAGAAATTTTGATGATGACTTTATGCACTATAATATCTGAATTGTGTTTCAGTCTGTGACCTTATGTTTTTTCTGTGCAACAAACAACCTTAAATGGTAATATACACATGCCTTTCAGAGTATTCCTCACTTTACATGATAAAGCAATACAATGTTTATTTGTGCCCCTACAAAAAAAAAAAAAAAATCCTTCAATATATACATAATCTCCCGCAATGAGAAATATTTGAAGTACTGATGTATTGTATTGTACTGTTGCAAGTGTATGTGTTCAGTTTGAAGTGTTCAGTTATCTGTTAAGTTTGGTTTGCCAGGCAAATGAGTTTGCGGAAACCAAAGGGGAAAAAATGAACATGCACAAATTTACAAACCACAGTGATTATGAACTGGACTTGCGTGAATCATGAATTGATAAAAATGGGTTAGATTTCCATGAGTGTAGAAAAGAGAGCAAACGACATCCAAAGCTGTCTGGTTATAGAAACACCAATGTAAACATCAATCATTGATGTGTGATACTGGAGTGAGAGAAGCTCTGGAAGCTGGGGGTGCCCTAGCCTTTAAACAAGGCGACTCGCTCTGCGTGCCCCCTTATAGCGCGTTTACCCCACAAACCTGTTGGCCGGCGAGTAGTGGAGCGAGCCGCCTTTATCCACTCGTTCAGGGATGTGTACGCAGAAAATACACACGGCACCAAGGCAAGCCGCGCGCGCTTGCTAACAAATTTATATTCTTTGACAAATTTGCGTACAAATTTGTTAGCAAGCGCGCGCGGCTTGCTTTGGTGCCGTGTGTATTTTCTGCGTCAAATTTGTACGCAAATTTGTCAAAGAATATAAAGCAACAACAACGACAAAAGTACACATCCCTGAACGAGTGGCTAAAGGCGGCTCGCTCCACTCGCCGGCCAACAGGTTTGTGGGGTAAAGCGCTACACGGGGGCACGCAGAGCGAGTCGCCTTGTTTAAAGGCTAGGGGTGCCCCAAATGATTTCAATGATTAATTTGCACAGAACACCCAAGGAAAACTGGTAAATATCTAAACATTATGATGAAGATGGAGAGATATGTATGCTGTCCAGTGGCAAAAGATCACTTACAGTGGATTCTATTTCTCATCAACCTATATGGATATGGAATCCACATCGACTACTAGTCTAGAGCCAGGTGGCTTACGGGGCGCTGGCGAAAACTGAGAGAGCAAAATAAAAGGTCGGGGAAAGATGACGGTGAGTTGGAACAGCAGGATTAGGTCTACTTTCCTGAGATTTTATTGAGATAACCTGCTTGAGTTTATTCTGGTTATTTTTTTTTTTTTCAGCATCTCATGTGTTGGGTGTGGTAAAATGTCACAGCAACGTGGCATCACATGAATTAAACATGATGGACATGCTTGATTGGTGCATATATTACCATTTTGGCTCCAAATGGAGGAAGTACGTAGCAAAACATTAATGTGATTAGCATGATGATAATTACAAATGTGAATGCAGTTTTACAAAGCTGTGTTTGTAAGCTTGAGCCCTTGTGTTAACACAATTAAATGCATCTTTGCTGGTGACATAATCCTGGCTAAATGGGTACAGTAGGTAGAGTAGTAGTGTAACGGCTTTTGATACAGAAACACAATACTCAGATTTTCAACACCACAAACACAGGTAGCTTTCACTTGTAAAAAGGTTATCTTTGTACATGCACCAATACAAAGTTTCAAGCCCATCTATGATATAAACATCATGAGTAAATGAAATATACAATGAAAACAGCTTCATGAACAAATTGGGAAAAGCCTTAAATGTTTAAATCAGATATTCAGACATATCATGACCATTTTCTTTCTGATCTAATTGGTCATAAGACTTGAATGTATGGCACATCACAACACTTTGATACAGCTCACGTGTCACTGACAAATCCACCATGACAATGGACTAAGGGTGTTATAGACATGGTTGTGCAGAACATTAACTGGGTAGCTGGTTGGAAGTACAAGCAGTGTGCCACTCAGCAGAGCAAACAAAATAAAGGCTTGTGAAAAAGGGCAGGAAGACCACAACTTACATTATGAATTAAAAAAAAAAAATTATTTACTACTCTTACATGACCTGCGACAGGGAGATGTTAGAAAAATGCACACTATTGCATACAGTGGTGTATATATTTTTTTACATTTTGTTAGTGTTGTTTTTATTATTTTTTTGGGGTGAAGGTGCGATATAAGTATACTGTACATTTTAGAAGTCATCATTTCTTGTGGGTTCTTTAATGACAAAGCTATCACCTAACAAAGTTTGTGTCCATTGACATGTACAGTGTATCTTATAGCCAGATGTGAATTTATAAAAAATATGTACATGCAAAACAATTACTTTCTTTTCCTAATGAAGATTTGGAAGCTTGTGGGCCAAAAGCCATGAAATATGCACCATTAAGGAAGAATCAAATGTTCAGTGATCCAATTCAAAAGCACATCTGGGTGACTGGCTACAAGTTTAAATAAAAAAAAAAAAGAAGTTTAAAACCTATGTCTTTAGTTCGTCTAAAAAAAAAACCACTCAAAAAGAAACATAAAACAAAAAAAATATACTACACAAAACTAAGACCCGGATTCACTCTGATTTGTTATGTTTTGTTTTTATTTATTTATTTTGTATTTTTTGCTTTGCTTTGCTGCATTTTGTCTTTGTTTGAATTAGACTTTTGTGTGTTTGCTTGGGGTGGGGGTTAGGGGTAGGAGTAGGGGTGGGGTGGTAGAGGGACACATAGATCTTGTTGACATTTCCAATCATGACAGGTTGCCTCAGACATATCCTTCTTGTGTCAGGGGAGGTCATGAGGTCAGAGGTCAAAGGTCAGTGTACTTACCATTCCCTGCTTCTGCTCTTCTTTGGCTATAATGTTGTCTGTCTGCTCCCTTGAAAACTTGAGCACTGCTGCTATTACTTTAGCCATCGTCTGGAATGGATATAAAGGGAATATCAGTCTGCATTATATCTGGGAAGTTTTTAATCCTAACTTTCCCCAATCTCTGACTTACACATGAGTAAAATGGGAGCATGATTTAACATGAAATGCTCCAGTTTTATCCTGTTAACTGAAAGCAAAACTTAAATTGGCCATCGCCTTGAGGGGAAA
The DNA here is from genome assembly GCA_033980235.1 of Diadema setosum. Lineage (NCBI taxonomy): Eukaryota > Metazoa > Echinodermata > Echinoidea > Diadematoida > Diadematidae > Diadema > Diadema setosum. Next base: position 2,126,297 of record CM067075.1, read on the forward strand.
AAGAAAACACTGTGTCTGAATTTTTTAAAGACTTTCAAAATCATAAAATGTTCTTTCTATCTCTTGATGAAATACAAAATTCTTCAAAATCTAAAAATATGATTAAATGGGGAAAAAATACAATTGATTGGGAAAAACCCCTAAGGTTTTTGATCTCTGCCTCTCTAGATGACAGCTTACCTTTGTTTCTCTGCCCATCATGTATTCATACAAGACTTTCTTCAGGTACTGTGGGTGTAAAAGCAAATGTGAAATGTGTTAACTCTGAGATATTACATCACATCATATGTATTGCACTGAATTTATGAGATGAATCTAAAACATAAATAAATAAATCTATCATATCACCCTATTTTTCTCCCATCTACTCATAAAGGGTAGATACTTGAATGCAATTTAATGCCATATTTTTTAAAATACAGTCTTGGTTAAAAATGAACCTGACACATGTTTTTTTTTTCCCAGAATGATTATGAATACCACCATACATTTCGTTTTATTACTTGGACTATCACGTCACAACAATTTCAGTTACTTTCTTCACTTTTTTCAATTGATATTGTCTTAAATCAACTCCCTCCCATTTACTTGCCATCATATACAGTGTATTTTCTGTATACTAAAAAGTACATTGCTAGTACTAAGACAAAAGTATGCGAAACTAACTGAATAACACTTACTGGTGATTTTTTTTTTCTTAATTAAATCAAAGTTTTATTCTCTAAAATGTTGATTTTGGACTGAATTCTTGCAGAAGATGACTGGAAACCTCACCTCTATTTCTGTAGGTTCGGCAAGAATCGGTCCCTGCTTCCCAAGGCTGTTTGCTCCTCCAGCTGCTAGGAAAAGATGAAAACAAAAACGAGACAGAAATAACAAAAACACTGTGACAGAAAAAGTTACAACAATATTACAAAAATGATAATGACAATCACATACAGTATTCTATCACAACCCCAATTCTTCTTCCACTGTAATCATCAATCATATCAATAATTTTCATTGTGGAAACAACCTGAATGTGTGTGTGTGTGTTTGTTTGTTTGTTTTTAGTGCAAATAGCAGTAACAACAGTTATAATGACAATAATAGATACTATTACTACTCAATTCCCCTCCTACTGTAATGACTATTAGCATTGTGATCATTTTTATCATGATCTCTACATGGTAATATCAATGATACTCAACTGGCTATTGATCTGCAGCTGTGTTCTTCTGAGTGGCAGTGAACTAATTTCACTGGCTTATCTGGGGAATCTCCTCAAAAGAAACCACATCTTCCTCTTGCTTCTAAAGTCATACAATTATACACCCCTATCCCCAAACAACAGACACTGATTATGATCCTGACCTCATGACACCGTGCAAAAGGTCAAAGGTCAAAGTGTGTGTTACCTCCTCTTAAGGCAGTCAGCTCCACCTCCGTCCTCTTCTCCTTCAGCTTCATCTCAGCTAGGAGCCCTCTCAGCTGCTGCAACTCAGCCTGGTGTGGGTAGACAGACAAACAGGCAGACAAATAGTTGAACAGACACTCTTCATCCAGAACTTTTCACAGTGCTTTTGTTTTCACAAAATGTGGGAGTTGATCAATACATGCCAAATTAACAACTAATGAAAATATTGCCTCCTGTGACAAATATGCATAAAATAGCTATTTTCTCTTGAAAAGGGAAAACACTTATATCTCATTCTGGCAATGTGGTTCTCCAGAGTGAATTCAACCACTCGCAAAATTGTCTGACAAACCTAAATGCACAAAATATTATATTCCTGAAATATATGATAGATAGAAAGATAGATAGATAGATAGATAGATAGATAGATAGATAGATAGATAGATAGATAGATAAATAGATAGATAGACAGATAGATAGAAAGATAGATAGATAGATAGATAGATAGATAGATAGATAGACAGATAGATAGATAGATACATAGATAGATAGATAGATAGATAGATACATAGATAGATAGATAGATAGACAGACTGAGAAAGAGGAAAAAAAAAAACAATCCCTGATGAAATCATATGCATGGAATTACTCCTTTGCAAAATGTAGGATCTCCAAAAAGGACTTCATCATCCAATGCTTATAAGAATTATGCTTTCAAACCACAATTTTACTACAGATGAGAACATCTCATAACAAGTCAAAGAATAGTGCCCATCCCTGAATAGCTTGATTTAGTCAATTTCCAACACCTTGAGGACTGCCTAAAACTTGCCATTAACAGCTGGTCAAATGCCATCATCAGAAGCCATAAATGTGTTTGACTACAATATATTCATGAATCCACCAGCAAAACAGAAATGAAAATCTTCTCTGCGCCTGTGTTATAAGAAAAAAATAGTCTTTTTTCACCAACGTGACTTACCTGTAATGCCACATTCTGCATCTCCAGATCATGACTGGAGACACCCTCACCCTCACTGTTTGGAACAACAGGGTCTAGGTAGTGTAGACTAGTCGGGAAACTCGCCTGGAGATGACAGACAGAGGGCGCACACACAGAATATTAGCATAATCAGAAGTGGTATTCATACCAAAGAGATTACAAACTAGTAGGTACTAGAGTGCTGACTCACAATACAGCCTGTACAATTTTACAGAGTCTGCCCTCTATAGTTTAGGAGTAGGTTAACTCTTTCATTCAGACAGACTTCTCATGATACCTTAGAATGATGTGCATTTAGCCAATAAGGTGAGGTGTTCAACAATATCTTATTGTGTGGAAGAATGCCATGCAGTTTCTCAGTCACAAAACTTTTGACTAACTTAATGTTTTAAATTAACACATTATTGCATATCTACAGATTTTTACGTTTTAATCAAAGAATGGAAAAGCAGTCAATAAATAGGAAACATACAAAATAAGGAAGAGAATGAATGCAGAGACATTGACAGAAAACAGTGACTGTCTCTATGGACAATAGAATATTTGCACAAATGTAAACTTTCAGGCTTAGATGACATTGATCAAAGACACCTTTAGACCATGAACTACATCCTGAGACCATCAACCACATCAAAAGACCATGAACCACACCCACAATCGAAGAACCACACCCTACAACCATTAACCACAACCCAAATACTGTGAACCACACCCCATGACCATGAACCACAACCCAAGCCCAAGAATCACACCCTACAACCATGAACCACCCCCACAGGCTGTGAACCACACCCCAAGATCATGAGCCACACCCCAAGACTGTGAACCCCAAGACCCCAAGACCATGAACCACACACAAAGACTGTTAACCACACCCCAAGACTGTTAACCACACCCCAAGGACCATGACCCACACCCACCTGCTGCATAAGTTTGATCTCCTCCTGATGTTTGGCCTTCAGGTCCTCCATGGCCCTCTGGAGGCGGGCCTCAAGGTCGGACAGCTCGTTCTGGTGCTGGCTCTCCTGGTGCTCCAGCCGGAACTCGATCTCGTTGATCTCAGCTTGGTGCTCGACGTTGGCTGCTGACAGCTGCTTCTCAAAGTCTGTCCTCATTCCATCAATCTCATCTGATTTCTCCTGATGGACAAAGGGAGAAAGTGAAGCTCCACAGCACTTTTGAGCATGATTCTTTTATATCTTTTTTACAATGAATCACTTACATACTGATAAAAGAGATACCAAAGGGAACAGTACACTGTGCAATGCTATTCTCATGGTCGAACATCCAAGTATTTAGTGATGGCTTGAGTGAAAACACACCAAGGATTGACATACTTTTTATGCTAAAGTATACTACTTTACTGGTAACTGCCATTTGGCTTTAGAAGTGAAATCATATTCAGTTCCCTGTCTTGATTCTTGAAGGTCTTGTTCATGCAGTCAGGTTATTACAAGAGTCTAATGACTTCATGTACATACTACCTTCAAGCCTAAGTGGCAAGATCTATGCAGGATGGCTGAGATGTCTGAGTAAGAGTTAATGATCGACATTAAGGGACTTACACTCAATTTGTGCATACAAGAGTCGGCATATCTACATCTAAAGATATCAAAAAACCAAACAGCCAGTCTGTATGCACTTTGTATACACCATACCAGGAGCCTGCTGCAAAAAAAAAAAAATAAAAATAAATAAATAAATGAAATAATAAAAAAAAAACCTTAGAAAACCAGGCTGATTTTTAACAGAGTTTTCACATGTGTTAATGGCGGAATCAAACTAACATGAGTTTTCAGTTTTTACAAGGGTTTTTCTCTGGTAAAACATTTTATGCATCAGGTCCCAGGAATACATCTTGCCCTTCAGAATACTAATCATTTGACTCTTGCCTCCCTCTATCTCAAATCATATTTATAATGTTTTCAAAGTAAGAGTGCGTTGGCTTACCTTGAGTTGCACCTCATACTTCTCACTAATCGTCTCCAGCTCCTTTGATTGTTCGTCTAGTTGGATCTGAAGCTCATGGGTGATCTGTTTGTGTTCTCTCTCCATCCTGTCCTCCACTGACTGTCCTTTGACTGAGTACAAGACAACAACAACCAAACATTAACAGCTTGGACACATCAGCATCAACATTTGATCAACAGTTCTAGGAAAGAGCCACTTCCATATGTCACTGTCAAGAGGATGGAGTGCGGAGGTATCGTCAGGTGTTGAGGAGGGGATGCTGATCATGTTCTGAGGAAAGTGCTAGAATTTAACCTGTTGAGGTCCAACTGATTTTGCTATAACAAGCATTTCCCATAGACACCTGCTCGGGTATTCTCGGGACTCATCTTCAATGGGTTAAAGTGAATGAGCCACAAAAGGGAGGATGACCAAAGAAAATGATGAAAAGACAGGTGAAGGAGGAGCTTGGGAAGGTTGACCTGAGGAAGAGGGATGCTACAAATCAGGCATTTTGCCTGATCTAAATATATACTCAAAGTGTAAGTAATTCATAACCAATCAATAATCAGACACATTGTGGTTCAATATGCAGCCTCATTACATAAGATATTTTGGCAGGAATCTATTTGTTTCCTTGAGGTCAAACTCTACTGCAACTATAATACGTATGTTATATGTCCCTCTGCGCCTCAAGATGGGCCACTAGATCGATGGCATATTACAAATGCTGTTGTTGATGTTGTTGTTATTGTTATTGTTGTTATTGTTATTGCTTTTATTATTATTATTATTATTATTATTATTATTATTATTATTATTATTATTATTATTATTATTATTATTATTATTATTATTATTATTATTATTATTATTATTATTATTATTATTATTATTATTATTATTATTATTATTATTATTATTATTATTATTATTATTATTATTATTATTATTATTATTATTATTATTATTATTATTATGATCATCATCATTATTATTACTGCATCTATCATCATTCATCTACACTTGTAACTGCCGGACTGATACCCAATTACTATCTTTTGTAATTTCCCGGTCATAATTATCAAAATTTTGCATCTCAAGCACCACTTTAATTTCAAATATATCTGTGAACATGAGTCTAAAAGCAGGAAATTGATGTTGAGAAGAGCCTGAATTCTCCTTACCGACCACAGCCTTCATGTTGTCCTCCATTTCTCTCTCTTTCTCCATCATCTTATTGTTCATCTCACGTAGGATCTTCTTGAGATTGGAGTTGAGCTCCTCATCCTTCACCTTCATCTTCTCCTCACACTCCCGCTGGATGACAGCCAACCTCTTCTCCTGCTCCATCGTCAATGTCTCCATCTCGGCCTTGTGGTCCTCTCTGCCAGGAGGGAGATTTGGATGCTATTAACTAAATGTGCTACTTTAAGCACTTGCCGGGTTGCCAGAAGCAAGTGAAAATCAAAGTCGGGCAAGTGTTTTGGAACAATAAGAAAAAAATACTTGCCAGAATTGGGTGAGTAAAAATTTGAAGCCACTCCCCCCCCCCCCCCCCCCCCCCTACAAACCAACAATTACATTTTGGGTAATTTTCTTTAGTTGTCTAATCAAGACATCAGAAAAAAATTGCAGCATTCCTGTCCAGTGATGACAGCACATCAATTTAAACAAAACTTTAAAATTTCATAACTTCTCAGCAGCTGGTCCACATTTCAGCACACTTCACTGATGTGATTTACTAACATTTCTGCATTCATTTCTGCATTCACTGAATGCACATCAACATTTGGAGTAAATTCCCCTTTAATGTCATAAAGTGAGACCTCCCTTATCAGACACAGCTAAAAATCTTATCAGTAATTGTAATTTCTCAAGGGCATTGAGTCATGTGATTTTTTCGTCGCACATTTACAGTGTCCAAAAAGAAACATACTTCAGGAGCCAAACAGATAATTGGATCTTCCTCTTACATGCTTTTCCCATTTAATCTATGCTGTAAAAGTTGCCAAATGTAATCATCCATATGAAATACAATATTTCATAGCAGAAAGAGCAAAAAAGATTTACAATCATCCTGGAGCTGAGGCCCACAGAGACAACAAAATTCACATATTAAGTAGTCTCAAACATTCATCTCAGCACAAAAACCTGACACCTATTCATAAAACTGACATCACTTGATAATGCAAAAACACACTCTGGTACAGTCCAACTTATCATTCCAGCAGGGAATTCTATCAGTCCAGCAGGGTTGTGATCAATGGCAGCAAAAGTATTCAACATCAAAAAGAAAAGCTAAACATGGCACATCTTGTTATATAATATCAGAGGAACTTGCTAGTTTTCTTGATCGAAAAACTTTGCAGTCCTTCGCGCTCATGACATAACTTAACACCTTACTTTGTGTCTGCTGTGGTACAGAGGCTAACTACTTTATAATGTTGTTTCCAGTGTAGAGCTAAGAACTTCCCAGTAACTGGTGCAACCAAGTATGTACATGCAGGTGTGTATATGAAGAGTTTGTTTGCAAAAACCGATAAGTCCATTTTTGAAGATTTTGAAGTGCTATCTCTGTCATAAAGTTCAAAATAATACCTTTTAAATGATATATTGGTCACTACATATAATGGTATATTTTTTAAGTTATGGTCGAAAGAAGCAAAAATTTTCTCATTATTCTCTTTATTTTTCTTGACCTTTAATCGCAAATATCTCCATTTGACAAATATGGACTTATCGGTTTTTGCAAACAAACTCTTCATATGTACCTTTTTTCATACCGTCTGCTGAGAACTAGAGGAGCTTTATCACATTTTTTTTTTTCCTGTGGGGGGGGGGGGGTGGTATTGAGTGACTGGATTCATGGATTCATGTTGTAGAGCTCAATCTCCTTTACATTATGGTGTCTTTTTTAAAGGACAAGTTCACCTTCATAAACATAAGGATTGAGAGAATGCAGCAATATTAGTAGAACACATCAGTGAAAGTTTGAGGAAAATTGGACAATCGATGCAAAAGTTAGAAATTTTTTAAAATTTGGAACTGCTGGATGAGGAGACTACTACAGCTTGTGATGTCATATGCGTACAACAGTATAAAGAAAATGTAAAGAAAATTCAACATATTTTCACTTTTTTTTCGCATTATAAAAGAGCACTTGACTTGCCTCTTTCTAAAGGCAGGGGGAATAATATTACCCATAACATATGCCAGTAACAAGTCAAGGGAATTTGTACTTTTTTATTTTTTTCAAAAGATGAAATTTTGTGAAATTCTCTTTATATTTTCCTTATATTGTTGTACTCATGTGACATCATACGCTGCAGTAGTCTTCTCATCCAGCGGTGACTGCACAAAAAAATTCATAATTTTTGAATGGATTGTCTGATTTTACTCAATCTTTCAATGATGTATTCTACTAATATTGCTACATTCCCTCAATCCTTATGTTTATGAAGGTGAACTTGTCCTTTAAATTATTTTCATTTTCAGTCCAATGTTTAAAAATCAAAACCACAAGGACACTATTTTACCCTATATTTGGAACAATGCTTACAAATCTACCCACATTTGATTGAATAAACTTTTTATTTCATGAAAATTGATTGTTTCGTTTTCATTTTCGCTCAAATTTTAGAACGCAATGGCGTCCTTCTCGCTCTCAGCTGACGATACATTGTACAATTGTTTGATATTTACTGTATATAATGTACGTATTTGTATTCACTTCACTGAACTATCCAAAGATGCCCTTTCACCTGCTTGTTCATTTGATTACGGTTTCTTTTTAATATTTTGCATTATTCGTATGTAGAAAACAAATACTGAACAAAGCTGAGGGAATTGTCAACATGATACCACCTCACAGCCTTGAATAGAGACTAGCTCTCACCTGAGTTCTTCCATCTTTCTCCTCTCACTCTCCAGTTCCTTCTTCATCTCCTCCACCTCGCCGCTCCTCCTCTCTAGCTCCTCCTTGTGTTGGACCTCGGCTCCCTGGAGGGACTCCCTCACCGCCGTGATCTGAGACTCCACCTGCTGGGTCACCTCCTTCTGCACTCTGTCTCTCTCCTCTACCACCTGTTGCAGATACCGTCATTTCATGGGTAAGAGATGGGCTCACTTTTAAAGAATACGGGCAACTCCCATTAAATCGAAGTCCTTGGGACCAGTAGTTTACTTTTGCTTTATCAAAATTTTGTTATAACTCATGGGAATTTTGCACCACAGACTTTAATGAGAATAATTCTGGGACCTGAATTCTCACTTTGTTACGAAATTATTAACACTGTCCCTATGATAATGCACAGGCTCATCCACAAATGTTGCAGTTTGACTCGGATTGTATGCATGCATAATTTTATTTTTTTTTTTAAATCCTGTAATATCAATATGCTTCCTAAAAAGACACTTGACCAATGTAGTGAGTCATGCACTTTAGAATGAAATATCATATCAGACATGAACATCCTTTCCTCAGGAATAACCGAAAGACTCTTGTCGAAGGCAAAGAAAGTGTGGTGTATCTTACCTTCATTTCTGCTGAAGCTTTCTCCTTTTCTACAGATGCCCTGAGTTCAGTTAGTTCCTCTGTCAGACTTGAAATAGCCTCTTCATGAGTCATCTCCTGGGCTGCTAGCTGCCTCTCAAGGCTCTCCACTTTAGCGGTTGCCTCCCTCAGCTCCCCCTCTCGTTTCTTGAAGGTCTCATTCATGTCTGCCTCCTTCTGAGCAATGGTTTCATTCATCTCCTGCTGCCTGTTGGCAAGATCCTGGGAGAACTGGTTCTTGATCTGCACCAGCTTGGCCTCCGCCTTCTTCTTCAACTCGGCCAGCTTGGTCTTGTTGTCCGAAGCGGCAGTGTCCCGCAGAGCCTCCATCTCCGACTCAAGTTCCTGGATCCTGGTGTCTCCCTGGGCCACGGCATCCTCCCTCAGCTTCAGGATCCGCTCCACCTCCCGTTTCTCCTCCTCCACATCATTGACCTTCTTCTTGGAGGAAGTGGTCAAGTGTTGGATCTCCTTCTCCATGAGTTTGATCTGCTCTTCGGAGGCCTTCAGCTTGACCTGGAGGTCAAGGTTGCTGTCCACCAGTTCGTTTGCTTTTGACTTGTATTCTGCCAGAGCAGCCATTTCTTCCTGCAGATTTGCACTCTCCTGCTTTGCTGACTGTAAAGTTTCATCAAACTGTTTCTGCATAGATTCGATCATCTCAAAATGCTGCTGCTCAAGCTCCTCCAAGTGTTGCTTGTGCTCCTTCTCCTTGCTGGCTATTTCTGCTGAATGCTGCTTCTCCAGATTTTCAATTATGCCAGTGTTACTCTTCTCATTCTCTGTCAGATTAGTGATTTGCTTGGTGAAGTTTTCTTCAAGGTCCTTTGTTCTCTTCTCATTCTCTGTTTTGAGTGTTTCCAGCTGAGATTCATGAGATGCCTGTATTCTTTCTATCTCTGACTTTGAATGTTCTTCCAGTTTGGAGACATTTGCCTGGAGTTCTGCAATCAGTTTCTCTGAGTCTTGCAATTTCTCTTCTTGCTCCATCTTCTCCCGGCTGATACGGTCCACTTCTTCTGTCCACTGCTGTTTCATGGAGCTCAGTTCACCTGAGGATCTCTCTTGTAGTGACTCCAACTCTTTTCTTAACTTTTCCACTTCTTCTTTCAGAGTTGCGGTAACTTTGGCAATTTTCGCTTTGGCTTGTTCCTTGAGTTCTTTGAGCCTTTGAGCTGACTGTTCCTGCAGTTCCTTCTGTTTCTGCTCCATCCCCTCTCTCAAGCTGTCCATTTCCTTCTCCTTCTCCCCTAAATCCTCCTTCAGTCTATCCAGCTGTTCTTGGTGTGTAGATTGCAGTCTTGATGTCACCTCCTCGATGCCAACGTCCTTCTCCTTGAGGAGACCAGAAAGCTGATCCTGGAATGATGTTTCCTTCTCCTCGAGTTTGTTCTCAAAGTCACCTTTCAAGGCTTCAATCTCTTCTCGATGCTTTGCTTGCTGAGCTTCCATGAGTTGTTCTAGTTCATCACTCTTCTTCTTTGCCTCTGTGTCTTTCTCACCTAATCTCTGCTCAAAGTCACTCTCTTGCTGTTCGATCCTATTCCTGAAATCCTCACTCTCTCTGCTATGATTTGCCTTTGCTTCTTCAATCTGTGCTTTAAGGTCTCCGATTTCATCATCTTTTGCTTTAGACCCATCTTCCATCTCTTTCCTCATGCCTGAAAGTTTTTGTTTGACTTTTCCCTGGAACTCCAGCATTTGAGCCTTGTGTGTCTCCTTCACAGATTTCTCTTTTTCAGTGAATTCTTCCGTCAGAGTCTTCAGTTCAGAGTCCTTTTGTGCCACAGCCTCTGTGAGTTCTTTTTGTAGTGACTCAAGAAGGACATTCTGCTTCTCGTTCTGTGTGTTCAGATTCCTCACCTGATCCGCGACCTGCTCCTCAATCTTCACCCTCTCCTGGAGGTCACTCTTGAGCTTCCCGATCTCTTCATCCTTTTCCGATATTGAGGACTGAAGAGTCTCAACCTCAGTTGTTCTCTCCTCCCTCTGTCTGTCCAACTCTTCTGTCTTCTGCTGGAAGGATTCCACCACTTCTTGCATGGTTTTCAGTTCATCATGGAGTGAGAGAATTTCCTTGTTCTTGGCACTCACTTCTGTCTCCAAGCATTGCGTCTTCTCAAGGAGCATTGCATCTTTTTCAGAGACCTGCTTCTGTAAACTCTCCACTTCCTTTGAAACTGTTTCCATCTCATTCTGTGTTTCGCTCTTTGCATTCTCAATTAAGGCAAGTAATTCATTTTCTCGCAATTTCAGTCCTTGGATTTCTGCTTCCAGCTCTTTGATTGTTGCTAAGTTGTGACTGATATCTTTCTCTTTGCTCTCAAGAAGGGACATGGAATTTTCATGTGATTGTTTCAGCTCTTCTAGTTTGGATGTCAGTTCAGTTTCTTTTGTTTCCATATCTGAAGTTAAGGTTGAATTCTTGTCTTGCATTTCCTGTAATGAGCTGGACAATGAATGCTCCTTGTCTCTCAAGCTGGTGATGTCTTGCTCAAGATGACTGATGGTGTCATTGGCTTCTTGGAGCTTCTTACCCAGCTCCTGTGCTACCTCACCCACTGAACTTTGGGTCTGGGCTTCCCAGGCCTCTACTCTCCTAGCAACATCCTTTTCGTGGTTCTCTCTTTCCACACGCAATCTCTCCTCAAAATCAGTACTCTGCTTGGCAAGTGCTTCCTCATGTTCACGTTCCCGAGAGGCAAAAGATTCTTCAAGTGTTCTCAACTTATTTTCCAGATTCATGTGTGATTCTGACATCTTTGTCAATTGCACTTCAACATCTGAATGAGATTTCCTTGATTCTTCAAGTTCTTTGGTGAGGGCATCTATGGCATTATTGGCAGTTGTTAATTCTTCCACCTTCTGCTGCAGGTGAAGTTCTCCAGAGTTCCTCATCTCCTCAAACTCCTTCTGCTGATTCTCCAGCAGCGTTCTGGACTGGGCGAGCTCTGCCTGTAAAGAAGACACTGCGGATTCACCCTTGGACACTTCCTCTTGCACCTTGGCCACATTGTCCGTAATCTCTTTCTGCAGCTCGGCGGCATTCTTGGTCAACTCCGCCACATTTTCCTTGAGTTTCTCGATGGCAGTGTCTTTCTCCGCTCCAAGACGCTCCAGCTCCTTGATGTCCTCAGTGCACTTCTTGTTGCTGTCAGTGAGCTCCTGGATGTTCTGTCTCAACTGTCCAACAAGCTCCTCGTGTCTCTGGCGCTCCTGCTGGATCATCTCATTGGCTGAATTTAAGTCTCCCTCTAGTTTATTCTTCAGGGAGTCCATGGCAGTCTGTAGCTCCCTCTCCCGAAGCTGAAGATCCTGGACAGCCTTCTCCTTGACACCAAGCGATTCGTTGGCCTCCTGGAGCTTCTTGCCAAGCTCTGCGGACAGCTCATTGACAGAACTGTTCTTCTGTACCTCCAGGGCCTCAAGTCTCCTACTCAACTCACGTTCATGGTTCTCCTCCTGGAATTTCAGCTTTTGTTCGTACTCACTGACTTTGTTTTCATGTTCGACAACCTTTGCTCCCATTTCCCGGGACAGTGCTTCAGTTCTCTGCTTGGCCTCTTCAATCTCCTGCTTCAGCGCTGTGATTTCTGTCTCCTTCGCCTCCTTCAGCTGTCTCTCTTCCTCAATACATTTGTTCTGTTCTGCAACTTTGCTGTCCATCTCTTGGCCTTTGTGGAGAAGTTTCTCCTCGAGGTCCTGGTTCTTTTGCTTGACAGTGTCAAAGTCCTCCGCCAGTTTCTGCATTTCTGTGTTTTTCTGACCAATGGCTGCTGCATGGTTTTCCATCTCCTTAGACAATCTGGAGTCCAGGTCCTCAATCTTTGCTTCCATTTCCTGCTTTTGGGCCCGGAGATCCTGTGATGAGAGATCATATTTTGACTTTGAGGTGAAATGCAGATTCCCATTCAAGAAACTCTAATTCAGCAATATATCATAGGTACTTTAATTGGCACTCAATTTCAGATGTACACATGAAAACTCCAATAATTAATACACAATGGCACCTAATTCCAATTCAAATGTCAAGATCTAAATTGAACATCTTTCATCATGCTAAAGTTTTCAACAAAGCATGGATGAAATGATGCTTCATTTTTGTTGAAGGCAGAAAAAGATAAAACATTTCAGTTGTGAAATTTCTATAATGGCAGCATTCTGTACAAGATGTTGCACTGAAACAGAAAAACTGAGAGATATATATCCAATCACTTATGATGACACATCTGCAGCAGAGTAATGCTCCCTGAACTCTTTAAATGCGGTACACAAAATCCTTGTGTACAGCATATCAATGCAAATCGCATTCGAAAAAAAAAAAGAAGAAACATTCAAGAGGGGAAATTTCAACTTATCATGACACTGAAAAAGGCAAGCATGTAACATCGGCATGCAAGGAGCTCACTCCTTTTTTTTTTTTTTTTTTTTTTAAGAGAAAATATGTGATATGAATGAATTTGTTCCATACATAGGAATATGAAGTGCTGTAAATTTACCTGAATTCTTTGCTTCATGGCTTGAGCTTTGGCCACTAGACTCTGGAGTTGGTCCACCTTTTCCTGCACTACCTTGTCATGATTCTGCTTCAGGTCATTCAGCTGCTCAAACAATTACAGACAAACAAACACACAAATAGAAAAACAGACAAATATTACTTGCATGTTCAGCTATAGGCCTACAGGCGGCTCCCATTACGATGAAGTCGTCAAGACCAGCAGTTTTCTTTCATTATAGTGAAATTTCATTATAGCTAAACAAATAAATTACATTAAGATATATACAGAAAATAATTCCAAAGTCCATTTTTTAAAGAACTTTTTTAATAGTCATAGAGTTTTGTTATAGCCTGGTATGTTATAATGTGAGTGCACTGCAATCAGCTGATGTTTTTGGTTTTAAGGACTGTACTCTGCAGAAATAGATTGGTCAAATTAGCCAAGAAGGAAACACTAGAAATAACATCAGATCATGACATAATTTGCGACAAAATATCAGATGAAAAACCCCAATGGGAGGCCAAAAGTGTGTGCATGCATCTAGCCATGTCATATCATAACCACACTTTATCGCCCTTAATTATCGCTGCCTGAATCTGAATAGGGAAGTGCGACTGAATTGAAACAAGGCTGCACATATTGAGCTCATCACCCTCCCATGAACATGAGCCAGAAAACTGAACAGAAATAGCTCTCAATTATGGCATTTCAATTTCCTTTTCTCACCAGAAGTGATAAATCATCTTGTATTTCACATTTCCTTTTACATGAATGTTCATGCCTCAAAAACTATTGGGAAAAAAGTCTAGTTATATTCTATAAGAAATTTTCTTTTAGTTTTGAACTCAAAAGGCCACATAGCCCACAACCTGGTAAATATCACACTAGTGTGAGGTGATATGAAAAACCTTGACATAATCAAGGACCCAATTATGGCATCTCAATATCATACTCTCACCAAAAATGACAAATCATCATGCATTTAAGATTTTCTATTTCATTAGCATGTATGTTGATGGCTCACTGGCTAAAGGGGAGGGGAGAAGATTGGGGAAAATCCTCAGTGATAAGAGATTTTCCTGTTTGTTTCCCAACTCTAAACAGGCCACATGGCCCACAACATGGTAAATATTGCACCTTTGTGAGGTGATATGGAAAACCTTGACATGAAAATATTCTATGATGTGGAGAGTGAGGGCTAAAATCTGAAGCCTGCACACACATTACCTGCTATAGATAAAGAGTTCTCTATGGACATCCAAAAGTTGTATTTACCTGTAACAGTTTCAACGACACAGGTAAATACAACTTTTTGATGTACCTAGATAACCTTTTATCTATATTTATCAACCATTTTCAAATGTCGCACATTACCTGCTGTTTATAAAGCTTTTCTGCCTCCACATTGGCAGACTCAAGAGCCTCTTCATGCTGCTGTCTCAATTCATCCACATAATTTCGGTGTTCCTGTGGTGGAATTCAAAGTGGAGCAATACACTTAATGCCTTTTAACAAAAATGTATATTACGATATATGTTTAAAGGGACTGTACAGTACTGGTTGAGGAGGGGATTCTTGTTTTGAACATTCCTAAGTGAGATAATGAGAAACCTCTTATGAAATATGAAAGAGCATGTAATTTTAAGAAGGATTCCAACGTTTATTTGATGAAAATTGGTTTTCGAATGGCTGAGATATCCAGAAAAGTGGTAATAATAGAAGGCGACAGGCCACTCCTTTTATTAGGATCTCTTTGTTTCACCTTGTTTTGGGATATCTCAGCCATTTCAAAACCGATTTTCATCAAATAAACTTTTGATACCCCTTAAAATTTTATGATTTTTGGCATCTCATAGAGTGGTTTCCGAATATCTTGCAAAACGCTATAAGCTAAATCCTCACCTCGACCAGAACTGTACACACCCTTTAAATGCTTCACACGAGTCATTGACAGATTGGGGAAAGTTTCATTCACAAAGACAGGCAAAAATAAACAGAAAAAATGTTGCTAGTAATGATTTTAAAACAACTTTGAAAACTTATGGCTGTTGTTGCTGCTACTATTACTCTGGAAAACAGTAAGCCCTTGTGGTTTGTTGCATGACCAGTGGCAGTCATTAAGACACTACTGAAAGTGGGAATTTTTGCTGATTTCACACAACTAGAAACCAGCGTGAAAAGAAAACCATGCAAATATTTTATCTTGTCATATGTTTCACTTATCAACGTCTTGATTCTGAGGGAATTAAAAATGCACAAAATTCATCTTATCCTGCCAACAGAAAGAAAAAAAAAATGTTCACACAAATTCAGCCACTTTTACAGTATCAACCTGAAACAAACCATCCCTGCTACTACTACCCGCTACTTTTCAGTTATGTAAAGCAACTTGGGTTCTTTATGTTTCAGTACAACACACCTGCACAGTGTCTCTGCTATACAATTGTACAAATTTAGATTTGTATCACTGGTACTACTGTTACTAGAATGCTACTACTTCAACTACTTCTGGTACTGCTTTTTAATACCACTGCCTACTACTATTATTTTACCATTTTACCAATACTATTACTACCACTAATACTGCTGCTACTACTACTACTACTACCACTCCCTTCTACTACCACCACCACCACCACCACTACTACTGCTAATACAAGAACTACTACTACTACTACTACTACTACCACTACTACTACCATCACCACCATTACTGCTACTAAACCAACAACAAAAACTTCTACTGCTACAACTACCACCACCACCACCACCACTACTACTACTTCTTCTACTACACTACTACTACTATCAAATCTACTTGTATAGCTATTCAAACAAGGTGGTTCTCCTGGTACCTGACTAAGTTCTTGGATCCTGGTAGTGGTCTCCTCCTCCTGTCTCCTAGCCAGCTCCTGGGTGCTCTCATTTTGCTGTGCTCTCAGCTTGGCCACAGCCACCTTGCTCCTAGCAGCGATCTCCTCCACCTTATCCCTCAGCTCCTTGGTGTCTGCCTGGTAGCGCTCCTGCAGCCGCTGGAAGGCGGCGTCCTGCTCCAGCTTCTCCTGCAAAGGAGGTGAGAGAGAAATGTGACAAGGTCAGAGGGAGTGCATCTTTTCTGTCACATCTCACTGGCTGGTTACCACAACTAAGGGCAGAGTATGTTGATATGCAATTATGTCTGCATGTAGAAAACAATCATCTATCATCAACTTATAATCAATTAAGAGCTGATCAAAACTGCCATGTGGGCTGCAGAGGATGCATTTATAGCAACATTTTCTGGCTAGAAACATGAAACCATGTTTCTAGCTTTACCTTTGCTTATAAATGGTAGTCATGATAAAAAACATGGCTTTGAAATGCACAGAAAGGGGTGATTTAAAATCATGTTTCTCCAGCAACACAGTTTTGAAAATATTTTAAACATACTGCAGATTTAAAACACAGTTTAAATGACATCACAGTTGCATGCACCCTGTTAAATCTATACAGTGTGAGTAATTGCCAAGGGAAAAGCTATAAGATGTGCCATGGCACAGTTCAAACGAGCCAGAAACACACTTAGGAAAAACTCTTATAAATGCTCCTCTGTCAAACCATGTTTCAAAACTGTGTTTCTTGGTACATAAAATCTTATTAATGCAGTCCAAGAAGCATCTATTACTTCAATATCAGCTCCACTATGTCTTTTTGTGAAAGCAAACATCTTGCAAGTTTAGCATAATTTGAATTGAGGGTAACATTCTGTACTCCAATATAGAAGTTGTATCAAGTGTTATTGGGGTTGATACAACAAAATCATTGCTTGAAAACATGGTACTAGTACCTCATGTGGATTGAATTCTGTGAAATCAGCACTCGAGTGTTGAAAACCAATTACCAGATTTGTTTTGAGCAGAAGGTGATTATAGCTATTAATCACTACCATTAAGATCTCTGTCCTATTTTTCAGAGGAGAGAATATATCTGTTCGATAAGTAAACTTCACAATCTGTTAGACTCTGAAGTCGCTGCGAGTGGATCATAAGACTATAATGGTGCCGAAGTAAAAAGGTAGTACACATAAACTTTAATAGCACATCACGGTATCAAAGATTTGAGAGAGGATATGCGATGTTAATGGTGAAGATGTGAATGGACTGACTGATTTCATGGAGTCAATGACCCTCTGAAGCTCGTCCTTCTGGTTGTCCTGGGCACTGACAGCAGCCATCTTCTGGAGTTCTCTCTCCTCAATGGCCATCATCATCTCTCCTTCTTTCTCCTTCAGGATTCTTTGGTGCTCCTCGACATGTCGCTGCAGGGTCAGCTCGTGTTCTCTGTCCTGCAGCCATCCAGAGTGATTTCAAAAGAATATCAACATTTATCATCTTCAAGAACACCTCAAAAGCTACCTAAAGCTACTCAAATTGCTACCCAATTAGATGACTTCACATCACAAAACAGTCAGTGTTAAAACAGTTAATGTACCAACTACATGACAATCTCTTAGAAGTGTTTAATAAATGAATCCTAGTTTCTGATTGGTTGAAATCAGGGACATAAATGCAAATGCCTGCAGTCTCATAGTACCCTAACTGTCCCATAACATCAAATTTCCCCATAGCACTAAACTGTCCTCCTTTTGGTAAGTACCATGTATGCAGTATACATGCACAGACCAGTGTGCACATGTAATATAAATGCTTTCCCTGCATAGCATGAGAGGAGACCACTGTCTGATGTGATTATTCAAAGTAAAAGTTCTTGTATTAAGAACAGATACATGAACATCATACAGACAGCTTTTATTGGGGATATTGTTGAGATATTACTACCCCCCCCCCCCCCTAAACTCCATGCCATGATCCTTGGGGAAAGCTTCTTTGGGACGTCTTTTGGCGTAGTGATCCCTCGGGCAAGGAAAATCAACAATGCCTGAAATGTAGTCCAAATCTGTATGATACTGCCTACTCAGCAAATGTCATCAAGCAGTTTTGGATAGTGCATGATGACATCACCAACCATTTACACTTCTCTCACAGGATCTTCATCACACTCATAATTTGCCATTAACCTTGTCCTGAGAAAGGATTGTTGCTACATTGCATGTGACCTGTACTCAGGCCTTGACCTGGGGCATGACTGTTCATGTCCAAGTTGTTTATAAAACAAATAATGAATGGATTTTATTCTTGAAATGGACTGAGACATTTTATTCAGTGAAAGATAAGATCCTCTATTCTACTCATCTTCGGCTTGTTACATCAAGCATCTCATCTTTCATCTTATGAAAAATGTTAATTTTTCACAAGGTGGTAAACACATCACCTCGTGGACAAAACCATTCTTTACGGACAAAACCATACACACAAAAGATGTGAGTGCATAATGACAAGTTAGGGCAAATCCACAGCCTGTAGTTTACAGAATACTCACTTCCATCTTATATTGATGAATGTAACTACACATACACAGAGTTATCAACTGTTTAGGAATGGCTTTAACATTCTAATCTCTAGTCTGTTTTGGGGCAGGGCATAAGTTGGGGTGAGGGATGGAAATAGTTTTCCCCTTTGATGCAGCAGGCATAGGAGATATGATATACCCCGAAGCCTCAAAGTCTTGTCTGCAAATAATCAACATCAGACAAGTTGACCTCAGATTGCAGTTATACTCAGCTACGACTGTACGTGTACTTTCTTACTGTGGCCAGAACAAGTACAAGCCTTCCTAATGACTTTAATAGATTCAGCTTAATAAAGGCCAGACTGAATGGCTAAATATAAACTGCAATGCCATTTTGTGGGAGTTTTGTTGGTGTTGTTGTTGATGTTTGTTTGTTTCTTGCTTCAATTCAGACTTGCCAAGTTCAGGATGAACTTCACTGAATACTACCCTTGCCCATTTTGGCGGAAATGAATCTATTCCAGACTGAGATAATGTAGGGCAGGAAAATTGCTGGCAGGGTGGGGGGAACGATGGCATTTTGTGGGCCACGATAAGCAGCTACATCCCCTCCTGAAGGAGACTCTTTAGTGAAAAATATCTAACATGACAGGAACGGAATAAAAGCAGCACAAGGATGAAACTCTGTCATTGGGTAAAAAATGAAACAGTTATCATGAATGCCGAAGCAACTGGAAATGTCACTCAGGCATCTAACATTGTATCATAATGAGATGTCTGTCCCTGCTCTCTGGTTATTCTTGTTGGTTGCTATGAGCTACTGATATGGCCATGGGGACATCTATCATAGTGACTTGCTGCCTGTGTTATTTTGTTGTTGTTGTTGTTGTTGTTGTTGTTGTTGCTTTGTTCATTCCTCATAGGCTATTGGTCACTTATGATTTATACATGTACAGTACATATTTACAATTGTATATAATATATAATATATAACATATAATATATCATACATTATATATGATATATAATATATAATATACAATATATAATATATAATATATAAGATAAGAATTGTATTGGTCACATGACTGCATGCAGAGACTTAATACACATTTTGTGCATGGAGTTGAGGCTAATTTCAGAGATGCATCATAGACACTATGTTGTATCTTCTCAGACAAAGGAAGTAAAAGTCTTGTGGTGAATCACATGAATTCAACAATCATCAGTCTCTTTGTGTCTAAAGCAGACAAGGGGCCTAGAAATGTCACAGTTGCACAACCAAGACAGAGCTCTATTTTGAGATGATCACATGGTGCAAAAAGGGAAGATGTGCTGAAATTCAGAAGGTCATATCTTCTGCTCACATGTGTTTGACATGATATGTTTGACCTGGTACTGTAAGGTTCACATGTACGTCTAATATATGATTGACACAAAATGTTTGACCTGATATGTTTGACCTAATATGTTTGATCCACCTGATACAATGTATGTTTGACCCGATTAATATGTTAAACCTAAAACTTTTCCTCTGATACATTTCCTTTCCATCACTTCCATTGTTTTACGACAACATTCTTTTCAAAGTAGTTTCCTTTCTAACTGTTTGTATACCTTACATCTATCTCTATTTACATCAATTTGGAAAGGTAAAAGCAAGCGAGGGTAAAAAAAAAGCTGCTGCTAATTTTTGCCATGAATTGCTACAATAAATATACGGCTGCCCTTTGAATAAAAAAAAAATGTATCGGATGATGAATATAAGGCATTCCATTTAATAACCAAATACCCTTCATTCCTTTTTCTCCCTTGTTTCGAGACTAGTTAATTTAATGCCCATGAGTTTGATCAGTTGATTCAAACTTGGCATAAAAAATTAAAACATAGGATACAAGATTGGCACATTACGGAATTAATGAGATATCCAAAAAAGTGCTAATAATAAAAGGCGACATGCCACAACTTTATTAGGATCTCTTTGTTTCACCTTGTTTTTGGTATCTCAGCCATTTCAAAACAGATTTTCATCGAATAAACTTTTGATACCCCTTAGAACTGCATGCTCTTTGACATCTCATAGAGTGGTTTCTGAATATCTCGCAAAACGTTAAAAGCTAAATCCTCACCTCGAACAGAACTGTACACACCCTTTAAAGGTGCTGTACTTGTATGTTCCCAGACATCTGTTAACGGTGAATTTCTATTTCATAATTACTTGATGACAGACAAATCTCCGTAAACATTTAATAAGCATTACTAATTACATGCGCCATGGTACAGGCATCACTTGCTGTAGTTCATATTCTCCTATATTTATATTCTGTTTAAACATATTTAGCAGTGGTTTTATTTGAGTGAATTTTGTAAGCAGCCCAGTATTCTCAAAATCAACTAGAAATGTCGCTTTGGCGACTGCTATGCCTCCGCCATAATGCATGATTTTCCCAATAGGTCTAGATAGTACATGTGGACACTGTGTGATTACATTTTCACAAAATTGGCAAAATATTGGAATGACAAGTTTGTCACAAATGTGTTGAATGTTCACCTTCCTTGACGTAGGTTTAATTGGATGAATAGGAGAGCATGTATCTAGGGATTTAAGGACTTTAACTTGACTTTGACCCATTCATACATTTAGGCATTGAGTAATTTTCAAGGTACAGGTGTGGAGAAAAAGTGCAATTTCTGAATTGAATAGTAAATTGTTACCATTTTCATCTGGCCCTTGACCCTAAAATTCATAAGATTTCAGGTAGAACATGCATAATATGTACTAAGTTTCAAGGTAACTTGAGCCACTTCCGAGATATGGACGAAAAAGTTAGTTCAGCACTTTCACTTGATCTTTGACCTTTTGACCTTTGAGGCAAAAAGAGAAAAAAAAAAACTTTCCAGAGAATTTCTATGAGGTTACACACGCATACACCAAGTGTAAAAAAATAACCCTGCTGGCATTGCATAAATATGAGGGTAATAGTAAAATTTTGAAGTCTTGCACTTGACCTTTGACCCCATGAACCCTACATTCTCTAGATAATCACTTCCAGTCAGTACATGTATACACTATGTTCCATGAAGATACCTTGAACAATTTTCCAAGGTACGGAGAAAAAAAAGAAGTTTTAATATTTTTACTTGACCTTTTGACCTTTGACCTTTGACCTCATGACCCAAACTTTCAATAGAGAATCTTAATTGGGTAATACATGTATACACTAAGTTTCAAGAAAATCTCTTCAGGCATTCAATAGATATGGTGGAAATAGTAAAATTTTATGTATTTGACCCTGACCTTTTGACCTTTGACCTTTGACCTCATGACCCAAACTTTCACCAGAGAATCTTAATTGGGTAATACATGTATACTCTAAGTTTCAAGAAAATATCTTCAGGCATTCAATAGATATGGTGGAAATAGTGAAATTTTATGTATTTGACCTTGACCTTTTGACCTTTGACCTTGAGCATGTGCACCCAAAAGTTGATAGGCACAACTTCACCCCCTAATACACATACATGCCAAGTTTCATTAGGATACCTCAACAGGTTTCGATAGTTACCTTGTCCACAAAATTCATTACGGACGGACGGAAGGACGGACGGACGGAAGGACGGACGGACGGACGGACGGACGGACGGACAACCCGAAAACATAATGCCTCCGGCACCACTTCGTGGCGGAGGCATAAAAACATGCCAATGTATTGCCTCCAATAACATATGAACCAATATACATTTATTCCCTGCTGGGAAACTGTTGCTTCTTTAGATGGGATGATTTTTTATCATTCCACCAATGAGGTCTTTGTTCACCATTAAACTACTAGCTGAACTATCTTGCAAGCACGTACTAATTTGCAAAATATTAGGCTAAAAAATACAAACTATTAAAGTGCATGTATACATGTATTATAAAACATTAAATAATAAGAATGTGGCATATATACAAGTACAAGCACGTATTTAAGCAGTATTCATAAAAGCTTATATGAGCAGGGCCAAGGCGAGTTGCTTAACTCACCAAGGTGCCTTGTTTCGGCCAAAAAGGCGACAAGGTGACTTTTACAGATCGCCAAGGTGCCTTGTTTAGACGAGAATGTGAAAAGGCGACTTGTACAAAGTCTCCAAGGCACTTTGATTAAAACAAGAAGACGGGAAGGCGACTTGTACAAAAGTCGCCAAGGCGCTATGTTTAAGACGAGCAAAGGGCATTGGCGAGTTTATACAAGTCGCCTTCACACCTTGTCGTCTTTAATAAACAAAGTGCCTTGGCGACTTTGTACAAGTTGCCTTCTTGCCTTCTCGTCCTAAACAAGGCGCCTGATAGTGAGTTTAATATTTAAAGTCACCTTGTTGCCTTTTTTGGTTGAAACAACGCGCCTTGGCTACTTAAACAACTCGCCTTGGCGCTGCACGTACAAGCTTCCGTATAGTATTTGATCATCTTGATGTTGATTTTGTAATCCATATCAACAGACCATGTGCTGGAATGAAAGCTTGTTTGCCATGTGTAACCTTTCACATGACAAGCATAAGTGGGCGGGAAATGGCGCGGCAGTATGCAGACTTTATCAAGAACTGGCAGACGGGATTGCGGGGGGAATATGAAGAGTAAATAAGACCTTTAGGGGAGGAAGAGGTGCAAGCTTCGTGTGGGAAGGTGTTAATGACTATGTCATGTCTGTCAAATGGAGTGGGGTGAAAAGAGGCTAATAGATGGAGGAACGCCATGTGGTCTGTGTGCAAGTCTGAAAACACCACGTGACTGAGTGTAAACAACACTGCAAAAACTGATACCCCATTCACACTTGACTAGTAACCTGTACAGTAGGCCCAAGATGTAATTAGTTGATAGATAAATGCCAACAACATGACTTGTATAAACACACATCTCCATGTACGTGTGAACATGATTTGCTGTCCTCAGCATACCAGCCTGCTATGTGTACTACTCTGGTTTTTGTGGTTTTAGATACCGTCAATAAATGCAAGTTAAAATCAGCAGTGGTGATGCAGCTGAAAAAAATGAAGCGCAATATCTCGTGGTGCAGTCTTCATCATGGAGAGGCATAGCAGGAGATATGGATCACAGTCCCATCTACTGCTATTTTGGGAAGCTCCTCATGTTTGGTTTCCCTTTTTCCCTAACAATCTAAAGAGGGTGCCAGTCATGGAGGAAGCCGGCGGTACCAGCGGGGGGACACAGGGGAGATGGCTGGGGTCATGGCGAGGAGGTCACAAGACTGTTACGTTATGAGGCTCTAGCTCAGAAAGACAGTGCTAGTGCAAACTATTCGACAAGTGAGAATAATGATGATAACTAGACATGACAACAGAGCACAAAACTTTGCCCAAACTATACTCAACATGAAATCAATTATTCACACAATGCATATTCAGAATGTGATGAAGGTCTGTAAATGAACATCAGTACACACTTGTATATTTTCTGAATGTTAACATAAAGCAGCTATAATCACTCTGCGGTTCAACATTTCGACGTTAACCCTTGTATGTGAACAAAAACACTAGCATTTATGTGCTGCTGATGCCTGCCCATGTTGCATTGGTACACCTGTACATTGCTCTCATACTAATTACCTCTGCCAGTGAGGGAGGTTAATGTTTTCAGCGGCATTAGTTTGTTTCAGTGGTGGTTTGTTTGCTTGTCTATGTGCACAATAACTCCAAAACTTGAGGACGGATTTGGATGAAACTTGCAGGAAAGGTTGGTAATGACACAAGGAACAGATGATTAAATTTTGGTAGTGATCTGGGAATTCTTAAGGATTTCTTAGGGATTTTAAATCTTTTTGCAAATATGGTCAATGAACTTGGGAGTTCAAGCTGCATGTATTTAAGGTTTGCACGTACACGCTCTCAAGCTCGTGCTCTGCTCGGGCAAGGCACCAACCAGCTGGAAGCTGATGATGTAAACAAAAGGCTTCTATGTATTGGAAAATTGGACGATTTTCAGCATGTGTGTATGGGTGGAAACGAGCTACTTGGCGGAGGTTTGCGCTCTCAGAACGCTCTTTTTAGTTTCTCAACTAATTGGAGGGCAAAATTTGGTGAGTTGTTAAGTTCACAAATTTTGTTGACTCACAAAATTCATGAAAATAAAACTCCCTGCAAAACATTCACCATCTACAATCCACCCTTCGAGCTGACTATCATGTTCTAGAGTAGTAGTCTGATGGGGTAAGCATGTCGTCTTTAAATTGGGAGTGAAATAGAATATGAGTGCATATTTTGAACCCATTGAGGACGAGTCCCAATTATACTTGGCAGGTGTCTATGGGAAATGCATGTTACAGCAAAATCAACCCGTCCTCAGCGAGTTAACCCATTGAGGACGGGCTGATTTTGCTATTTTAGAAGAGGAATTTTACACTGAAATACACTGTACTCACACTGTGAAAATATCCCAAATATTTTGTATTTTGACTTCTTAAGAGTCAATAATACTGGTTACTAATCTACATAAAATCTCTTAAAATATCTGTTACATTTAAAGCAATTTTGTAAACATGTGATCACCCCCCCCCCCTCGCCCTTCTCCCTGAATCACAGACAGTCAGAACCATGAGAACACCTACCATTGCTGAGGAAATACTTGGTTGACCAATATGGCAGAGGGAATCAGAAATGGAGGAAATTGATCATAATGCTGTGTTATTTTTAGGGGAGTTTTCTGAACTTGGGTCGAACAGGCTCCTTTCTCCCAGTCATGACACAACTACTTATACCCTCGGAACTCAAAGGGGGGGGGGGGGGGGGGGGCTAGCTGAGTTTCCGGATTCTACGAGGTGCCAGTGGGCCCAGCATGCCATGTGGGTTATCCTTGTGACTATGGCTATGCATGTCATGATGGCTGTAGACATCGCTGGCAAATCTTCCCAGAATTGACTGAATTTCATCTCTAAGCAGAAATTTTATACAGCCTAATATTTGACCTCACTGGTACACAAAAAGCAGGATTTGCTGGTGAAAAGTAAAGATTGTGTAATTTTATTCTTTCAGTACTTTCAACTCTTCTTTAACATGCAGGCTGCACTCAAAGCTACATAAATTTTCTGTTTGTTTGTTTTTTCAAGAACTAAATAGAGGTCGTACAACTGATATGTTGTACAATATAATTACATGTTCATGATTAGACTTTATTAAATACCATATTTTTATTGATTTCTTATTTTTTATTTTCGATAAATCTTCTTAAAAATGTACATCATATGTATTAGTAGCACAGGAGCTGTTATATACTAAAAGTTTTATACGACCCATAAAACTTCAAATTTGGTTGCTGCCTTCAACTCACACTGCAAAGATACATACTGCAAGAGAAATCTTTAAGGGTAAAAAATATTCTAAACTTTAAGACTATTATAAGAGTGAACAAAAACTATCATGAAATGTAAAAGAGAAATTGAATCAGGCACATATTGCTTTACAAACTAAACTGACAAAAAACAACTACAAAAGCAGTAAAATCTATGGAAAATCTGTTATTGTGTTAAAAATCAGTTGGAACAAGTCTGATACACATGGATTTTCTCGGCAATCTCATCTCCTTGTCAGCCAACTCCAGTGAATGTCGTAAGAGTAAAATTTTCACTAAATTTCGGATATGTTGCATTAGACAAGGCCAAACGTTGTACAGTATGTAGTAATTCTCACTTCCACAGCAACTTCACACACCATCCTCAGCCCTACACATTTGACACCGATTTTTCAGCATGCCCTCACTTGGCAGTAAACGAGCCGCACTATTACCCCTCCTTGCCAGATGTTGGATCCAGAAGGGTGCGCTTCCTCCCCCCTGGGGTGTGAATACTGACATGTGACCTGGTATCACTCGGCACAGGCTACCAATCTGCCTACACAGCCATTAGATGATGGACTTCTCTGTACGTTAACTCATGTACAGACAGATTCTCAGGTTACAACAGCCCAATTAACCTGCTTCTTCTAACATGAGACAGTTCCTAATAGTTGGGGGCCTAAGGGCTCAAAATGGGTTGTTTGGTTCAGATTCTTCCAAAAGCACCAAATTTGGCTCATAGGTCCCTTGTACCATACTCTTTCGATTTTTGATGGGCGCCAAGACTAAAAACCCGTGGGGCCGCCATATTGGTGGAATCCAATATGGCCGCCATCCTGGTTAAAGTTCAACTGCAGTTACAAATTGAAAAGGTTCATTAATGTCATGAATCCCATGTGGAAGATTTTACGGGGTTAGAGAATTCGATTCTAAATATCATTTCTGCAATTCAAGGTCACTATCACCTCTCAAGGTCACTTTAAAGGTCAAATAAGGGTCAAATCAGGCATTTTGTGCATTTTTCGAAATGGCGTCTGTGAGCATTCAACTGCAATTCACTGGTACCCCTATTTTGTACCATTTGTCATCTCTTATATGCTCCTTCAATGGTCAATTAGGGCCAAGAGGGGTTCCATATCAATAATGATTATGACAAATAAATGAAAAAAAATATTTTTAAGTTATATATATACATATATATATATGTATGTATATATATATATATATATATACATAATTATGTTGAAATTTTGAGCACAGAAGATG
This sequence comes from Diadema setosum, assembly GCA_033980235.1. Lineage (NCBI taxonomy): Eukaryota > Metazoa > Echinodermata > Echinoidea > Diadematoida > Diadematidae > Diadema > Diadema setosum. The sequence goes on from CM067075.1 coordinate 2,153,681, forward strand.
GGCTTCCATCGGTTTTGTTTTCTTTTCTCATTTTCTTTGCTCAAAGTTTTCACTATTTATCAATTGTTGCTGGTCAGTCTTTCCTTTCTTTGTATTATATATATATATATATACATATACATGCTTAAATACGGCCGCCATCCTATTCCAAGGTGCCGAATCAGGGTGCAATGGCAAAGAGGGTAATAAACACGCCTGATCTTATTTTGTCTTCGTTTTTCCTTCTGAGGAGATAGCTGGATAGCCCGTATGCAAGTAGCTGGTCAGTTGTATGTACTTGGGGTGGACCACTTTACCGGTTTATGCACCTTGAGTTTTCCGATAACGGAATGCCAATTCGGGATCTTTTCATGTGTTTGGGTTTGTGATTCTTTCACACACTTTTTATATCCAAGTGATGAGGTGCAAAGTGTTATGCCTCTACTAGAGGGGACGGTATGACAACACATACCATTGTTCAGCTAGACTTGAGATAAGTGGGATTCGAACCCGCGCCGGAACACAAGTCTTTAGACCGCAAGCCATACGCTACCGACTGAGCCACCTCGTCACCTTTCATGGTCAATTATATAACTTTCCAGCTGGGAAGCGATATGATTCTCTTCCTGCTGAAATTGGTGTATGCCTGCTCTCCCTTGCTTACGGGGAATCGAGCTCCTCAATCCAGGTCAGACCAGTATTCTAGGAGCAATTAACTAAATTCGATCATTAAAGTCCTTTAATGGCAGTATCGTATCTGAGTAGGTGAAGACAATTCAGCTGAAGGGTTTTTCTTATCTTTTTTTATTCTCTTATCAAACGAAACCGTTTCTTTACTGAAAGCGCAAATGACTAAAGGGAAACTGAACATCTATTGATGTTGTATGGGATACTGATCCTAAAGAAAATAATCTTAACATTTTTGCACAGAAACACTGTGAAGTCCTCTGACAAGAGATGGTGATGGCACCGCTCAAATCTCAAATTATGATTGGAAGAGCGTAGCGGCTTCCTGAAAATTAAGATTGAAAAAATAAAGAACTGCCCTCATTTATCAGCGCACAGATATCCAAGAATAAATGAGCACCTGATTCGAGACGGAAATATCCAACAGGAATTGTGATCTCACAACTCTTCAGCTTTCCAACAACTTAGATGAGATCTAAGCAAAGATATCCTTACAAAGGATGACATGATGTTTTCTGAAAGCATTTTCTGAAAACAGTATACAATCGCACGGATGAGCATAACATCACATTTTCGGTAGTGTGCTTTTTTTTAATCCCTTTGATCTGACGGAGTTACGGGTGGGTCGTGGTATTGAAAAGATAAAGGCCTTTTCAGCTCTTTCCTGTACAGCATACCTCTCTTCCAGAGCCCAACATCAGGCACTGTCAGGGTGCGACATTACTTCAGACTTGCTTTGATGTGGCATGCAAAATGCCTAAGTAATATGGGTCAGCAAACCAGAGCTAACTGACACATTAACTACTTAAATAATCGTGCTCATGTCCAGCAAGGACTGATGAGCAACAAGGTTTATGGGGCAGCCTGCGTCAACGAGGGTAGGCATCATCTCGTCATAACGTGGGAGCAGACCATCAGAAACCACCCTATCTGATGTCATCCCTGACTTCAGGGAGTGGAGCTGGAGGAACGATGGCACAGGTACATGGCAATTACTAGTACTATCAGCCACTCTCCGCAATGCTTCAGTAGCAAATTTCATTCTTCTGCACCGCAGCTGTTTTAAGGCATGCATTGGGAGGTGGAAAACATGGAAATGGAAAAAAAAATTAATGAAATGAATGAATGAATGAATGAATGAATGAATGAATGAATGAATGAAGGTGAAATGCACAATGTACAGCAGGTATCAGACGAGCCATGGTCAGTAGTTTGATATTGCTGCAAACTTAAAGTGGGGGGGGGGAGGGAGGGGATTGAGGGCCTATCTGGCGGGAGGAGACATTGTCGCAATGCCAGCGTCTCGAAGAAATTATTTTCGCTGTCACAACTAACGCGATTTCCAGGGCGACGTCCAAGACGTCTTCAAACAAAGGGACAACTTATTTGCTTGGAAGTCATGGGGATGTTGGCGCAGCTTTTGCAGTCGCAGGGACTTATCAGAGACGTCTTATCTCAGCGATTTCTCCCTTTCGTCGCCATTATGTTATTACGGTCTCCACAAGATGCTGGGACATCTCGAAGATGTTGCAGACAAATTAGTCCCCATGACATGGCCACAGTGATGGAGACTTCGCAGAGACGTCTCGGAGACAAGCTGGAAGACGGAAATAGTCTCTGCAAAAATCGGAAATGTTCGATTCTCCTGCGAATCCTGGAGATTGGGCTCGTCTCCAGGAGACGTGTGTCGTAGAGATGTTGCGGAGAGTAGAGTTGCAACCTATAGTTTTCAGACTAACGAGATACCAACTTATAAAGTCTTGTGATATCATACCAATTTGCGTCCAAGCACTTTGGATAGAATCTTGATAGACCCTAGAAGGTGTCATGAAAGTTATACTATAGCATATCTAATCTGAACCCTGTTAATGGTGTCACTGTGGCACCTGTGAAATATGTTTGTTCCCTATATGACGTCACCAGGACCGTCATGAACGGCATATTTAGCTGTGGAGGCACATAAATTTCCTATCGAAGGAAATTAGAATCGAACTTTCTTACACAAGTTCGAAAATAGCAAATTGATGCCAACCTGATGTACTAAAAACTCTCTTAAACACGACAGATTTTTATTTTTTCATCCAGATTAGGAATGATCTTCATAATTATTATTCCATTGAATTCAAATCTGAATTATGAATATCTATTGTGATTGAGGATCCAAATACACTTCTCTTTTAAATGGCAACGTCAAGGACGCTGGTAATATAGAGAGTAGCTCCCCCCCCCCTTATTGCTAAACGATTGATATATAAGTTAGCGATAGGATTCTATTTCTCATATATGTGTGTTTTTATTGCATTCCTTGCAGATGAAGATGAAAATAATAATCCAATAATCAAATCTTGAAAACTATTTTATAGGGCATTACCCATAATTCTAACTAGATCTTTTGGCTGTCATTAAAGCAAATGCAAATATATTGAATTCCGTAAATACGACCAGTCGGTGAGGTTATTTCCTCTTTAATAGCGCCTGTAATGTAAAAATGATTAATGGAATGATTGTGACATGAACTATGATATTCCATAGCTTTGTTCAAAACCCCACTTAAAAACTTGTGTAGCCATATTATAACAGGCCATAATTGAAATCATGCAGAAAAAAAAATACCGTAAGGAATCATTAAAAATTAAATGGAAGGGTTACCAAGTCTTCAAATTTGATTGTAAAATAAGGATCTGAGTAAGATCCCTTAAACCTAATTACTCTCAGAAAGGGGTTCTTATTATAATTCATGAGTGTATATTACCTAGTGTTTGAAATCTTAACACGAAAGCAGATATATTGATATTACTCGTGAGAAAGCCCATCTCTCCCTCTCCCATAGCCCTCAACAACTATAATTCTATTAGCAGGGCTGATATTCCTCCTATATTGACTATAGGCAAGCCATTTTCTAAATTACCTATTGTGAATATAATGGTTTGACCTCGAATGACCTTTAGGGAGACCTTATAAGGAAAAGTTGACATCAAACCATAAAAACAACTTCAGAATCGAATTCCTTGAGCCATAAAACCTCTAAAGCTGACTTTTCAAATTATTGTAACACTTTAAAGGTTTTTTGTTATGGACTGGCCTTTAAAAGTAGGTGGCAGCCATATTGGATTTGCAAATATGCCACCCCGGAGGGCGCCCTTCACAAGAAATACGCCTTTTTTCAGCCGTCGACAACTGCAATTCTATTACTAAGGCTAGCATTCCTGGAATATTGACCATGGGCAAGCCATTTTTTCAATAAACTGTTATCGCAATGGCTTGACCCCTAAATGACCTTAAGGTGACCTTATAAGGAAAAATTGACTTCAGACCATAAAAACAACTTCAGATTCGAATTCCTTGAACCGGAAAACCTCTTAACCTGACTTTTTAAATGAATGTAAACCTTTTATGTTTTCAAATTCAAGTGACCTTTAAACCTATATGGCGGCCATATTGGATTTTGCCAATATGGCCGCCCCAGAGGGCGCCCTTCTTGGCGCCCATCAAAAATCGAAATAGTATGGTTTGGGCTACATGTGTGCCAAATTTTGGTGCTTTTGGAAAATTTTGAACCAAAAATCCCTTGCGCCCCCCACTATAATACTAATCACAGAGCACATTACAATATTGTACGTCTTTGTATGCAATGAAATTTAAAGGAGCCCTGTGTTGCTTCTAAAAAGAGAACTAATGTTCTAATGAACTAATGAACTAATGCTGGTTATGTAAGAGCGCCACGAGCATCATTCTTGATGGATTTCAGTGCATTATAAGAGGCCTCTATCAATTAATTAATTAATTAATGTGACTTTCTGGTAAATCATGAATTTTTCCGGATCACGCAGATAACAGAATGTCACACAAAGCTGAAATTAAACTTGTTTTCAGGGAGTTGTAGGCCAAATGTAAAGGATGTTAAAGTACTATCAATCAAGCACATCATTTCTCCTGTTCTACAGTACCTTTGGATATCTAGTTTCAATACTGTTACCAATTAAGAGTTACTGCACACATTTCTTATAAGTATGGACAGAAAAGACTGATGGTCATCAAACAAACTTTTTTTTTCAGTTCAGATCTTCTCAAAGCTCTCTCACGATGAAGTCCAAAGTTCTTTGTGACCCGGAGTGGGATATTAGGTAGCAGGACACACTTCTCACACAACCAGGCTCAATGTGGACTACGTGATCCCACAATGAACTGTCTAAATTTGGCCCACCTCATCAACTTCCTGTCAGCATTAGGCAGGGAGGTGAGTACTCAATATTGAATGTTGTATGTTGATGTGGGATGAGCTGTTGCTTAAAACAACAGAAAGTAAATCCTCCTTCACAGACCCCTCACAGTGACTCCAAAGTCAGGGTTCATATCCCTTAAAGTCTTTGTATGGCACATTAAAAAACATACAGTACACTTAATATGCTACACTTTACTTCTATGATGGTACAAGTGGAAAAGAAAACAAATACCCCCGAATGTTATCATTAGTCAAGAAATTCACCTAGAAACACCACAATTATGCCAACAGACTGATAAAAACAACATCTTTTATCACTGATAAAAAAGAGAAAGTTAGTGCAGTATTTCTGCCACACACTTTTGTCTTTACTTGCACTTTCACGCAAAAGTTGTCTTCAGCAAAAGCCTGAAACTTGTTTCACTATTTTTCTAGTCCAAGCAATCCACAACAGATGAGACTTTCCATGTGGTAAATTTTCAAATACCAAATTTATCTTATCGTCTTTTATGTCCCCTATAACTTACTGAATGTCAGTCCCATCTTCCACAGACTTTAATAGGACTGGCTGACTATGTATTTCTGGCCAAACAGCCTCTGGCTTACTACTGTTCGGGGGCGATGCCAACCTGTTGCTAATTTTGGATTTCTCGTGACGGCTTCATGTCTCGGGAAAATGTCAGAGGTGATAAGAAATTGCCTCATAGAAGATTGTGGGGAGAGAAAATCGAGGCCTTTTCAACAAATGCATGTCATACCTGACATTAAAGACAGTGGAAACCTCCAGGACAAGACAATAGATTAGTCTCTTGATCCAGTCTTTTACTTAAATACTGTATTATGATACTCCATTCCTCTGCCTATCATTTTATGAAGTTCTCACCAAAACAAGAAAACAGGAAACAACAATCTAGAGGCAAAATGATGCAATATTTGATCGCTACAACAATTTCCAAGCAACAAGACTTGAGACTAAGCAACTATGGCCATGGCAAAAGAAGATCTCTTACTTTCATTTAATAGTGTCCTGATGTTTAGCCCAGGTATTAAGGTTGTCTTATCATTCCTCAATTAGAAATGAAACAAATCCACTTGAAGAAGCCCTATGTTATAATGTACATGAGCTTGAGGAATATGTCATCATTGGTTAGACTAACATGGATTTTCTCTAAATTGGAACTAAACATATCTGGCCATACAGCCTCTGGCGTACTACTGTTCGGGGGCTGGACTTACCTTGGAACTAAGCGAGTCCTGGAACTCTTTCTGCTTGGCCTGGACCACCCCCTCCCAGTGCTGGTTCCTCTCCTGAATGGCAGCTTCCTTCTCCTTCAACATCTCTTCCTTCAGCTCATCTTTCTCTTTCTGAAAATCATACAAAAATCACATAAAAATGTTGCAAATCAAAGACTCCAACCCAAAGTATCTCTTGAACGGGAGATTCTTCCACCTTAAACCTCCTCTGGCAAAGTGGAGACTGGTGATTACTTAAACATGCGAACAATAATATTTGAATGATTTGATTTGATAAACTGTATTTACCCCACCTGGACAACTGATGGCAATTTACACAACACAATTTCCATATTGACCTTTATCAACTTTCCCATGTTTGAAATAAGGTGCAATACCCACTATCTATGTGTTTGCAAACACCTTTCGGATCGCTTTTCTGGAGTTGCTGTATTTACTGTATCAAGCCATTGTGAGTCGATTGGGAGGAGTTATCACTGTGCAGCTGCATTGCGCATTTTGACCCGAGGAGCAGAGATGTGTAGGATTGGACAGTGGTTGGTGTAGGCAGGTTCATGTCGTAAACGTGTTTCAAAAGACTTTGCATAAATCAACTCCACAGAAATGCGTTTCTGGCTTAAAGATGTTGCTGACTGCACTTTTTTCCGCATTTCAGAAACACATCTCTAAACCCCATAATCAAACAGCTTTGCATTAAACTGCCCAAAACTCCCTGAAAGTTGTTTGGGAACCTTAATTCTGTGCCAGAAGTGAGTTGATAAACACAGTGTATGACATGCAACAATTGCACAAAGGCTTTCAGTCTGCAGGTTTCAGAGATGACCACCTGCCCCTGATGGGCAAGGGGGACTCTATCATCGTGGACACCACAAAGCCCCGGCTGAAAGATGACCCATGCTTGGTGACACACAACTCTCCTTTATCCATCTTAATCTAACCCAAAGTTCACTTTGCTGTCAGAAATATCACAGGATGTCTTCACCTCTGGGATCAACCTTCTATTACAGGAAGATGATGAAGTCTTCTTTACGGTATGGAAGGATTCATGACTTCCCACTAACTCTGTGTGTGCTAAGAGTGCTGATTGGTACAGAAAATCCCATAGCATTGTACACACTGTCCAATGTCCCTGACTCAGAAAGGGTTAATATCATTTGAGACTCACAAAATGGCATTCTCTAGATATTATTTACCCCGTCCAAACTAATGTCCCTACAGTGTCTAGTACCAACGCAAATTTTGTTTTGAAAAACAAAATTGACAGCATAATGACAATTCTAGCACTTCAAAAATCAATTTCACTTCAAATTATTCTACCTCTGAAATCCTCTATCAGTTATGGAAGCTGGCTGATGCAGCAACATCCCTGAAATAAACATCACTGAGAAATTTTAAAGGCAAGTAATTGGTGCCAAGGACTGAAGCTATTAAACATTAAAGAGCTCGGGAAGTGATGCCTTCAGAGGAAACTCCTTGTTTACAACTAATTGATTGATCAACACATTTGTCCTAACATAAAAACCTGTGTTTACACATCATTAATTAGATAGGTGTCAAACATAACATATACCCAAACTTTTTTCTCATGCATTTTCAAAGCAAAGTGAAATTTTTTTCTTCCATCTTCTATGAAAGGTAGTGACCGTATACAACACACCATCCCAATTTACACGATTGTACAACAATGTCATGTCTGTAAATTCTAACTGGTGTCGAAACACAATACTGATATATGGCAATTAAGGAGAAAACAGTACACAAAATTTCTTCTGATTTCTTCATCTTTGTCTACTCTCTACTATGTATATCAACGTTGTGAGATGTTCTTGTTCCTTCACTTTTTTTTTTTGCCTGAATATGTTAGATTTAACTTTGAATCAAATGCTTTGGTATGGGTATGTTTAACTTTTGGAGTCAATATTGACAATTTTAAGGCAAAGTACCCTGAGTAAAGCTTCCCTATTTGGTAAAATAGGGCTAAATTATTACATGCCTATTAAAAGTGTGATCTAGGTGAACCAGATGGTAAGTGATTCAAAACTGCATTGCTATCTTTCATTCAATGAAAGGAAAGATCACACCACTGCAACATCTGCACAAAAATACTTGTATATTTACAAAGGAAACACCACTATGGCCTGAATTCACGAAGGTGGTACAAATGAAACCATGGTTTAAACCATGGACAAAAACCATGGAGCGCCAAGTGTCGCACGGAATATTTCTTTACGAAATTGGTCATTACGTTGACAAAATGACTGTTTCGTTAACGAAATTATCATTACGTGTCATTAAATGTTCATTTAGTTACAAGATATTGTCATTTCGTTACAAAGTATTCATTTCATCGACGAAATGACTGATTTCGTAACGAAATATTCCGTGCGACACTTGGCGCTCCATGGTTTTTGTCCATGGTTTAAACCATGGTTTCATTTGTACCACCTTCGTGAATTCGGGCCTATATGACTGAAATGTGCATGTACATTACTGTATTGTGTTAAACTGACATACCGTTTTTGAAAAGGAAACATTGCTGCAGGAATGTTCTGATGTAATTATACATGAAAAATGACCATGTTTGCAGTGACATGAGTTTTGGTAATTTCATATTATTATTATTATTATTATCATTATTATTATTATTATTATTATTATTATTGTTATTATTATTATTATTATTATCATCATCATCATTATTATTATTATTATTGCAATTAAAGCAATGGAATTGAAGAAACTGAATTAAAAGCAATACAGAGTGTACAGCACACTTTAAACACATTCTCTGTAAATCTTGTCATACAAATAGTTACTAGAGAGCTTTAGTAACTATTTGTATGACAAGATTGACAGAAAATGTGTTTACATTCTGTATTATGCTTGAACCCAAAGACAGTAGAATTTTTAGTACCAGGGTGTAGCTGGCAGCTCAAACAAATATAGACACAATATCCTGAAGTTAAATGATGACTAATCGAGCTGACACATTACAATGTCATTTGACTTCCTGTTCTATAAATACTCACATGTGAGAAGATTACGCATCATCTAAAAATGTTTTGGTAACCAAAGAACTGAATTCAGTGTTTAAACCAATGAAGTTTAAGGAAAATTTTGCTTCCAAGGGACAGAATAATCCCCGTTTCATCATGCAGTTCTGCACCCTGAATTTCACTGGATGTAATATATTTTTGTATAACTATTACCAGTGTAGATAGAGCTTGTCATAATGTACATTAAATCTCCAACAAACCAGCCAGAGAGAATTGTTGTTGTTTTAAAGAACGAAAGGAGAGAGAGAGAGAATTCACAAAAGTTTTGAGAGAGAGGAACAGAAACCTTGATCTTATAAAATGTGTTGCCAATTTGAGAATCAGTTGTAATTTAAGCAATTCAAAGATTCCTGAAAATGTTGCAACCAAATAAAAAAATGAACAAATGGGTCAAATGAAAGATGTTGTCATGATATCTTATGGAACTCCATCAATAAATACAATTTATATAATAAATAGATCTACTGCACCAAAGGACAGAGGTGTTGTTTCTACAACTTGTGAGATTTGTGTCATTGGAAGTGCAGTCATCAGAAAGGGGTTGTGCAGAAAAGTGTTGTATGTGTGAGAGAGACAAGGAAGGTAGGGAGGGGTACTGGATGATACAGGATAAAGATTAGATGAGACAAGAAGGACAAGAGGAAGTTAAGGGTGGGGAGGAGCAGGGAGGGGTGTGAGAAGGGTGCAAAAAGGGATAAAGAGGGGTAAAGTTTGGTGCAGTAAGGGGTAAGGAGGAGTAAAGGATGGGTGCAAAAGGGGAGTAAGGAAGGGTGTAGGAGAGGGTCAACATGGGGTAAGGAGAGGTGTAGGAAGGGTGTAGAAAGGGGGTAAGGATGTGTGCAGGAGGGGTGCAGAAGGGGGCAAGAAGGGATGTACGAAGGGAGCAGTAATGGTGTGAGGGGTGAAGGAAAGGTGCAAACGGGGAATAAGAAGGGGAGTAAGAAGGTTGCAAAGAGGGGGTAAGGAAGGTGTAGCTAGGAAGGGTACAGTAAGGGGAAAAGCAGGGTTATAAGAATGGTGCGATATAGAGGTAATATGAGGGGAGGATCAAGATATGGTGAAGGGGGAGGAGCAAAAAGGAAAGGAAAAGAAAAAGAAACAGTTGGGTGAATTACGCGTAGGAAAAGGGTGGGGAAGGTTAGGGAGGGGTGTAGATGGGTTTGGAAGGGGTAACTTAGTACAAAGGGGAGGGGATAAGGTAAAGCAGGGGGTACAGAAGGGTATAGGGAGAAGATAATGCGAGAGGAAATATAGAAGAGGGTGAAGAAAGGTGGAAAGAAAATGAAAGGAGGGAGGGTTGGGTGGAGATCATTATCCTTCCTGTCAGATAGCCATGACGTAAAGATATCTTTTTAAATTTTAAGCTGCCTCTGAGCAAATGAGAACCTGGCATTGACTTTAATTCCCTTCATCCGTGTGTCAGATAATAGAGGCTTACAGTCAGCTGTGTGGGCAGTCCCTTTCATGCTCAGTGGTGGACATGGTGTAATCATATCAATCATACTCATGCCTTGTTCGTTGAATATGTTACCTTCATTAACAGCTGTAACAGTGCATGTATTACACATTTCACGTGGAGCTGCACATTTTGATAATTGTGTAGTGGTGAAACAGTTTTCCCTGTTTATTCAAATGAATTCATGGGGGATACCACAAGGGATGTAAATGCACCAGAGAGCTGGATATCTGACATTGAATGTTCTTGTCCATACTATGACTTAAGGTGATCGCGTCTCATGGTTTACTGAAGTAACTATTGACTCTTAGTCTTATTTGTTATATCTGAGGTTTTAGTAAGAAATTACTAACATTCCCTAGATCTTCAAAGGAAAAATATATGGTATAAATAATTCATCAAGTAATGTATATAAGTGCTTACAACATGTAAGTAGAAGTACAAATTAGGAGTGCATACACTGTACAGTGTCAACTAAATTATATTTGTTTGTATTTATGTGTTTACTGTTGTTAGACTTTTTTTTTTTTTTGGGGGGGGGGGGGGGTATACCAGAAACTTTGGCATATGAAGAAATATTATCTTTGATTCAATAATTAAACCAACCCTGTAGTAGTGATCTGTGCTAAAGAGAATAAATTTTTTGCCAGATTCAAATAATTATTATTATGAAGAAAATTTTCATTTTCCTATTAGACGTAGTTACTACACAAACAAATAGCCTGAATGATATAAGATTTTATACGTTCCTTTATCTGATACATGTAGCTCCTGCAATATGACACCCCATCCCCCCCCCCCCCCAAAAAAAAAAAAAAACACCTTTTGAATAAACTACATGACTTTTTTCATCTAAGGTAATTAAAGCTAACATCACATGAACATTTCTCTATCATGTAATGCAAAAATCTTGTTCTGTCTTGCACACCATTATATGTGTATTCTGTGATGGCCTCCTGGTAAAGTTTTATCTGAACAAGCTGTCTAGACATCATCTTCTGAGAAAGAAGAACAAATCCTTCTGGAACCATTTTTGAAGTACAGCAGGCAGTATGAACTAAAGAGTGGTGATAAGGTAATTAAAGACATAATTTATCATTCGCAGATGAAACAAAAACCCAGCATTAGTGCTTCAAAATAATTCTAAAATGTGAGTGAGGGGTAGAAACAACCAGTGTAAAAATTTGAACCAGTATAATCGATGTTAAGTTTTGTTAAATATACAAAGTGTGAACAGTAGCTATAAAAATGTTTTCCAGACTAAACCATCTACAGTTTATTGAGAAAGAATACAGATCTCCTTGATGATTTAGGCTTTATCACAAAATTATATATATGACGGGATGTTTTGCAGTACAACACACCTCCACATCTATGCATTAAATGTCATATCTTGAAAAATTTTTAAATCACTTTTCCCAAGGGTAAACAGGACCTTAAAAGAAAAAGAAAATGTAGTGAGATGATTCTAATGACACAACAGCAACCAAAAGAAAGGCAAATTCTTTGACTGACCTTCCTGTAGGAGCAAGCCAGACAGTCACTTCCAGTAGTGACTGGGCAAGGATCGTGGCAATCTACAGAGGTCCCATCCTTCGTAATCCATAAAGATTCCATGATTACTGAACCCACAGTACGGAGGCATACGCTTTAAATTCTCACGATAGAAGACTGGATCACATACACATCACAACTGCATTAAAGGTTGAAAAGTACATGACACAGCAAAGCTAAAACCGCTCTTAAGTTGCGTGGACAGTTAAAAGGAATGTGTGGACGATGAAAAGGATGTCAGAAAACCGATCACAGCAGCTGTCCACGTATTCCGCTGATTCACTCCAACATAAAACAAACCCCAAAACAAAAAGTCCTTCGATTGACAGTCTCACATTAGCTTCTCTTTGTCATACTTTGCATCATCACATCCATCTGCATCTACAGAATGAGGTGTAAGAGTGCAGATCCGAATAAGAGTGGGTTAACAAACACAATGATACACACCACACATCTGCTCAGTAAGAATTCCTGCCGAAGTTTGCTGCTATAATTTCAAGCCCTGGAATTTGGCGGTGCTGGAAGACAGTTGTCTTTTGCGGAGCGCTGTCAACACGCTAACTGACAGAACCACAACGATTCACTTCCTCAGTTGGTAAGCCGGGAGAGCAGAGCTGACGTAAAGACGGGCAACTCTTTGTTGGCAGGAATTTGAGAGCACCCCTTCATGCCGTCAGCTGATCCTCAAAACAAAGTCAGAGAGCTATACACACTTCTCCCACCGCGCACAAGACGCCCTGACGTAAAGACCCGCAACGATCACATGCGTCAAGTCGGGACGTGAGTCGTCACTGCCCCTGCCAGCGCCAGACAGTTGTCAAACACAAGCTACAAACCTGTAGATGCAAATTCTCATGCGTCGTCCGTCAGCAAATGGAGGGAAGTGGCCAAAGCAAGAGGAATAGTGGATTACCAGGAGGGGTTTTTGAGGGAAGATTCCGACCAGATCTAGAGATAAACTCATCAAGATTGATATAACTTGGTGATTAACCAGATTCACCAAATGGAATTACAGTGGCTTTGTTCTCTTATTGACGTAATCCCATGGTTCCTTTTTTATCGTCTTAGTCACTTCTTAGACCAAGAAAGCAATAGGGTCTAATCTCGTTTGACTCTGAGGTTTCTTTGGTCTGTAATCAACTGCTAATCTTGAAGATCTTTCATGAAGGTGAATCTTCAAATCTGTAATGACTCCTGATACTTGTACAATTTGTATCTAGGGATAACGTTCGAGAATAGGAATATTAAAAAAAAAAAAAAATCCTTGCTCTGTCCTCCTATCTTCCTCAGAGTAAAAGTTTTTTAGCTGAAGTTATTGCCCTCTACACTAAAAAACAAACAAACAAACAAACAAACAAAATTAAAGATATAACTACTCAACTAAACGCTGCATATCATTGCTAAAACTTGTATGGATATTGATCTGAGTCAAGCAAGCCTTTCAATTACGTAGTCTTCTCACATTACCGGGTCTTTTAAACAGTTCAGTTTGTCAGTTTGTAAAAATGGTACAGACACACCAGTTGGTGATTAAACAACAATCCACATTCATATTCATATGATGACATCACAAGCAATGGCATAGGCTATCATGCGGTTGAGTCTAGCGTGATACGGAGAAAGGGGGCGTGAGAGTGAAGTGAGATTATGACAGCCCAAGGCGTAAAGTTTCTAACATGAGGTAGCCATCCGGCCAACACCCTCCGTGTAAGAAGTCGTCTGCTAATTGACAGTGTCCTGTCAATGGGACCTTCACCTCTGATTTGTCATAGAAATTAACATACAAGCTGCTGGATTAAAGAATAAACATGCACTCAAACAAATCGAATTTGAAATTAAAGCGACCTTATCAGTGACTAGAGAAATCTGTCAGAATTTAGCAGTCATATGGGATTTAAATTTACAGCACTTATGTAAGCTCTCACCATTGAAAAGATTATACACATACTTCGTGCATATGTTCTGTACCAAGATTAAATTGAACAAGAAATGAGATTAAGAGTGGTTCCTAAAATTGTGTCTTTCTAGTGCACATTTCACTTTAAAGAAATGACAAGAAGGAGCAAGTCTCTGTGAACACTGCTTAAAACTGGAATCCTCTATGTTTCTTTTCCTGAATCTATTATTCATGTTCTGCAACAATGCTGATATCAAAATAGATTTTCTGTTCAAGATCAAAAAAGTGATTCAAACATGAAGGTTGATATTTGTGTATCATCACACAGAGATATTTTGGAGACGGTGATTCATTGTACGTTCAATACAGAGTATCATAGTTATCATTCACTGTCTAAAACTAGGGATGTGTTGGATAACTTCCAGGCTAAATTTATATGTCATGCTCAGGGCTTTGGCAAAAGAGCAAAGACAACAGTCTGACATCATTAGCTTTGTAGCCTAAACCTCACTCTGCCGGAAACTGTTCCCCAAAAACATGTTTTGCGAATTAACCAAATACATTTCTGCTTCCCCTTTCTTCCTCAGAGCACATAAAAAACAATACTGCATGGATGCTAATTCTTAGAAAATTATTGAAGTCCCAAATAAATGATACAACTTTATCTCATAATTTCAATCATTCATTGCTGGTAGTGTAGCAAAAAAAAAAAAACAACAACAAAAAACCTTAGTCTCTTTTTTTTTTTTTTTTAACTTTATTCTGGCCACAGATCATTGTTAATTTCAGTTGCAAAACCATTAAAAACCTCAACCCACATATAATATTTCTGATCCGTTAAAGTAGGAACGCATTTAACACTAGAAATGTCACTTTGGCGACTGGTATGCCTCCGCCATAATGCATGATTTTCCCAATAGGTCTAGATAGTACATGTGGACAATGTGTGATTACATTTTCACAAAATTGGCAAAATATTGAAATGACAAGTTTGTCACAAATGTGTTGAATGTTCACCTTCCTTAACCTAGGTTTAATTGGATGAATAGGAGAGCATATATCTAGGGATTTAAGGACTTTAACTCGACTTTGACCCATTCATACATTTAGGCATTGAGTAATTTTCAAGGTACAGGTGTGGAGAAAAAGTGCAATTTCTGAATTGAATATTAAATTGTTACCATTTTCATCTGGCCCTTGACCCTAAAATTCATAAGATAATCACTTTCAGGTAGAACATGCGTAATATGTACTATGTTTCAAGATAACTTGAGCCACTTCCGAGATATGGAGGAAAAAGTTAGTTCAGCACTTTCACTTGATCTTTGACCTTTTGACCTTTGAGGCAAAAAAAGAAGAAAAAAAAAACTTTCCAGAAAATTTCTATTAGGTTACACATGTATGCATACACCAAGTGTAAAAAAAAAAATAACCCTGCTGGCATTGCATGATAGGAGGGAAATAGTAAAATTTTGAAGTGTTGCACTTGACCTTTGACCACTGACCTTTGACCCCATGAACCCTACATTCTCTAGATAATCACTTCCAGTCAGTATATGTATATACTATGTTCCATGAAGATACCTTGAACAATTTTCCAAGGTATGGAGAAAAAAAAAAGAAGTTTTAATATCTTTACTTGACCTTTTGACCTTTGTCCTTTGACCTCATGACCCAAACTTTCACCAGATAATCTTCATTGGGTAATACATGTATACACTAAGTTTCAAGAAAATATCTTCAGGCATTCAATAGATATGGTGGAAATAGTGAAATTTTATGTATTTGACCCTGACCTTTTGACCTTTGACATTTGACCTCATGACCCAAACTTTCACCAGAGAATCTTAATTGGGTAATACATGTATACACTAAGTTTCCAGAAAATATCTTCAGGCATTCAATAGATATGGTGGAAATAGTGAAATTTTATGTATTTGACCTTGACCTTTTGACCTTTGACCTTGAGCATGTGCACTCAAAAGTTAATAAGCACAACTTCACCCCCTAATACACATACATGCCAAGTTTCATTAGGATACCTCAACAGGTTTTGATAGTTATCTTGTCCACAAAATTCATTACGGACGGACGGAAGGACGGACAGACGGACGGACGGACGGACGGAAGGAAGGACGGACGGACGGACGGACGGACGGACAACCCGAAAACATAATGCCTCCGGCACCACTTCGTGGCGGAGGCATAAAAATGAGAGCTTATGCTTCTGCCTAAAATTTGTCAAATGTTGTATACTGAGTAGTACATAGTAGAAGAGATTAGAAACAAAGTGATTATCAACCAGCTTTACAAGAAACGTTCAGCAATCTTCAGCAAATACTCTAGCTGACTGATGAGGTGCAAAAAGATCAATATATCTCAAAAACATGCCTCTGTAGATTTGGTTTCTAATAACAATCCAAACACTCCATGTTAATGAAGACAACCGGTCAGACTTATTATGCTGCTGCCCAACTACAAAAAGTGTCTCAAGTGCACTTTTTGTTAAATTGTTATCATTCTTGAGCGACTAGTATCAATTACAGTGACAGTACAAAATGCCATTAATGGAAGTGGGGCAGGAAATCTTATTTAGAGCAAATGCGATAATATGGAGGTCTGAGTCAGCCCAAAGTGTATGTTACTACTTCAATCATGATGTATGGTTTGTTTTGTATCGTGAATACAAGATTTTATTTTGCTAATACTGCCTGTCTATTAAAGGTTCCAAGGGATAAACGTTAACTAAATGGTCTGAAGAAAATCTACATTTGCAAAGGAGAATAATTGGAAATAAGGATTTCAGGTGATCAGCAAAAAATGAATATTGGTTGGGTGTCATAGATTTTCTTATAGAACTACATTTAAGAATTTTAGTTCTTATGTACCATTTGGGGAAGAACAACAACATAGGAAATGATTACAACTATGTAATATCTAAACACACTGCTTTCAGCCATTTCTGTCATATTTCAGTTTCTCTGGCTCTATCATTCATTACAAATTAAACTTTGTTTTATTTACCCATCCATGCATTATTACCTTTACTTCTGATATCAATTTATATGCGCTGAATTGTATCTTGTCTGGTAATGATATATGATACATATTTTGTTGTGTAACATGAAAGATAAATTCAATTTGATTCAATTCAAACTGTGGCAAGCATGCCTACACCTACGATGTGGCAAGATGTCTCTCTAATTTCACACAGATTCAGCAGACTTTCCCCTGACATATTGAGTCTGTCACTAAGACCCAAATGAGTTGATCTACTATCAAACCAGAAATCTACAGCAGAGGAAAAATCCCTCATTTTGCTGACAGAGGACAGGGAAATTAACCTAGGTAGTTTAGTGTTGTACCTATTGGTATCAATCATGAAGTGTAAAGTGATAGGATTCTCTCAAGTGACCATGCAATTACACTTCCCAACAAGCGATATTAAAGTATCCAGAATGGAAAAGCTGTGTGATTACACATTACAGCCTTATTGAAATATTCAACCCACTGCAATGTATATTCAGCAAGTGGTATAAAAGTCACACTGATTCATATTAAAGTGAAGAAGACTGCACACAGCTAAAGTAACAAACAGAAAACTAGACAAATGCAAGGATTCTTATGATTTTATTTCAATTAAAACATTTTTAATTCCGCAGTCTTCCTTAACAACAATAAGGTCATTGAGGCTGATCCTGCGAGAAGTTAATACAAAAAATGCAAACCAACACAGCCACTGACAAGAAATACATAATATGACAGAATAAGAGCGAAGAAAATGGGATTCCATTCAGATATTTCTTTGCATTTTCTTATTCATATTATACATTTTTTATCAGTTTCTGCCATTTGTTTGACTTTAGTAGATACAAACAAAAAGCCGAGTCACGTCGGTGATCCCTAGCATTTATCCCAAAGTTGATTTCAAAAACGTGTATATCAGGTCTGTAATATAGCTTCTGACTACCAGAGCACTGAAAATCATATGGTTTCAGTGACAAGTAGCATACTAGGGTTTTCCACAGCTCAGTCGGTAATAGCACTGGTCTAGCAATCCGGAGGTCTCTAGTTCATATCCCAATGGAATATAATTTTTTGTGCTCATTTTCATTCTGGTCAGAAGTAAATACAATACACTGATCTATCGTTTTTGATAACAAGAATGATATAACAAATCACAAGGATGGAGCAAGTTACAAACATAGGTGGCACAAAGGGTCTAGGACTGGGATGGGGCTGGAGGAAAAAGACCAAGGACAGTGCTTCCCTACCTGCATGAGGTTGATGACAGCCTGTTTCCCCCTGGAGAGTTCTTGGGCCAGACTTTGTTTCTCCTGGTCACTCCTAGCTTCTGACTCCTTCAGCTGCTTCTTCAGTTCCTTCTTCAGCTCATCAACTAGACAATGGAGGATAGAGCATGGGAAAGATTTATTAAAACAACATGATGAAACCTTCAACCTGACCCTAACTACACGTAGGTACTATTTCATACACTTTTTACTGTCATTTACTAATACTACAGTGTAGAATATCAATAGGCACGCTAGTTGTGACAATAACAGACACAATTTGTATTTGAAAAAGGAATTTATGTAATTCATTATAAACTACATACTGACTTAAATTCATGCTACTAGTACAGTAACTGTAGCTGAATGAAGAAAAACAAAGTGAAAACAAACAAAAAACAAAAACAAAAACAAAAGTATGAAAAGTACATGAAAAAAGTCATTGAAAACTGCCATTTCCAATAGATAAAGACACACTAAATGAATGACCAAGTTTTTACAGAATCCTTGCTATGGAAGATGAAACTATCTGCATTATATAAAACTCTTTCAGGGAACTACAGGAAGTCTAGCTCCCTTTGAACACAGAAACAAAAATGATGCCAACAACACAAAGACTGCAATCTTTGTACACTCACTGGAGTGTTTAACACTATAAAGTGTAAATCAAAGTTATATTAACACTATCTGATAATAGCATTAACTGTCCTATCTGAACATGGTACAGATTTAAGCTTCAGTGAAGAAGACAGGAATCAGGGAGAGATGAATTCTGGGAGGAAGTAATTAATGTCTGTCAGACCTCGTTCTGACTGGCTTCACAAAATGTCATGTCCAGAGAGGAACATACGTTCAAAATGTAGTCTTAAACGCCAGACCAAGATACCACAACTTGTAGCAGTATCTGCAAGACTGACGAGATGGTAATTTTTTTCATGGCAATACACTCATTTACACACCTTGTATCGTAAAACCACAGTCATTATGATAAGTTCCGCTACTTTCAAATGTCATTTACACAGATATTCAGGAGTACACGTACATAATGTGATTTGTCTCTGTTGGTCTAGTTTACATGTGTGTTTCAAAGGGGCATGAGTCAGCCCTCTTGATAGTCGCATCACAGTGCACAAAACCTTCATAAGAAAAATCAGTTAATGTGTAAGGCGGCCACACAGCCCTGTTAAGAACTGGTGCATGATATTGCTCCACTATTCAGGATAAAACAAACAAACAAAACAGGAAAAAAAAATGGGCTCTACAATAAAGTTTACTTGGACGGATTCTTGTAGCAGGAATATTCCTTCGAAGGATTGACAGTAAATGACAGGAAAATCACAAACAAATCTTGAACAAACTCACAGAAAATTGAAGGAAAAAAACTTCAAAGAATTTTAATACAACTCTTTCTGGAGAAATCCCAAGGCAACACATACTGTTATTCACTGTCACAAAGCAGCAGTGTGAAGAAAATCACAAGAGCTTACTGAGGTGTCGGCTTCCCCTACAAGGAGGGTCTGACTTTAATATGGACCACTGACATTCATAGAAGCTTCTATCATATGCTGTGTCAGTCTCTGACATCTGTCACTGTATCTCTCTACAGGGAAGACTTTCACTAATCACCAGTAACTGAAGGACCCGCCTACCATGAGCCACATCAATTACCCATTATTAGATTAGCAGGATTCATCATCCATCGCCTACGTACAACACCTCATCAAGGTCCCCGCATGCTCCTCTGGAAATTCAATTGTGTTTACATGTAAAAAGAATGCTGCATTATTTCAGCATTATTTCAATTTTCTCAAATTTTGTGGGTCAACTGACAATCGCAAAATCAAGAAATCACAAAAATATTGCCTCCAATAACTCAAATGCGTAGTTTATCATCTCCAAGGCAGAAAACTATTTACTTTCCCCTTGAAAAAGGAATAAAACTTATTGTCATTTCATAGCTGCAGTTCTTGACTGCAAATTCAACCACTCACAAGATTGTCTTCAGTCCTAACTCATGAAATGTTTAACATCTATAGCTATAAAACATATATGGCGCATACAGAGTACAATGTACAAGTACTCCCTAGAGCAGCAAATCAGGGACCTATTTTGTGTGCAGTAATTGCAACAAACAACATTTGAAATTACCATGGCAACAACCAGGCAACAGCCAATCAACTACAAGCTTTTCACTGATTGCTGTGATATTTACAATTACTCTCGGAGTTTACTGAAATGTTACCTAGAATGTCTGCAAATTTATGCATCATACACTTTTTTACATCACATCCAAGACTGATAGGACTAATTACTCTATATATCTATCTGTTTGTCTATCTATCTATCTATCTATTTATCTATCTACAATGTATCTATCTATCTATCTATCAATTTACATATGTATGTATGTATGTATGTATGTATGTCTATTTATTTAATTATCTATAGATATCTATCTTTCTTTCTGAGATCTGCATCTTGAGTTTTAATCTTTTCTCTTGCTCCCTCTCTCTTAGTACATACAATGTAAATAGCAGGTACAAGAGCATACACTTTTGGCAAGCATATTTTAATACTCTTCCATACAGTTGCCTCTCAACTTAAGCAATCTTGCCCTTCTTATACAGTATTCTACACAATTTTCTTTAAACCATTTCTTCAAACTAGAAAACCCTTTTCTTACCCCTGTGCCTGTGTTGATTCTGTCACTGCCAATTTATCTCGCCGATCCATCCTTAATTCATGCTTATTTCCACCCTCCACACAATTCCATCTGCCCGGATGCTCAGTTCCGATGCAAATTCAATTTTGAAGATGGCCCCATTTCAACTTCAGTCATAACACACCACAAATTTATTTCGCCCAGTACTGTGAACCTTCTCAATGGCAAGAAACTACAAATCTTATTCGAAACACTTAAGAACTTGTACATTACATGTGAAAGTGTGGCTCAGTTCAACTGAAAGATACCACTTTAAGCTAAACGGTGCATATGTAAGACCAAACTGTTTTGCTCACTAAACCTAAGGTTAGATTCATTATATAAGTTTTGCAACTTGAAGATGGATAAATAGGATGATGACACAGGAGAAGCAGCTACTTATGGACACAGTAACAATGCTCCTCTATTTTTTTTTTTTTTTTTACAAATTCTAGTCAGGTAATACAGCAATTCACAGTAAAGTCCCGTCTTAAAGGCCGTGTCACACCATTCCGGGCAAGCTACGCGGGCTTGTGGCGAGGAGGTAGTTTCCAGCACATAAGATTTTCAGCGGGCGAACAAGAATGTTTGCAATTTTCATTCATGCCTTGTCATACCGTACGGGGGAACTTCTGCGGCTTGACTTGCGGGGAAACAAATTTACTCCCGGAGCTCTCCGCAGTTGGTCCGCACCTGACAGTATCTAGCGCGTAGTTGCCCGGAGGTGCTCACGCAAGTCCGATTTAACCGCAGCCAAGTTTTGAGCATGACCAAAACTTTTTCCGGGTGAGTCACGGGAATGCCCGTAGAGGTCCACGCAGAACGCCAGTAGGAGACCCTTAGCTGCAGTACTTCCCAGGCAATTCCCACGCAGGTACTTCGCAGTCCCGTATGCAGCCAAGATAATGAAATTCTGTGAGATTTCAGCCATTCCATTAGAGGAATCCCTTCACTGAGTTGTCAGCCCCCACGCGACTGGTATAAAGGTCACACAGTATACTCGCAAGTATAACGCGTCCAGCAAGTAAGACACATGCGCTGACTCGCACAAATCCTTTTCCGCCCTCAGGAATGTCCGGTATGCTAAAAAATCCCTACACGTAACAAGCCCGAGTAGCTTGCCCGGAAAGGTGTGACAGGGCCTAAACACGGTTGCAGGTAAAATAATATGCGTGCGCACCTCCGGGCGACTACTTTTGAGATACACGCTACTTTTGAGATCATCTACGGGGACCTCCGGGTAGTCAAAATTGTTCTTTGCAAGTCGCACGCAAGGCTGGTGTGACACGGCCTTAACAGGCCCAAAAACGAAGGGTAGCCTCGAGCAAAGATTCTTCCCTGGGAAGATCAGCGAGTTTTCGCAGGCACAACGTAGCCGGTAGTTGAGCGTGCCATGTGCAAAATGTGCTTCTGCGCATGATCCAATCCGAGAAACGTCCCGTCCTATGGTAAATGAGTATGGTACTCGGCCAAAATAGCGTTTGGTCCCGATGCTGGGCAGGAGTGAGCCAGCCAGCCAGCCAGCCAGCCAGCCAGCCAGCCAGCCAATCAGCCAGCTAATCAGCGATCATATCCCCACACCTCGGGGTAGCCTCGGGCGAAATCTTACCCTGCGATCGACCAGGGCAGACACGGGGTAGCCTTGGGCGAACCGCCGCAGGCTGCCACTGTCACGTAAATCATGTGGTTGCGCAATATTACTCCACGCGACGAGTTTGGTTTACATTGCTGATTTTAATATTTCGGTTCATGTTTTCTTTATTTACTTATTATAAAAATTATGAAAAAAAGTATTTACATAGCAAATATATTTTTTAGAAAAAAATGTAAAAATGTATGGATTTTTTTTTTTTTTTTTTAAGTATTTTTCATCGCAGGTGGCACATCTCTACGCATATTGTGCGCAGCATGCACACAGTACAGTGCCGATCATGCAATGTAGTGCTCACAGTCACACATAAACATCATGTACCGGTACATGACTCATTGTAGCTTCAAGCTATCATCAGTAGGGGAATACTACATTGTCTGTGACTTTCCTTCTGTGTGAAGTTTGTTGTATAGTTCTATAAAGGGTACATGTATTCATTATGATGAAATTTAGGAACTCAGTGCAATTTAGGTTGTGCAAAAATATGGAATTAATCATTGAAATATTATCTTAGGTGCATTATGAGTTTAAATATTCTTTAAGTTGAGATTGAAACAATATCTCTTTGAATCTTATGATTAATTATAATGTTTTATCAAGGTATTGGAGCATTATACATTCATGACGTTCTGTTTTGTGTTGTATTTATGTATGTTCTGTTTGTTTTAATGTGTATTTTTGTCTTTCATTAAGTATCCAGTGTCATTATGTAACAGTTTTGTATTTTTATACCAATCTGTTTTTTCTTTAATGTACTCATAGGGAATCACAATCCTCAAGTTTTTTCGTGGTTTTCTCGACATTTGACTATTGTACAAAATATTGGCTGTACTGCTTTCATGAAATCAATAAATCAAATTGAATTGAATTGAATTATATTAATTTGGCAACTGTATCTACTGCCAACTGGAGTTTGGAGGAGGAGAGGGCCCTGCTGCAGATAAGGGAGGAGGAGGAGATTGAAGCACAAATGGATGGCACATCGAGGAACATGCAGATACCAAGCAATGGCTGACAAACTTAGGGATCTCGGTTTCGTGATATCCTGTGTGCAGGTGAGAAATAAGCTAAAATATCTACGCGCTAAGTGACTGAAGGTGGTCTACAATAACAATCGGAGTGGGCAGGATAAAAAGGTGGCCCCACATCACGAACTGTATCAGGCGATGTGGGGTATCGCTCATCAACAAACCCAATAAGAATAATTTTGGATACGTCTTTAACGTCATTCACAGCTAGTAGATCAAGCGGTAATACAACTTCCACCATACGATAAGCGAATCAGACGACGGTGCTGACTCTTCCTGTGGAAAGGAACTCAAGGAATAGATGTATTGCCATCATCAAGTAATAAAGCTGAGGAGGAGATTGGGACTGGGTTAAGGCTGGAAGACTGGCAGAGTCACTACCAGTGGGTATGCAGAGCTAGAAAAGCAGGAAAATGTTGAAAGATACATTTCCTCTTTTTTTTTTCAAGAATCATTTTATTACTGCTCAATATAATTTCAGAATACCATTTTAACAAGAAATTTGCCATAGGCAAGAGATATCAGGCTTCACAAAGTTTATGTACTGTTTTTTTTTTAGGTTTTACAAAGTTTATGTACTTTTTTTTTCGGTTTTAGTACTTGTGTACCTCTTACTTCTAATATTTTTCTATTTTTCAGAAAGAAGCGGCCCCCAAAAAGTAAGCTTCAGGAATCCATGCAGGCTGTTTCTTCAGTGATGACCAAAAACTTAAGAACATACAAGTTAACTCTTCCATCTCACACAGAACTTCTATCTCTTCTTCCTTGATCTTCAACTTCCATACATTTGTATGTACAACTATACAATGTATGTTATTCTCTTTATATATGCACAGTCTGAGAACATGGCACTAGATCGATGAAACATTACAAATGCTGTGCTTTTTATGATCTTTAATATGATTATGATGATGATGATGATTATTATTATTGTTGTTGCTGTTGATGTTATCATTATTATCATTATTGTTATTATTGTTATTATTATGATGATGATGATGATGATTATTATCATCATCATTATTATTATTATCATTATTACTATCATTAATATTAGTAGTAGTACTAGAAGTATTGTTATTGTTATTATTATATCATTGTTATATTACAAAAGGTCGAGACAAGAGGAAGAGGAGCGCCAAGCCAGACAACATACATGGGAGGAGGAAATTGAAAAGAGACACAATGATACCCAACTGGCATTAATTCGAGCACTTAATGCTAGACAGGTTCTGAACTAAATTATGGGAATGTTTCGCATTTTGAACAATGGGACCTCCCTTCCAAGCCCCATCTCCTATGCCATTTTCTGGTCCAACTCAGCCACCACATCCAAGCTCTGTAGATGGGAATGGGACAATCATCAACCAGGAACCACTTTACACTGGCTCATTCAATGTGTCATCTTGCCTGTATCAACCAGAGTTGCATCTGCAGAGAACCATAGAGCCACCAGCATCTCCCCCAGCAACCTCACATATCAATTCCTCATCCTCAACATCCACAGTCACAGCAGGCCAGGTTTGAACCTTATGCACAGAAGCAAACTTGGCAACACATGCATTTTCCAGGAAAATGGCAATGGTTACTCTCGCAGCATTATCGACAGTACTGTCACCACATCGCTTTTAAATAGCAAGATCATTTTAATACTGCAGTTGCAAACCTAATAAGCCCCGTCTTAACAGGCCACAAAACGCAGGGTAGCCTCGGGTGAAGAATCTTTCCCTGAGAAGATTGTGTCTGTTAAAGACGCAACACAGTTGACAGCTTCGGGAAAGCCTCGGGGTAGCTGCGGGGTAGCCTCGGGCGAAATCTTGACCAGAGTAGACGCAAGGTAGCCATCGGTGAACCACCTGAGGCTACCCCACGATGGTATCTGTTAAGATGCTCGCAAGGTGAATCTTCCCCTGAGGCATCACATGACCAGCGCCAAAACCGGGGACCAGAGCTGCGCCACACAAATCAACCTTACACAAATCAACCTTAAGAACTCTCCCTATGTATTAGCACAACCAGACACCGCACAGCGTGTATTGGGCTGTGTGTATAGTACCTATGTATGCAGTCGTCACACTCGTCAAGTTCTGTGGGTTGAGCAGTACCGTAATAGACGTGCTCTGATTAAACATGTGGCTGATTTCATGACTTGTAATCTCTTTATTTCTTTCTGAAAGATCCTTAAGAAAAGAGAAATAAAAGGTGCTTTCACAGTGAACATATTTTAAGGAAAAACAGTAGGCCTAATACATTGAAACGCCTCTGTAGATACTAAGTCCCACATGCCTTTGACAGTAAATACTTGCACATTAGTACGCAATCACACGCTAGTGCAATGACAATGATGTCAAATGCTTCATTTTCAGCGTATCTGTAATGTGATTGGCCAAGGACAGGGTATCCTCCCCGGAGAAGGCTCTCAAGCAATGCCTGTTAAAATGGGACACTCGGCATTCATTCCATGTTTAATGGAATCTGTGGAATGTAATCTTCAGCGGCTAACACCCAGGAGCGGCTAACACCCAGGAGCGCCTGGGAGAAAGTCTGTTAAAAGTGTTTATTTTTGTTTATCATACACATACACTTCAATTAAGATAAAATTAACTCCTAAGATGTCCAGGCTGGTGTGTGTCCTTGTTGTCAACTTTTCTATCATCTTTGAATAAACTCATTCAATCTTTGGACAAACTGGTCTTTTTAAACTGCAAGGATGCAACATGAAATAAAGCAGCATAACTCCCTCCCCCCTTAACTTTTTCTCATTCCTCCCCTACCCCCCACCCCTCAGACAGACAAAGATGAGGCAAAAACAAAAAGCAAAACAACAACAACAACAACAATGTCATGCATTATTCCATGACCACATTACCTTGATTACACAAACCAATTTCCCTAGAGACTCGAGATTACAAATTTTGTGGGGTAAGAGACTGACGTAAAAAAGGAGCCCAATCCGATCCACAGCTGTCGGTGCGGTGACAGATAGCAGGTGACCAGCCTCAGAATAGTGTGTTAAGGATTAACTCTATTACGACTCAATGTGACTGGACAACAAATGCTGTGGCCAGGGATGGGGTAGCTGGCTTTCCTTCTACCTTAGGCTATGTATCAGGCTCTCAATAGCCCCAGTCACAAAGGAAATAGATTTGCAAAGTCTACTTGTCCATTCACCCGGCAGTGCAACTTCTCTAACTTTTAGTTCTCAATAAACTCTCAAAGTTTGCGTCACTGGTGCGTATGGGCAACAAAGAAGAAAGAATGTGTTTTCTGATTGCTTCGGAGGAACTGCAGACAAGAAGTGGACTTGTCATGTGACAAACTTTGTGAAATTTCAGCTGCATTGCATTCAGACTGCAAAAACTTTGAGAAGATTTGCACGGGTTCAAGAAAATCCCCTAGGGTAAGTTGGAAGTTTTGCAAGAGGTTTTGCACAAAGTTTTTTGGGAAGCTTGCGTTCAGATTGGCCAAACGTCAAGAGCTGAGACTTTAAAACTTGATCTTTGAGAAGTTGTTTCATATTTTGGGGTTTATTTGTTTGTTTCGTGTGAGATTGCAAAGTCATATTCTTGAGTCAGCTCATTTTCTACAACAAAAAATAAAAAATATCTTGGGGCAGGCTCATCTATGGCTTACATGGCACAATCAAACAATAGAGATGAACAGAGTAGATTGGATTGGAAGAGGGACAACTTACAAAGCAAATGATGGACACTAACAAACTTTACAGGACCAGAGGAAGACAGAAAAGGGGAAAAAAATACTAACTAAGGAATCACAGGAATTATGAATTTTCCCTCTTGAGTTTGGCACCACTGGCCTGTAATTCACATGGTAAATTCATAATTTCTTCACAATCTTTAAGAAGCAATTAAAGAAAAACCAAAAGCCATCATCACCACTATAGACAGATGAACCAGAAGGCAGCCAAAGTACAATACACTCAGTAACGGATGTGAGCTTAAAGAAGGCAGACCGTGTGATGGGGTTAGAGTGACTAGGGGTGCGTTTTGGGTGGGTGGGGGACAAGGAAAGGTGATGAATTATGTAATGGCTTTAGCACTCAGAAATTACTACCCCACCCAATGCAAATCTTAAATATCACTTCCTCCTTATACCAAAAGGCATCATCATTAGGGAAGGATTGGGAATAGACATCCTATATATACAAATGTATTACTTCAAAATTCAAACATATTACATTTCTTTATTGCAAGGTTAATGTCTATTGAGTTGCAAGATGCATGTCTATTGAATTTTGATTTATGTGTTGTCAGCCCATTTTCACATTTACACCTTCTTGTTTTATTGACCTAGTAAGACAGTAGAGTATAATGCTTTAACATAGCAACTGAAATTTGAATGGTCAGTTAACATAATGTTTATCTATTTGGGGAGAGTTACAAAACTGCCACTACTTCCAAAATTTACTATGACTCCTTATCCTTCTTTAAAGTTTATTTCTCTCTTTTTTTCCTCACTCATTTGCATGAAGAAATATTGAGAAATAAAACCACCCCCCCCCCAAAAAAAAAGGAAACAGTTTTCAATTGTTTCATTTCTGGAAGCTAATAGTGAACAGATATATATTTCCTTGACAGTGGGAAGCAACTTAGACATTCAAATTCAAATCTGAAGGACATAATAACATTCTAAATGACATTGTGAAATACTATGAACTTCAACACAGCACAATCTTTCAAACTCACATTAGGAATTAACAGACACAATCACAATATTTTGCTAAAATTATGATCAGTCAACTGCTCTGCACATCTACACCCATACAAAACAAAATAAAATATAATTATACATGTGCCTCAAGCTACTGCAGAGGAAAATAATGCCTCCGGCACCACTTTGTGGCAGAGGCATAAAAAAAGAAATACTTAAAACTCAAACTTTGGCCTCTGACCCTTGACCTCATCCATATCCATTAAAACTCACGGAATTTCACTTTGATCTCATCTTTGAATTTAAGATTACAGAGGTAGCACAGACATATTGTAAGATTCAGACTCATTTAACAAAAGTAACATACACTAATCATAGGAATTTAAAGTCAATAAAAGAGCAGCAGTTTTATTTTCTTTGCTTGTTTATTTGTTGATTGTTTTATTTCTTTTAATCTTACAGCCATGTGAGTTACCCAAATAGTCACTGGAATTAATGGCTTATGATTCATTATAAAGGCAAAACTTTACAAAACACTGTTGGGATGATGATTCAAGACGAGAGACTGCAAACCACTGCTACAAGATGCCAGTGTCTAAATCCCGTCTCATACACATTTATTTCTAAAACTACCATGCTCAAATTTCCCTTGTCTTCCTCCGCTGCCACAAGTCTTATTTAACCTTCTTTCTTTCATGCTAAACATCATGTAAATTAGTCCCTTGGGTGAATCACAGTACTGGGGGATAGTGTTGCACAATTTGTAGATCCTATTTCTTTCATATTCTCTGCAACAGAAAGAGATATAAAACACAGCAGCTATCTGACCCTGATCTGACCACAGAGGAACAAGAACTGATTTGATTAAAACCACTGCAAGAGTGCACACATAGGCCCATGACTCAACCCATAGGTCACCTTATAAAGCTGTCCATATATTTCCACCCATGCAACTGCCACTATGGAGAGCATGACGAAGGGATCTCTGAAGAGAGCCCTCTATTGTCTTCTGACAGAAAAGAGTGTAACCTGTTATTCCTCTTACAGCTATGCCTTTTGAATAGCAAAGAATGACTATTTGTGGTGTGGAGATGAGAAAGTTTTTAGAAAGTGTGGTAGATTGAAAAAATCAACAGATACCGTACTTTGCCTATGTACATTGACCAAATACTGCATAGACACTAGCCTAAACTCTGTAGAAGAAAAGTTAACAATAATTAAGTATAACATCAAAGTTTAACCCTAAAGGGGCCGGGCTTTTTTGGCTATGCTCAGACCGGGGGGGATGGATTCCGCCCCCCCCCTGAGATCTCGGCCATCGGTGGTGCGATCGCGATGAAATTTTGCATGCTTGAGACCCACGTCATAATCTACAAGATTGTGTCATAAGAGTTTTTGAAACAATTAATTTCTAATTTTAATTAATTAATTATGCAAATTAAGCTCAAGATCATATTTTAGCCTAATTAAAAGCATTGAGAGCCTAATTTTTGATCTGTGTATACATCTGTTTTAGCATATTCAACAATTGTACATCACAAAAAGTTCCAAAACTCATTTCAATTCTTATGTATTTTATTGTTTTCAGAATTTCTTATGTATTTCTTTGTTTTTCAACTTTTGTTTTTTTCTTTGTTTTTTTCATTGGAGAATGTCACTGACCATTTTTCTACCATAATTAGCACAAAATTAACAAATGAAAGTGATTAATTGTAAAAATAATCAGGTTTTTATGACTTTCATGACAGAGCACTGTTTTCCATAGGAAATGTACACAAAATCACAAAATTGTGCCCGTTTTGGAGCGACATGCCGTTACATTAATGGGCGTGGCTTCGCAAAAGTATGCGCGGACGTTGCGAATTTGGTCTCAAAAGTTGCGCGAGACTTGAACAAATAAAGTCAAGAAGCCTCGCGACGAGGCCTTCCCGCGTTACAGAATTATAGCGCGAAACGTCGAGGGGGGAGCGGATTCCGCCCCCCCCCGGCCCTTTTAGGGTTAATATCATGGGGTCCAAACTGTGGCAACAGGACATGAGAAAATTCCACATTATATAGCTGCCTGGATTGTCTGCAATGAAATATTTGCAGAAAATCATGAGAAAACATCCACTATATCATATAAATGCATTAATAAAGGTATTTGCAGCAAATATATAAACCTTGATATCATATCCACATCAAATTCCATGACTTTAACAAGGAGATGGCTCATTACTACACCCTGGGTGTAATAATGGCATAAAATAAACTCTAATTAAGATTGCATCCTAATGTTGTGGTATCATGTACTAAGAGGTCACAAAAGACTAATGAAGAGCACTTATATTTCACCAAGGAGGTTCTAGAGAATGGAGTCACAATCGTCTTATTTCCTTTGCTAGATGTTCGAAGCCGCTGCTCAAAAATATTTGAAGCATGTGCAAAACAGGATCTGCCGCGCAGATAGGAAGACAACTGACTCGTGTCTCATTGCATAATCACTAGCCCCTTTCAAAGGAAGATATTTCTTCGTGATGGTAATTACTTTTCCCTATCCCTTCTTATAAAAGGTAGGTGGTACAGACATGAGGATACGCGAATAGAAATTGAGCAAAAAATGCTGAAATGAAGATGAAAATTAATCGACTGGGCATATGCGGGCACTAATCTGATATATCTATCAATAAAGAATTATACTTGAAGATTATTCCATATTAGTTTCATTTGCGGAAACTAAGCGGAAAAGTGATGAAACCAGCTTTCCAGGATGGTACAGTTTTAAACATTTTCACATGATACAGCTCATATTTACACTTTTGCGCAAATTTCTGGACGGAAATGTCTTTTGTTTTACATGCTCTATCATTAATTTAAATTTCATTTTATTTAATAAATAGATAAGCAAAATATGGCAAAAATTATGATAACGTTCAAAATTAATCTTCAGAATGCTGAGCAAGACGGCGGCAAGGAACATCGATCATCAAAGGCACAAGTGCACCTGTGGAATTCCTTTGTACATCAATAGAAATCTGACAACTGTTTGAATAATCACAGCCAGCTGGAACTCCAATGTATAAAACCTCCTTGATTTCACTAACAAAGCCGGAAAAAAAATGAAGAAATAGGGAGAAAAATAAGGAAAACTCACTCTGTTTTTTGCTCTTCTCTGCTTCCACCTTGAGGGTCTCCGCCTCGGTGCCAGCTGAGGCAGCCTTGGCTCTCAGCTCCGTGATCTGTTGGTCCCTGCTCTCCAGCTCAGCATGCATCATCTGTTTGGTCTCAGCGATGGCCAAGGCCTTCTCCTCTGGGGCCTGGTCCAGGAGGTCCTTGGCCTTACTTAGCTGCTCAGCAAATTTGGCCTGCTCCACTCGCTGCTGCTCCTGATCATTGGCCACACAACCAAGGCAGAGGATAACAAAATCAATGAGGAATTGAAATTTTTTTTTTTCAACTGATATTTCACTGATGAAATCTTTAGGCTTTACATCATGTTACACTCTTTTTTGGTAATCTTTGAAAGAGGAAAATCCAAATCTTTCTTCATTGTCAAATATTCATTTTTTTTTATATAGCAAAAACAACAACAAAAAAAGATGTTCTAAGGAAAGCAAAGAACTTGGTGCATTACTGCATTACTGACAGTCATATTGATTATGGTACATACATCCTGACTTAGACTTTACTAATTTTCTGTGTGTAACAATTCACGGCAGATACACAGACTTCTCTTCAACCTTTGTTTGCACCTTTTGAGTAATCATATAATAATCATAAAAATATACATGTACTAGTATTCATATTTGTTAAACTACTCAATAATGATGATGTTTTTGAAATCATTTCTCCCATATGGCATGCTTACCTTGAGTTGTTCAAGTTCCTTAGTCTTCTCCTCCAGCTGTTTCATCGAGGAATCCTTCTCACTGACCAGCTGTGCAGTTCTCTCCTTGTTCTTCCCTATTGTCTCCTTGCACTTACCCAATAGAGCCTCCAATCGTTTGACCTATGGGTGAATCAAAAGATGCACATATAAACACTAGAAAAGCACTCGGAGAGCACAGACCTCCACCAGGCCAGCAACTCATTTCCATCCTTACATGCATGTAATTTTCCGAAATAGAAGCATTCTGTATACGTCATTGCACGGCGCCTTGCCCGAGCAGAACAGTACACGCTTTAGTGCGCGCATGTAAACCTCCAGTACGCACAGCTTCTTCTTCTTTCGTATGAGACAGTAGTATCAGGCTATTTCTTGAAGCTGGCCGAGCCAGTTGGCTTGGGCAACGCTTGGACTTAATGCTAACATGCATCATTGGGGACTTCGACAGTCACCGGCGTGCATTTGCGGAGCAGACGAGCAGACAGCAGACCACAGCTTGAACCCCAAGTTCGTTGACCTTATATGCCAAAAGATGAAAAATCCTTCAAAAATCCATAAAAATTCCCGGATCACTACGAAAATCAAATAAAGTGTTCCTTGTGTCGGTATCGATTTTTTATGCAAATTTCATTGTAATCCCTACCAAACTTATTGAGTTATTTTGCAAACAGACAAACCAACGCTGATGATCATTTAACATCCTCCTTCCTGAGCGGAGGTAATAATGGGTTTCACAAACATAAATGATAGAGTCTTGAAACAAAATGGATCCCAACCTTGTAAACAGCACTGCAGTATTCTGAGGGCTGAAAAGACATATTTGGTTGCAAAAGAGTGTATTTACCTTTCCCAAAATAGATATGGGTAGTAACACAATTTGGAAAAAAAAATTATTTTCCACAAAATCTGCAGTATTTGGGCAAAAATACTAAAAAATAATGCAAAAAAGTAACAGCTGACATCTCTGAAACAAACTTAGAGTACCAGTGGCATATGAAAACGGAGAGGTAGCAATGTTAGGTTCTTAAGGTCCTGAACCTAATTCACCAAAGAACTAGTAGAAGTAGAGTGTTGCGAGATAACATGACTCCTCTCGGCAAAGAAGCACGATATTGTGCCCTTTAAAGAGACTGTACAGTACTGGTTGAGGTGGGGATTCATGTTTTGAACATTCCTAAGTGAGATAATGGGAAACCTCTTATGAAATATGAAAGAGCATGTAATTTTAAGGAGGATTCAACGTTTATTTGATGAAAATTGGTTTTCAAATGGCTGAGATATCCCAAAAAGTGATAATAATAAAAGGCAACAGGCCACGCCTTTTATTAGGATCTCTTTGTTTCACCTTGTTTTTGGATACCTCAGCCATTTCAAAACCAATTTTCATCAAATAAATGTTTGATACCTCTTAAAATTGCATGCTCTTTGACATCTCATAGAGTGGTTTCTGAATATCTCACAAAACGTTAAAAGCTAAATCCTCAACTCGACCAGAACTGTACACACCCTTTAAACTGAACATACAGTTGTATCTCATCCTATTTCTTTTCTTTCACTCTCTATGTATGAGGTTAATATTTTCTGGCAGTTCCGAGTGACTGGTTGTATCCCTGCTGGTCCATATTTTGGACTCATTTTCAGTATATACATATTGCATAGCTTCATACATATTGCATAGCTTCAATGACTATCTAATCTGGTCTCTGCAGGAGGGGATATAAAACATCTTTCAGATATTATGTACTGTGCATCTCACACTCACATCGACTTTTGCATTCAAAAGAAATCCTTTGCACAAAATTCCACTGACAAAAATAGTAGACCCAGTGAAATCTTGTCTGGGTATGAAGAATACGAGTAGATTGTCACCTTCTCTTTCAGATTGTTGACTGTTTCAGCCGTGGGGGCGTCGCCATCAGCTGCCACCGGGTTGGAGGGCGTGGCCGGGGTGGAGGGTGTGGCCGGGCTGGCCTTGTCAGCTGCATCCGTCTCATCAGTACTGTGACCTTGCTTCAGTAACTTGACCTGCCAAGATATCAAAGGGAGTGATTACCTTTAATAAATCATGACAACATCCATACCTTCTCCTCATGTGCATTGGCAAAGGCATCATCATTATCCCATAGAAAATTTCTCAACAGAGATGAATTCGTATTTCATAAACCAAATATACGCAACTCTCATTGTTATGAAGGCCTCAGGACTGGCAGTTTTCTTTTACTATATCTAAATTTCCATAAACCAAACAGATAAAGTCATAAACAGAAATACATTGTAACAAAATGTTGTTATAAATGTGTTTGTTATCATATGAGTGTACTGTTCCTTTATATCAAACTTCCAACTGTTTGTTTGTGTGTGTGTTTGCTGTTTGTTTTGCTTCACTGTCCTACAAATTTGAAAACTTTTTTGGATTCTGTACAGTTTCATTGAATATTGGGTACTGTGAACACTCTGGCAATTATGCTATAATGACGTCTATAATGGGAGAACAGATATTTGATGTTCCATTGGATAACATGCTTATAAACATTTTAACACGCAGCTCGTCTATAGACACTTCAGGAATATCAAAGGAAGTTCATGATCAAATCCATTTCCAAATGCTACAGAAACAGCTCATCCAACATCAATTTAGACACATGCATTCTAAATACAAAATTCTTTAAACGTCAAAAATCTTTAGATGTAGCTCGGTATAATTTCAGGGTGCATCCTAAAGAGAGCCACTACACTATTTACAGACAAAAGAAGAGGTTGATGGAACATGAAGCAGACCTGAGTTTGTAGTACTTTAACCATCTCCTCCTTCTCTTCCAGGGCAAGACGAAAAGTCTCCTCCATGTGAGCCTTGGCTTGCCGATCCAACTCAGCCGCCTGGTGGAGGTGATGAGGTATACAATGTACACATGGTCAAAAATGTGCTTGTAAGCAAGGTATAATCTTTGCAAGGCCTTCTACAGTTGCTACAATCACTTTCCAAATGCTATACTGGCATACACTCTGGAATTAATTCACTTTGTACGAGCAACTGTGCGCTTCACAGAAAACTATCAATGAAGTGGCCCTTCTGTTACATCACTGAATTGAATTTTTTTAAAATATAAACATATATCATTACAAGGAAAAAGTACATACAATCACACTCAAAAAATAGGGGGAAAATACAGAAAAGTATACAATATATAATGTCAGTCTGATGTGCATTACTGATTTAAATATAATAATATTACAATACACTATCACTAGTAAAACTTGAATTTTTGTCCTCATTCAGCATAGATTATCACATTCTAGGAATACTGGATGTGATTCTATGTGCAATGTTCAAGACTGCACTTTGCATGAATGCATGAATGAATTCTAGATATTTTGTCAGTTTGCATAAAAACATGGCATTGCAAAGTGATCTTGGGCAGATTACAAATGGGTTAAATGCCATGCTGGATGAAATTCTCACCTCTTTCAGCTCTGAAATTCTCCTGAGAGCTTTGTCTTGGGTTTGAGTCATAATATTCTGCAATGACATGTGGATGTAGGAAGCAAGTGTAAGCATAATGATTGCAATACAAATGTAGGAAAACAAAGACTATTAATTGTACTGTACAAGTGTACATTTTTGCTGGAGTAATTTTTTACACTTTGCCGGGTAAGATAAATTTAGAATGTTTCTTGCGCTGGTTTCATGTTACACGAAATGCACATGACTGTACACAACGCAAAAATTTCCACTTTTACAGCACATGATAGATTCTTAGTATAGCAAGACTTCTTCTGAGATAATCCAGACTGAAAGATCTTTTGATCATTTATTATGATATTTCATGTTTCTCCAATTTTTCATGGCCATCAGCAGATATAAGTCATAATGAAACAAATTTCTCAGAGATGGCTAGAAACCCATATTGCTATGAAATACTAATTTGCAGATGTGAAGTAATCCTTTACTTGTTTACATCAAACACAAGGTTATGAACTGAAAAACTGATATCACTGTGACCTCAAATAGCTTGCAGCAGAATGGAAAACATTTGTTACACTGTACAAGTTAATACTTTGGAATGATGTGGAATACTCAGGCCTTCCACTGTGTTTACTTCTAAAGTTCAAATGCTGAGCTAGCCATCCCAGAGTATATGAAGTGTTCAAAGTCTGCCATTCTGGAAATATTTGCTTATCAACTTTATGTTTGCTTGTTTAAACACCAATAGCAATGTCATGAGCAAAAATCAACACTGTCTGTGTGGAATGTAATATCATAAACCAAATCTTAGAATAAAAAGATACCATACAAATGTATATAGGCCTACGTCAGCATGGAGCGCAAGTGATCTGAGAGATAACTTCTTTTCATTTGAATATCTTCTAGAAAACAATAATTCTGAAATATCTTTAATGTGGTGCATATGTGATAGATCATACTTATCAATGAGCTTTACATAGCAAATATCCAAAATAACATGAAAAATCAGAATAAACAACATCATATGATTCAGTTTCATTTCAACTTTGATTCAATTGTTTTGCAAATGACTGCTGACAATCTTGGATTGGATTGGAATGTGCACTAAAACAACAAATAACTCAAATATACATTTCTTTCTTCACATCCTACATTTCTTCAAATTTCTCTCAACAATTTGCAGCAATTTTCAGACAAGGCTCTGCCATGCTGAAAATTTTCTCTCGATAATCTACATCTATCATCTGAAAAAATTCTGTGCTGTACAACCTGAATGCTACTATGGAATTCTTGTGTGTGGCAGTAGATTCAGAATGTTAATCTTGTTGATACCAGTGAGCAAATGAAAGGTATACTGTGTGTTGCTTCTTGTAGATGAAGGTTTAACCCTAAAAAGACTGGGGGGGGGGGCCTAAAAGGCCCCCCCCCCCCTCGACATTTCGCGCGATTACTCTGCAACACACAATGCTCTCGCCGCGATGCTCTATGACTTTTTTCTTTCGAGTTTCCCGCACATTTTGACACCAAATTTGTGACACCCGGGGGGTACGGTTCTGAAGTTACATAATTTTTTGTACATGCATGTGAGGCCGAAAATGGCTCAAAAATTTGATTTTGTGTACAAAGTCAATGCAAATTGAGTTTTTTCACATGGTTCATATAAATATGCTTATTTTTACTCTCAATGGCTAAAATTAATTTGTTTTAGGAGTATTATGCTTCAAAAGTGTCTGCCACAAATTTTGTTAAAAAAACAACAAAAACAAAAAGGTTGAAAAAACACAGAAATACATAAGAAATTCATAAAACAATAAAATAAATAAGAAATTAATTTTGATGCCGAATTTTTTTTCAAGTACATTTGCTAAGAATGCCACAAAGAATAATTTGACCAAAAATGAGCACTTTTGGAGCTTTATTTACTGATTTAGATCAAAGAGTCTGATTTCTTGCATAAATTAGCATAATTAATCAAAATAAAATAAAACTATTTTGTAAAATTTAAATATACGATCTTGTAGATTACATCGCACACTACCATTGTGCAATTTCTGCGGCGATCGCGCGATCCACGGCCGAGATCTTATGGGGGGCCCTTTAGGCCCCCCCCCCCCCCCCCCCCCCCCCCCCCCCCCCCCCCCCCAGTCTTTCGAGCTACCAAAATAGCCCAGTCTTTTTAGGGTTAATCAATGCATATCTATATCAACTTTAATAGCTCAGAAGGAAAAATTAAAATTACCATCTCACTCACCTTTATCTTTTCATTTTCCTTTAACAGATCTTTGTAAGCACCAGAAACCTAATTCAGACCAAACAGAAGAAAAGATGACAATCACAAACCTGATTTCAAAGAGACTTGAATATATTCCATCTTTACTGCTTTTAATTAACCCCTTGAGGACTAGCTGATTTTGCTAAAACACCACACTTCCCATAGACACCTGCCCGAGTATACTCAGGACTAGTCTTCAACAGGTTGATGGAACAACACAAAGGCTTTACAATGCACTACTACTTCCCCAGAAATAAAGCAATTTCAACAAAGAATGAATGATGGCATACGAGGTTTACATTCAATGACAAAGTAGAACTTCTATGTGTTGCCTTTTTTCCCCTCCTCCTTTAATAATTGGTGCACTTCTTTTAACTTTGTGTATTGCTGAATATAAATTGCAATTCTAAATTGTAATAAGTCTTTTGCAGGGTACTACATGCAAGTACAGGGCAATGAACAATTACTTCGAATCTACCTGATATGCCTCCAGGTACACTTGTAACATCCTTTAAGTTTGCATATTCTTTAAACCTTTAATCTTCCTTTATAGACCGATTCGGGTTCGTTGAGGGCAGCAGACAATTTGTGGCACTGGGCGCAGCCATGAGCTCATTTTGCGGTGTCTTAGCCGACCCCCCCCCCCCTCCTCTCCCCCACCCCACGGGCAACATGTTTATCGTGCACTTGTATTGTGTAACAAAGGTTCGCGCACTAAGCAAGCATCCGCGCACTCAGTACGAGACGCCTATTGGCTAAAACAATCATGCATCAGTTTTTCATTCCGTGCGCGTGCTAATGTAGGGAGAGGGGTGGGGGAGTGGGAGGGGGGGTCGGCTGAGACACCGCAGTAATGGCGCTGCCCATGCCAAAAATACACATAGCGCATCACAGAATCGGTCTATATATCAAAGAAGACCATGAAAAAAAAAAATCATCTCTTTTCTCATCCAACAACACTAACTACATTTATAAGCATATGTGATGTGTGATGTGCAAATTACACAGTCAAAATTTCAAAAATCCTTGCCCTTCAAATATTGACATAAGCAATACTCCGCTCATCTCACCTCTTTATATCGTCTCTTGTATTTCACCATGTTCCTCTCCAGGTTCTTGTACCTCTGGAAGAGCTCTTCTTTTCTCACCGTATCCAGACTGATGCCTGAATCCTCCATCTCACTCTCTGTGTCAGAGGGGGCCTCGTAGGTGTTGGTTGGAGGCTGGTACTGGGGGAACAGGGGGCTTTCCCCAAGTGCCCCGCCCATTGTGGCAGGGGGTTTCCCCTGACCCGACCTGGGTGGAGTTGCTGCATTCTCCTGGAATAAGACACAAGTACAGTATTGAATGGCTGACAAATTTCTTCACTCATACATTATGCAGTTGAATGTGTTTTCATGTTTGCACACGAGAATCTCCAAGCCTTGTTCAATCATTACCACATGATGAAAACAAATAAATTTAATTAAAACTGGATCATGTGACAGTCATTAACTTTTACATATCGGTAATCTCATATTTACATGAAAACAGCAGTATTCTTCACATCAAAATCTGCTATAGAAAACCAAATGAGCACTGAATTAATAAATCTTTTAATAGCACATGTAATTTGATTAAAAAAATAACAAAGAGATGCTTGGTGGTACAAAACTTCAAAATTGCGTGAAACAAATACATACTGCTACTGAACGTTTTCGACGTGCACTCTTCGGAGTAGAAACCGCACGTATGAAACAGGAAGCGCGAACATAACAATATAAGCAAATCGAGTAAACCATTCAAGCGAAACAGTGCGTACGCTGATTGGCTAAAGTAAGATAGTCGGAATCAAAAGAGTGCCAATGTGCGTACAAACTCCTTTTGCCTGCATAGAATAGGACTGGTCAGCTGAATGAATGTAGCCTCAAGCATACGCAGGTGAGCGTCGCTCCGGGCTCTACTGACTATGCGAAACTGTGACGAGGTGTAATGGTCAGCGCATGCGCGACTAGTCAGTAAGTGCTGAGCGTATGCTTGAGGCTACATTCATTCAGCTGACCAGTCCTATTCTATGCAGGCAAAAG
The DNA here is from genome assembly GCA_033980235.1 of Diadema setosum. Classification (NCBI taxonomy): domain Eukaryota; kingdom Metazoa; phylum Echinodermata; class Echinoidea; order Diadematoida; family Diadematidae; genus Diadema; species Diadema setosum. The sequence continues at coordinate 2,193,795 of CM067075.1, forward strand.
GAGTTTGTACGCACATTGGCACTCTTTTGATTCCGACTATCTTACTTTAGCCAATCAGCGTACGCACTGTTTCGCTTGAATGGTTTACTCGATTTGCTTATATTGTTATGTTCGCGCTTCCTGTTTCATACGTGCGGTTTCTACTCCGAAGAGTGCACGTCGAAAACGTTCAGTAGCAGTATGTATTTGTTTAACGCAATTTTAAAAAATAACATCAAGTCAAATTTATGGATGAAAATTTCACCCACACAGGTATATTACAAGGATGGTCCATTGTTGGGCTACATTCCAGCCACTCATGAGATGCTAAAAATTATGACCTACCAGTACTGCAGTCTGCTTGACAATGGCTTGCTCTGCTTCTGGGGCTGATGTATTGAGCTGGCCTGGGGCAGCTGCGGCAGGGGTGGCACTCTGAGTAGGGGTGGAGGGAGCAGACTCTGCTGCTTTTGTCTTCTTCTCGGTTGGGGTCTGAGCAATGGGATCAGAGAGAGGCCAGAAGGTGAATGGATTTATATTTGTGTGTATATCACAATTTATGTACATGTATGTTGAGAGACCAAGGGGGGGGGGGGGGGGGGGGGAGGGGGGAATAGACAAGCCCAAAGTGGAGAGAGGTTCTCATGGTGAAATCATGTTGCTAATCAATTATGTGTATTTGCACTATTATAAAACAGCTGCAGAAGAAAATATTGACACTTGCAATCAAAACTAGGGAAATTAAATTGAATTACATTCAAATCAACACAGAGTTGTAATTGAGTTATTAATAAAAGATTCAGCAGGTTATCCCAAATGGTCTTGACAAGGAGTATACAGTATCTACAGTTGGCATTCTTTTGAGTAACTAAAACTGTTCCCACATGTTTGATTAGGCTGACCATGTCATTCTGATTCAGGCATCAGATTTGTGCCGTACCTGAGGCCTTCTTGAGTTCAAGGAGTCCCTGTCAGGCTTGGAGTCTGTCGTGGTCACTGGGTGGGGGCAGGGGGGGATCTAGTACTGACGTTACCCCCACCACCAGGCGACTTTCCCTGTGAGTTTCAGAAAAAGGACACACTCAATTAGGGTACACTAATTGTACCTATAGATACAATGCCAGCACATACAGAAAATACAAAATAAGTCTACAATTTCATCCTTTCTTTCAGTATGGAAGTATCTTCTCAAGTCTTCACACTGAGCAGTTAGCAGAGACATCTAGTTATTGTTTGTTTTTTAAGTGACCATCCAAGCAGAAACTAATTTGAATGAAGATTTATTTAAAATGATATACCGCTCAACTGACAACTCACTAGATCTAATTAAACTTGAAAAGATATAAAAAAACCTGTACCAAGGACTCAAGGTCCCATCTCCCGCATCCGTGATGTGTAGAACACCTATACAGATCTAGTTTATAGTTGGACATACTACTTATCAGCCACTTTTTGATTAAATACCTTGTAACATCCCTCAGTTTCACCATAATTTCATTTCACTCAAGGCAGAAAATACCAAAGATTCATATCCTGGGATCATGCAGACTGTAGTGTTGACTTGTGCTAGCAATATGTGCGGAATTCTCGGCGACAAATGCAAGTGACATTTTTATTACGATGTGCACCAGTGCAAGCTCATCTTATTCCATATCGACTGCCCGTTCTCCCATTTATAAAGCACTTAACACGCCTATATGGCTATACATTACAGTATAGACTGCTGATGGATTTTTACTTGCATCCTCAGATTTGCACATTTACACAACTCAGTTTCTTCTTCTTCTAGGTCTAGGACCATGTCACTGTCCAACACCCAGCTAAGTAGGGGCCAACCGGACAGGGGGTGCGCTGGTGTTTATACTAGTGCAGAGAGAGAAGCTTAGAAACTAGTCTAGTAGCCAGGCCTAACTATACACAGCCCAGTCGCTGTACATGGTACGTCGCGACGTACCATGTACACAGCGACTGGATGTACAGCGACTGGATGTACAGCTGTGTATGGTTAGGCCTGGCGTGAAAGATTGTGTACCGTGTGGACATGCTGGATATGATGATCAATTTCGGTAAGTTTCATTGCGTACATTTGAATACTGATAGCATCAGATGTAGAGTAAATATTGAAAAGTATACTCGTTGAGTTTGAGGTGACAAAAATGATGTTAAGTATCAAAATTCAAAGCTATCGTAATACGATTACGTCGCTCTCCTAGTGGTTGGTGGTCGCGCGCGTACAGCCCTGTCGCGACGTACCATACAGCGACTGGGCTGTGTATAGTTAAGAAACTAGTTGCTTTGATCTTGGATGTAAAGGAAGAGGGTTGTTGTTTTGTAACAGTTAGATGTTTGTTGAACTTTGAGTCTTTGACTTTGTTTTTAATGTAAGTTGCAAGTCTATCAGATCTAGGCCTCCTATCTAACATGTGTTAGATGCAGATGTTAGGCGGTTGACGTTTTGGTAGATGTTATCTTAGACTTACCATACACTAAGTTTGAAATTATATTTCTCAGAGGTATCTAATGTCACAAATACTCTTATAATTCTGCCCCTAAACTCCAGGATTACCCCGAATTCAATGCCACACGTCACACAACGGTGCCACCATACGGCGACTGGAAACTGCGAGCTGCGTATATACCTGTATGCTGTATAACATCCGCGAGCTCTTGTGGCTCCACCACACACGGCACGGCAGTACTATAGGCAGCACGCAGCCAAGAGCGCTGCCGGAGATCTTGGGTAGGCCTAGCTAGGTGGGCGTAACGAAGTACCCGCTCCACAGCGAGAAGAAATTACGCCGGACTGGGATAAAAACATGGCAATCTGGCACCACTTACCTGATTGACTCCTTTTGATGAATCGGACGGTCGAAGCGGAGACTTTGCTTCCTTGTCCTCGATTTGCTTTTTCATCTTCTTAAACATGGTGGCAGATTTTTATACACACTACTAGCACGAGAAAGCTTCGTCAAAAGTTACACGTAGATGTGTAGGTCGCCATGTTAAACATACAGAGTGGTAGCCGTTCTTTAAACACTGCATAGGCATTGTGGAGAAAGCCGATGTTTACGGCATCAAAAAGGATACCAGTCTCATACATTTTGTACAGTATTTTTGCTATGGGACCGACCCCCCCCCCCCCCCCCGGAAAAAAAAAAAAAAATCACATGATAATTCATTTGTGATGCAGTTGTACAGCGCACATAAATTATGCCTATACGTATTAGCAACATGTTCCTATTTCCGGCACAAAAGAAACACTATTCAACTGTCTCATACATAAGCCTATGCAGGCCTAAAGCAGACATGGAAAAAAATTAATTATGTTACAACTTCCATTTGGAAAAAAACAGTCGATCGAAGAGGAAGGTAGGGGAGTCGATCGAATATCACCAGACGTTTTTTTTTTTTTCTTCTTCTTCTTCTTCTTTTTCTCGTGGCTTTGAATATTCATTACTCAGAGGATGAAATTTCGGCCAAAAATAGCACAAGTTACTCGCAAAGTCCCGACAATTTCGAATTCGGCAAATTTATGAAAATTATTCACTCCGATTTTGGAGACTTCAAATATACCCCTCTCCAAAAAGTTGTCTTTTTTCGCGGTGTAGAATCGCAGTTCACGCGATAAAATCTTGTGATTACATCGCCATCTTCTTCTAAATTAGCGGGTTTTTTTTTTTTTACATTTTTGTCGGTCCATACAACGCTCTGTGAGGCCATAGTCTAGGTGAGTTCGATGGATACATTTGAGGAAAAAAAAAAATCGGCCGATTTGTTCAGATGTTTTCAATTTCAAGTTTTGTATAAACGGTGCTGTCATCGCTGGGTAGCCTAATGAGGTGACAGAATTACACGATGTAACATAGGGAACGATAAATCTATGAAGAGCTTATCACATAATATATTTAGATATCTATGACTTTCTAACAATAAAAGTGCTCGTATAGTTATCTAAGTCATGCGCAGTGCCCCTTCCCTTTCCCATCATTTTATGAGCAGAATCCAACGTTTTGTTACTGTAAAACGGGGAATGTTCCCGAGCATTTTTTTTTTTCGCGAATTTCGCGAGAGCCAAAATTCGCGAAATTAAAATGCACGTGAAGGCTCTTGTCTATATGCATTGAATGCTGGAGACACATCGCGAACATTTTCATGCCGTGAAAGAGGCCGTTGGCTCCAATTCGCGCCAAAATTTATGCCCGTAATACGTTGTTGTTATCGTTGTTGGTGGTGGTGGTGTTGGCATTGTTGTTGTTGTTGTTGTTGTTGTTGTTGTTGTTGTTGTTGTTGTTGTTGTAATAAACTTTAGTTAATTCAACTACGCATAAATTATGAGACTCTCTACTCCCACTACGGCAATATTGTGTGCAGGGGCGGATCCAGGAATTCTGTAAAGGGGGGGGGGGGGGGGCAACTAACATTTCTGTTGCCACTTCCGGGTTTCATTTCTTTTTTTTTCTTTTTACTTCTTTTGTTTTTAACGATAAATAAAGGGGGGCGTGCGCCTCTTGCGCCCCCCTCTGGATCCGCCACTGGTATGGATAGTCAAGAGAGAGGGTCTCCAAGGGCCTATCTCACTGGAGGACACTTCGCTAAGACTGCCAAAAATGACTTGCGCCGTCACCAAAAATGCGACGTCCGAAACGTCTCTAAAAACATGGCGACAACACCTTTTTCCAGCAGGAAGACGGAGACGAAGCGTCGTCGCGGCGTCTCCGAGACCTTTTCCAAGTCACGAAGACGTCTCCGACATCAGCTGGAGACTGGAAAGGTCTCAAGAAAAAAAAAATCGAACATCATAAATACGTATCACTATGAAAATTAATCCTAAATCACATTTTTTTTTTTGGTTATGTCAATGCATGACATAAAACGGGGGGAAACGTTAAAATCCGGTCAAATTTTCATATCAGAGTGATGATTTTCAAGATTTTGAATAATATTTAACACCTATTTACCTACACGAAATATGTCTTATTCCCCCAAACCCTACCAATTTCGGCACCGTAGCCTCAGCCTTCCAAAACCTCGGACAAACTTTTGCAAACATGCATTTTTATCTTGACAGGGGAGCGCGGGGAGCCATTGTAACTAGCCTTCCGCATGCTGTCCGTAACTGCACGCCACTGAATGATTTTAAACGGTCCCTTTCGGAATTAGGTTAATCTCAATCATGTTAATCCACTTATTTGCTTGGATATATACAGAAGAAACAGAAAGTTTATATTGCCTTGAGATCTTGTACGATATCGCAATGTAAAACAATATTTCATCAAGTGAGACTATTATAATTTTCTTATCTTTTATATGTTACCTTGTACTCTTTTTTTCTTTCCTACCTCTTTATAACTGGTTCCCATGGAAGACCAGTGGCACCAGAAAAGTGCAGCTGAATATAGGCTATCCAGCCGTTATCTTTGTCTAATCCTACATTCTATTCATTTTCGTACATCGATGATGTATCATACTAATAAATTGCTATTTATGTATGTTTCATTTTATGCATGTATACTTCCCTTGTATGATGTATTTTCTATATGTATGTATGTTTATGACGGAAATAAAACAAACAAACAAACAAACATGTTTCCGACTCTCTTTCAAAGCTGTCTCCAGGAGACGTCGCGAAGATGTCGCAGACCAGCGAGACTCGAGTCCCCACTGCTGGTCTCTAAGCCATTGAGATACCTCAGTTACTCCTCTGACACCTTTACAGTCATGTGTTACAAACACACACACACACACACACACACACACACACACACGCGCGCGCGCGCGCGCGCGCACGCACACGCACACACACACACACACACATGGTAACACCTCGAGTGTCACCAAAATGCTACAAGAACTTAATTGGACATCTCTGGAACAGCGCAGAGAAAATGACAGGCTAATTATGATGTACAAAATACACAATAATCTCACTCCTCTTTCAGCACAGGACTATATCATCAAACAGGCTACTCAGATAACGAGAGCCTCGCAACCACACTCCTATCAGGTACCATATTCGAGAACTGAATCGCATCGCCATTCGTTCTTCCCAAGAACTGTAAGAAACTGGAATTCCCTGTCGTCAGAAATTGTTTCAGCGCCATCTGTGGGATCATTTCGAAACCGTCTAACGGTTGATCACAGTGGCTAGTATTTTCGTCAAATTTTCTATGTGCTTGTAAATATCTGTAAATAAATTGTATTATAATGTAAATAGCACCAGTCTGCAAGAATCTTCAGTCTATTGAAGGAGGCAGACTTAATCAGAAGAAGAAGAAGAAGAATCACCATAGGCCATAATAGGCCATAATCACCATAGGCCATAGCAGATGAAGACACCAGCGACCGAGTTATGAAAAAAGCGACACAAGAGAGTGTTTTGAATTGCAGAATATAGGGATTATTATTATTATAATGATTATGGGTGTACTTGTACGTTCCAATGACATGCTATGGCAAGGAGTAAAAATATTTTATTTACAAACAGCCGGTTCCTCTGAGTGACATACTGATGCACATGCACACAAAGCTGTACAAAATAATAGTCTAACAAAAAAAAAAAAAAACAACTTTGTATTGTCTTTGTCGTTTTGTACCTCATATCATGGAGCTACATAATTATAGCTACCATGAAGCAGGGTGGTCTCATCTTTACGTATGGGACTATATACGTTGTGCAACTTGTAGGACTTACCAGAAAGCTATAAAACAATTATAGTCAACATTGTTGTAGTGGCGCCGAGCGGGATTTCGAGATTTCCTACGCATAGTTTGTGTCACTCTGATGATATAAACTCGCTGTTTCAATGTGAAATTGTGCCCAAAACACGCAGGCTTCATCGCTTTGCAAATCACAGGAATATGCATATATATATATATATATATATATATATATATATATATATATAATATATATGTTGATAAGGTAGTCCACGTGTTGGCAAGATAAAAAGATAAGTAACAAAGCTGAAACAAAGTTCATGCTGTATTCACCAACGGTTTATTTCTTCACACAAATTTTCGAGCGTCTCGCCGCCCTTTCTCAAGTGTTGATACTGAGAGAACAATAACAAAATTAAGCCATAACAAAATATTGCAACCGTGTTACCAAGGATGCGCGCTTTAACGCATCAATGCTAGGCATCCTAACACCCAGCGCGCATCCTGGCAACAGTGCAATGTTACGTCATAATGAAATGACAATGAGTATAAAGCATACATGAAAAAACTTGGCACGACTGATACAGAAGTAATATTCCTCTGAATACGCAGCTGCGGTGGTAATGTAAAAGCAGTGCATTATTTCTTTCAAAATTCAACATGCACTATAAATTAACTTTAATTCTAGTGTATAGATAATCTTTACATAATCTGAAATTATCATGATTAATATAAACATTCGATTTTTTTTTTTTAAATCAAACTGAATCGTCACACTGATGGTTGTGCAAAATATGTGCAAGCAGTTTACTATTCCTTTCAAACTTCAGCATACACATACATTAACTTCCAAATTCTGGTGAGTAGATAGTCTTTAAATAATCTGAGACTATAGCATGAATATGAAATACGTGAAAAATCATATTTTTCTTCTTTTGATTAAATAGATACGTCACAATACTTCTCGGAGTGGAAAAAAAAAACTGGTTCCAAGAAATGGTTCAAAATTGGTAGCACGGTTGCAATATTTTGTTATGGCTTAATTTTGTTATTGTTCTCTCAGTATCAACACTTGAGAAAGGGCGGCGAGACGCTCGAAAATTTGTGTGAAGAAATAAACCGTTGGTGAATACAGCATGAACTTTGTGCAGCTTTGTTACTTATAATATATATATATATATATATATATATATATATATATATATATATATATATATATATAAATGTATATATATATATATATATATACATATAAACATAACTATATTTATATATTATAATATTTATCATACATCACAAATGAAAATGAATGTGATTATTCCTCCTTGTAGTGTAGCCAGCCACCTGTTCAGTTTTCAATCTCATATACCAATGAACTTTCCTCTTTCAGTCAGTCTGTCTCTCTTTTTCAAGAATTCATTATTAATTTTTCTTCTGTCATCTATTCTAATTTTTTTTTTGTCTATGGGATGTTGAATTCACTTTTTTTCGTCACTTTCCTGTCTGTTGACTATTTCTTCTCGTTGTTTGTTAGCAGATGCCACTAAAACTCGAGTTAAAGTTTATTCAACTTATCGCATCGTCGTGTATATCCGAGTCTGTTAGCTCCGCTCCTAGCATAATTATGCAGCGTAATTATGCTTGTCTCCAGTTTTTACATTTTTAACGATAAACAAATTTTAAAGGTATAAGTATAACATGCTTATCAAAATGCATGTTTCATATTGTTTGATATGTTAGACTTGATAACCTGTACCAAGGTTTAATATTCTCTGCCTTAAGTATTTTACAAGTCCCTGCTCTTTAATCTTCTCTGAAAATTATTCTCCAGAACCAGAGAGGGTGGCTTCCAATGTCTTGCTTGAGCGTCTACGACCAGTACACCGCCTGAATCCTTGTTCCATCCTTTACGAGTAAAATTTGTGTTCATCTCTACTTTGTCAATTGTTTATCTAGCTGTTTTCAATATTGCATTCATTTCCACACATGTTGCCTTCTTTTTTTTTTCCTTTTTGCGTCTTCGACTTAACGCAAAGTGGCTGCAGTGTTTGCAGTAGTAAGGTCACGTTGTTCAGTATTCTGTGCATAAAGTAAAACAGGTTTTTTTTGAAAAAAAAAATGCTATTGAAAAAAAATGTGTAAAGCTAGGTTCTAATTTTTTTTATTGACTTTGTATTTACTTGACAACAATACAACTGTCAATTGTAATTTTTCACACAAAGGAAGCATTAACAACAACAACAACAAAACAATAACAAATAAACAAATGCAGCAAATGTAAAACATCACGTAATTTAGTAACAGGGGCATCTGACAATAGTCGAACCCCGAGGGGCTTCAGTAATAAACCCCTACCTTTGATTCCCCCCCCCCCCCGCAATTACCAAAAACAAAAGCAAATACAAAACAATGTGTAAGCATAATCATTGTCACCCTTTGAAAAACATGTGTTTCAGAATCGACTGGCAAGATGGTGCTATTCAAGAAAACACAGTTGTTGGTGTTTTTCTTTTTTTGGGGGGGGGGGAGACAGAAGGGAGAAAAGAAGTGAAGAGAAGAATAGACAGAGTTGAAAAAAGGAGAGAAAGAGGGAACAGAAAAAGTAATTTTCTCGAATGTTCCACTGGATGACACGTGGTTAAGGCATACATGTATTTATAAAAATATGCTGCCTTTTTTTGTAGAAAAGAAATGAGAAATTGTGAAGTCTGACAGCAAGACTTTACGTTACTTCCACGTCGAATCTTAAAGAGACGACTCCTAAGTCCCTCAGAAAAATCAATCAACAAACCAATGTTTATCAAATAGAGAGAGAGAGAGAGAGAGAGAGAGAGAAGAGAAGAGAGAGAGAGCTCCAAAGAGAGAGAGAGGGGGGGGGGGATAAAGCAAATCTCGTAGACAACCAAATATTTTTATTTTGTACCTTTCCTAGATATGGTGCGAGACTATTTTTATCCGGCAGGATTGTTGACTCATTGTGGTGTTAGAACTATAAAAAATGGTCCCTACACTTTCCATCATAATGACTCTTATTGAACACCACTACAAAATCTTTATGTGAGTTATAGATTTGTTTCTGTGGGTTTTTTTTTTTCTCTCAAGCCACCATTGCTCATAACAATCATATTATCATCCATTTCAAAGATTTATGCAATATTCTAGGAATCCTCCCATACCATAGATATCAGGGGAAGCGTTTGTCTTTTATATTTTGAGTGGTTTTGAAGGTTTTATATCTATACAGCGGAAAATGAGATTCTTATCATTTCTGTATAAAGAATGAACAAGAAATTGTGAGAGCATGACATTATTAACTTGGCGATTTGAATAATTATCATAACGACTGGCCAAGAAGTGCTTTCAGAAAAACTGTGAAATTTCAGAATGTCATTACTTCCTTATTTCTTATCCAGTTTTGACCAGTTTTGCACTATTCGGCAGAGTTTTTGTTTCTCTTGCTTACGAAATTTTAAAATTTAAAATTTTGGATTGTTTATCATCTTTAAAGCTACTAAGTCGTAAGCCTTGGCCAACCTCTGACCACACGCATATGCAGCGTAGCCCACTCATACACTATGAATAAAAACAAAGTTTACACGCAGCTGATTCATGACATAAATCAAAGCAGTCCATCACACTTTGCCAAAAAAGCAGACATACACATTTTTATCCTCACAGAAATTCTATTCACGTTAAAAATAAAATATGCTAGGTTAGGGGGCTCCACCCAGAATTTCTTGCCGTCGTAGGGGGTACGGAGGAGGGGTGAGGTTGGAGGGGGAGTATTGCTGCTTGACACCCATCACCAACACTACCCAAAACAAACACCCCACGCCGCTGTAGATCCCCCGAACACACACATACACACAAACACACACACACACACACACACACACACACACACTTTTTTATTCTTTATTCGAATTTCGTTCAATTCCATGTCACAAAATTCACTTTCACGAAAAAAAAAAAACTTTATGCAAAGACTAACTGCATTATACACATAATTGTACAAAATAATGTCAATCTTACACTATTATAAAGACAAAATGCACACACACACACACACACACACACACACACACACACACATACTTGATTAATGTATTGTACATATATGCAATACTCTCTGCATCCACAATATTTCTCACCAAGTGGTAAGCCCCTGTCACACATTCCCTTACGTTACGGACGCTCGTAGGAATCGACAGGGTTGCAAGCAGGCGCAACTGTCCTTAACTGATCCGTAGTAAAACACAAAATTACAACGCCAAGCCTGCGAAATTTTGAAATTTTTCATCACGACGGAAGCAAACTTACGCAAGAGATCTTAAATACACGTTACTATCCTAAATTGCACGTAACTGACCTTTGACGCCCCAATTCCGGTTTAACTTTTACCTCCGGGAAGAGGTCCGAGGTAGTCCGCAGGAAAAGAAGAAGAAGAAAAAGGTAGTCCGCAGGAAAAGAAGAAGAAGAAAAAAAAAAAGAACTTTTGATTTTCCTACGCAACGTTGGACGCACAGAAGAGCATTTGTGACTGAGATGCAGATTATTGTCAAAGCATTGTTCTACAGTGACAGTGACGTGTGAATGAGCCTGCTCAATTATGAAACGGTATCCGCGACGGTGGACAGATCATCATCTCTTTATACATAAAAATACAATATTCATGCAATATTCAATTCAATTCAAAGGAATTTTATTTCCAATACCATATTTTTGTTGATAAAAGTTTGAGGGTAAAAAGTACAATATATTATGGAAATATGTTCCTTTTTTCATAAAATTATTTTGTACCTCAGTGACTACTTTCGCCCACAGAACTCTTATGCTTTCGCCTGCTACTGGTGACTTTCTCGGACTTCGTCGTTGATGGCGGTATGACGCTGGACGTGAGAGAGGGGATCATAATGATAATATACATGTGAGAGAATATGTTGGCCCGAGTCTCTGTTCATTGTGTTAGCTGTTTTCCTGATGTGAATTGCCTCCCTTATCCATCTTGATGGGCGATGATCTTCTCTGGCAAGAATACGGCTCTCGTTCCATTGGATGAATGGTTGTTGATGGCGACATGATCCCCAATGGCTGACTATTGTTGGATCTTGTGCTCAATACAACATATTTCCAATTTGATAGAATGATCTATCGACAGAAGTTTGGTACAGCCATGGGCAGCCCGGTATTGCCTAATTTATATCATATCATACTGCCATATCATACTATCATATCATTCATGCCATGGGCGTAAATCCCGGGGGGGGGGGGGGGGATGGGGGGGATATATCCCCCCCCCCCCCCCTGAAATGGAGGAGGGGGGGGGATGGCCTGTATAATCATCCCCCCCTGAATTTTGAGGGGGAAAATGGAGGAAGCAGAAATGTGATTGTATCAATTTTGGCATGTTGAATGACGTTTGTACGCCGGCCTTCAGACAGGTAACAGAGCTGAACAGTATTCTATCTTGTAGGAAAATGTATAATTTTCTCAAGCGCTCGCTCGCTTCGCTCGCTCGTGAAGAAAGTAACATCGACATACACTTTAAGGTATGGCTCAGGCGTTGACAACGTCAAATAGCATAGGTCTACATATAAACATGCTATGACGCGAGTAACTGGGGACCATCTGCAAAATATGTACGAAAACATACAAACAAACAATAACAACAACTTTATCGCCATAAATGAACCCCCTCCATTTCCTGAATCATTCCTGAGAAACGACAGTGACTGATGACTCAGTCAGGATACATCTATGGGCATACCAAGGGAAGATCAGGGACGTCGAATCTATGGGGGGCAAAGGGGCATTTGCCCCGCCCCAAAGGAAGTGTTTAGACAGACAAATCATTTATCCCCCAAGCAATTCCCGAGATGAGGACAAATCTCGAACTTTCTTAATGGAAAATTGTCCAAATATCGCCAGAACTATGCACCAGATCGTTGTATTGCAATCATGAACATGCAAAAGGTCCGCTATTAGGTAGGATAAGGGATAAACTTTGTACACTTTTGACATAGACGTATATTCCCTAATTTATCAAAGAGTGTGCAGCAGATCTTTCACTTAACAAAAGCAACCTAATATGTATAGAGGCGTCGATGGGGGCGGGGGATGGTTCTCAAATAAAAGTGGGACAAACAAAAGCGAAAAATATAGCTACAAACGGCAGTTTTTGGAGTGTAAAATGTTAAGATTTTAAAGCTCGCTCGCTCCGCTCGCTCGCATTTAACCGCTATGCCATTCTCCTGATGTTGCTGCCAGTGATTGACAGCAGGTGCACCTGGTGCGCCCCCCTTAATTTCCAAAGCGAAAATATAGCTACAAACGACAGTTTTTAGGACTGGAAAATGTCAAAATTTTCAAACTCACTCGCTTCGCTCGCTAGCATTTTTAATCAGTATGCCATTCTCCTGATGTTGCTGCCAGTAATTGCCGGCAGTTGCGCCCGGTGTGCCCCCTTAATTTCCAAAGCGAAAAAATACAGCCACAAAAGGCAGTCTTTGGACTGTAAAATGTCAAAATTTTCAAGCTCGCTCGCTCCGCTCGCTCGCATTAAATAACCGCTATGCCATTCTCCTGATGTTGCTGCCAGTAATTGCCGGCAGTTGCACTGGCGGTGTGCCCCCTAAATTTCCAAAGCGAAAAAGTATAGCTATACAAACGGCAGTTTTTAGACTGTAAAATGTCAAAATTTTCAAGCTCGCTCGCTCCGCTCGCTTAATCGCTATGCCATTCTCGTGATGTTGCTGCCAGTGATTGTGAGCAGGTGCGCCCCCCTTAATTTCCAAAGCGAAAAATATAGCTGCAAACGGCAGTTTGGGGACTGTAAAATGTCACATTTTTGAAGCTCGCTCGCTTCGCTCGCTCGCATTTAATTATTATTCCATTCTCCTGATGTTGCTGCCAGTAATTGCCAGCAGTTTTTGCCCGGTGCGCCCCCTTAATTGCCAAAGCGAAAAATATAGCTACAAACGGCAGTTTTTGGACTGTCAAATGTCAAAATTTTGAAGCTCGCTCGCTTCGCTCGCTCGCATTTAATCATTATGCCATTCTCTAGATGTTGCTGCTGCCAGTAATTGCCAACAGTTTTTGCCCGGTGCGCCCCCTTAATTTCCAAAGCGAAAAAATACAGCCACAAACGACAGTTTTTTGGACTGGAAAATGTCAAAATTTTCAAGCTCGCTCGCTTCGCTCGCTCGCATTTAATCATTATGCCATTCTCCTGATGTTGCTGCCAGTAATTGCCAGCAGTTTTCGCCCGGTGCGCCCCCCCCCCCTTAATTTCCAAAGCGAAAAATTACTAGTACAGCCACAAAGGACATGTGGGACTGTAAAATATCAAAATTTTCAAGCTCACTCGCTTCGCTCGCTCGCATTTAATCGTTATGCCATTCTGATGTTGCTGCCCGATTGCCGGCAGTTGCGCCCGGTGTGCCCCCATAATTTCCAAAAGCGAAAAAATACAGCCACAAACGGCAGTCTTTGGACTGAAAAATGTCAAAATTTTCAAGCTCGCTCTCCCCGCTCGCTCGAATTTAACTGCTATGCCATTCTCCTGATGTTGTTGCCAGTAATTGCCGGCAGTTGCGCCTGATGCGGCCCCCCTTAATTTCCAAAGCGAAAAAGTATAGCTACAAACGGCAGTTTTTAGACTGTAAAATGTTAAAATTTTCATGCTCGCTCGCTCCGCTCGCTCGCATTTAATCGCTATGCCATTCTCGTGATGTTGCTGCCAGTGATTGACAGCAGTTGGGCCTGGTGTGCCCCCCTTAATTTCCAAAGCGAAGAATATAGCTACAAACGGCAGTTTTTAGACTGAAAAATGTCAAAATTTTCAACGCAAAGAGATTTCACCGTAGGAGGGGAAACCCCCCTACCATACCCTCCCCCCTCGCTTGATTCGTTCCCTCACATAACCGCTCCTCCTAAGATCAAATCCTGCCTACGCCGATAATAGGCCCCATTATTTAGTAGGCCTTCACAGTGATGTCGCACAGCAAGAGCTGAAATACCACGATTTTGTCATTCAATAATATATTGTGAATATTTCATTTTCTTAGTGTTTTTTTAAAGAAAAGAAAACAAAACTTTCACCACAAGTGAGCACCAGATCGCTGAATTTCAGGTCTGAAAATGCAAAATCTTCCTCGTGTGGGAGAAGGATACCCCCGCCCCCCCCCCCCCCCCCCCCTCCATACACACCCTTCCCCCGTTCGGTCGTTCCGCTCCCTCTCACAGATATTTTAAAAAAAAAAAATAATGTTTTCATACTTTTAAGGTCTGATTTTCCGCCGAAAGTCGTCTGACAAGCAAAAAAAAAAAAAAGCAACAAGAACAAATAGTCTTTATGTTGTTGCTGCCACTTTTCTCCCACTTTATATTTCATGCAAAAGAGTGGGGCATCCGATCCCTGTAAAGTGTGTGTGGGGGGGGGGGGGGGGGAGGGGGGCACAAAGCTTCTCCCCCCCCCCCCCCCCACCCCCCACCCCCCACCCCCCAAAAAAGGCTGCGCCGGTCTGGTTATGGGCTTGTATAATTGTGGTGATGGTGACCATCCCCCCCACTCCTCAGTATGGATTTACGCCGTTGATTCATGCCAGAGAAGACCACCGCATCAAGATGGATAAGGGAGGTATTTCACATGTATAATGATGATCCCACTCTCTCACGGCCAGCGTCATACCGCCATCTACGACGCAGTCTGAAGAAGCCACTAGGCGGAGGCGAAAGTACTCACTGATGTACAAAATAATAATTGTTTTACGTGATTGTGAAAGAAGAACACATTTCTACAAAATCACAAATCAGATGAACCTTATACAGGAGTACAAAGTCTCATAATATATTCTTATACATGTGAAACTAGTGTTTGAAATAATTGTGTTTTTGGAAGAGAGAGGCCCATGTAAAAGGCAAGCTTGTTAACATGTGGGCCATTCATAAAATTAAAAAAAAAAATCAAATCAAAATAAAAAAGAATGCTCAAATAAAATATACAGGAATAAAAGCACAAACACAGGCACAAGACGCTCAGAGTAAACAAAGACGTATAGGACAAACATTAGAGACAATGGGAAGGGGAAGTTTAGAGAGAGAAGGAAGGGAATGAAAAGAAAGAAAGAATGAAAGAAAGAAGGAAGGAAGGAAGGAAGGAAGGAAGGAAGGAAGGAAGGAAGGACTATAGAGGTAGCAGCATAGGGCATCCTCAGCGCTTGTACGACTATTCCCAGACACTATCCATTGGCTTGAACAAAGTAATTAACTTAAAAGAATATATTATGCATAATGAGATGAAAAATATGTTATTGAAATGTAATGTAAAAAACAACCAAATCTGTCTTTAATCATACTTAATTAATACATTTAATCATACAGCAAGGCTTGGTGAATCTTTTAAATCATCACTAGTGGTTCCTACAGCTCGGTTCTGTATATCATAAAACAAAAAGTATTCCGGGCGGAGATGATGTAGAGCAAAAGTAAATGAAATTCGTTGGATTTTCTGGTCGGATACATATGAAAATTTACATGTCTACAGACCACATCACTACATACTTTATGCAACTATTTTTTTTTTTCTAAAATCAAACATACAGTGTCCTAATTGATATGAATTCAACTCATGAACATCACATTTAGATTTTTTTTACTATTTAAGAGCAATTCGTCTCTGTGGCTACATGAACCTTGTAAGTCATTCTTTTTCTTTGCATTTCCAATAAGTAATCAAGGGAAAGTATATACAATGCATTAACGTAACATATTTATAATATTTTTTTTCAAATAACAAATTACATGTGATCACAAGTAACAACAAAGCATTTTAAGGTATATCTATACGCATAATACAAGGATGGGAATGGAAATAGAGGGTCCTACAAAAAGCAAAACTTGTACGGTTTGGGACCCTCGGAAAATACATATAAGACAACGAATAATGACTTAATAAAACTACAAACACATATATAAAAAACAAAATCAAGGAAAACAATGTCAACTGACATAAAATCAAATTAGGTAGAAAAGAAGAAAAAGGTAGAAAAAAGGGAAAAAAGAAACTATATACAAGACGTACCATCATGGACACAAGAAGACTGGATTTCTTGATGTGAGAAAAATTATAAGACGCACACTGGATTGATATTGAGAAGAATTGGTTACAAAAGAATGTAAAAGAGCAGACATATACAAAGGAGAGAATAGACACTGCGAAGCAGTACCTCCATTAGGGTGCCAATCAACAACCACGTGACAGGGAGGCGCAACGCTTCAGACTGCATATATACAATGAAACACAATCATCACCTGTGTATTGCACTTGGGTGTCACAAATAGCATACAAACAGCTTTGTTTACACAGTACAAGACAGTCATGGGCAATTCAAACCACGGGGAAATTACTGACTGACATCACAAGGAATTTACACAGTGTAACACGGTCATAGGCATTTCAATCCATGGGGCAAACACAAAGCTGAAAATCACACGGAATTGACATTATTCGTATATACATGTACGTGTACAACAATGAGCTTTTAGAATATTGAATAAACTCTTTTAAAATCTTACCTCATTTTCACCTTTTTAACATTTTTTTTTTCAAGTCTGTATTCTACCATCAAATGTTTCACGTGCAGGTGAAGGAAGGAAAAATAAAACTGAATTAAGTACATCAAGAATTAAAGTAGGGAAATGTAGGCCTCCCAATATTTGGCAGAGAAACATAATTGGGTTCACCACACCATCTGAGTACAACATTAGTTTCTATGTGTGTATAAAAAAGAAGACTTCATGTCTTGCGATATTAGGGAGAGACTCGTTCAGTTTGAATGAATAACAGCACAGGTATAATTGTCAAATGAAATTCATCTTAGCAAGCGACATATGATTCTCAAAGATAATGATATCTGCCGCTAGAGAACTAAAGCTCTACAGTATAAGTTACATACAAGTTGTGTACTCTGCCTATATACGCATAGCTAATGTTATTGACATACAAACATAGTTAAAGTCTCTGTCATCGATGGTACAGTACACATAACATTGCCACCAGGTTTACACCTTTTCTCTCATTCACTTCCTCTCTCGCTGTCTCTCTCTCTCTCTCTCTCTTTCTCCCTCTCTCTGCGCATAAACATGATAATTTGCTTAAATGAATGACCGATATAACAACATTAACGTAGTATACATGAATGACACGTGAAAGGCATTTTTACTGTGACAGTAACAAATACAATGTCATTTTGTAATCAAATATTGATGAGTATTTCCCATGCAAGTATAAACCATAGTTCAGATATGATGGAAATACAAGACTATGTAAAGCATTGGTGGGGAAGAAATACTAACTTCATTTCTAACATGAAAAAAAAATGAAAAAGAAAGATGATAACCATGATAGTAGTAAAACTGTAGTGATGACAACATAATATGAATGAGTAGAAAGTAACAGATTAAATATGCACAAAATGCGTCCGACAAACAAGTGTGAGTAAATCTTGTGACAAGAGGAGACTCTGTGACGTTGTGACGTTGTCCTAAAAAGTGCAGACTTCCTATGATGTCTCTTCAGTAACTTTCATTCGTTTTGTTAACCCTTTCACTGCCAATGAGTTAACTGTGCACAAATTTTGCACATAAACCTATGAACATGGCATGCAGCGAGTTAAAATGAGGGAATAGAAAGATCTGTTTGTTGAAGACGGATCATGGTGCCTTTCTCATTTTCATATGGAGCCAGGATTGTGACCATACTTTGAATATCAAAGGGCAATTCCAGACCAGCTTGTTTGAAAGTTTACTTTGAAAAGAAAGAGTAACATTTGTTTAATAATAATGAAGATTTGATCAAAATCGGACTAAAATGAGAAAAGTACTGACATTTTTTAAAGCTTAGCAAATTTTCACTAACCAGTTATTGAATAGCTGATATGAATACGCAAATATGGCGTTGATGACGTCATCGACTGACATCTTGCAATTATCTTTTTTTTTTTTTTTTTTTGGGTTCAAACGCAATGGCGTTCCAGTCTCAAATCCTAATACAATGTATATCCGTATGATCATTATTTTGAAATTTTCAACCAGGAGTAAGAATAAGTTTTACACTTTCAGAGCAGAAAAATCTGATTCTCGTTAGTGTTTCAAACACCATCAAGTTGATAGGTGCTGACACCATCAGTTCATTCATTTGCATATTCATATCAACTGTTTCAAAACATTTTGGCAACTTGGCAAAAATTAGCTAAACTTCACAAATTTATGACTTCCCCAATTTTTGTCAGATTTTGATCAAATTTTCACTGCTGTGCTTATGAAATATCACTCTCTTTTCAGGTGACTTTTACTTGTATCGAAATTGGTTAAAGCTTGTAGGACTGGTTTCGCCCTTTGACAGGTGTGACCTCAACACAATAATGCCCGTTCTTCTGGAGGTGAGAACAATGTCATGTTTAGTTCTTGAGAGAAACTACATCCACACGGCAGGTGGATCGATCGGACCTTGACGTATCACGACGTGAGAACGGAAAATAATAAACTATGATGGAATGAAGTGTTCACGTGATAGTCTGATCAACACCACATGAATGTTTTGTGACCTGAATACACAAATACCTAAAGCATGAACAATTAACATCTCGTAACACAAGGGATAAGCTTAGATAAAGCCCGGAAGCTTAGTTTACTTTAAAATTCTGTCCCGAAAAAAGAAAAGTTTCATTACAAATAGGCCTAGAGAGTAAAAAGTTTCGCAGGTGGGGAATATGACGTATTACGTGTAGGGCTTCTAGCATGACTTGTAACCGTGACACTGGTTATACACTGTCTAGCAATACAAGCGGTAACAGTTGTATACTATCGTGAGAATTTCGAATGCCATTGGAGAAATGCATCAGAAAGAACGGTCAAGATTCTTTTATTCTTGCTGTCCCGAAATCTGAAAAGAAAGAATGACCCAATGTAGGATATTTTTGCCTTGCCCTTGTCTTTACATGCAGGTCAGACTGTTCACTCACACCTGTCTCATAGGTACTTGATCTCTACCTCCGTGTCAGTATATGGGGATATGAAGTGTTGGGATACATTACAGGATTACAACGTAATCGGGGCTCAAGAGTCATAAAAAAAAGCTTACTGAATCTATATAAATCAACTGAAGAATTTACTAATATATTTGAAAGGCATTATTTACCATTTTCAAATGAAACAGAAACCCAGCTTAAGAGCTTCGAAATAGTTCTAAAATGTGAGTTAGGGATAGAAACAACCAACGTATATGTTAGGTCATTATTCAAAATTCAAAATGTGTGCATTATATAGAAATATATATATATATGTTTTTTTTTTCTGGAATGAACCGTCTATGGTTATGTTATATAGAGAAAAACAGTAATATCTTCCTATATTTGAGGCTTTTATATATAAGGCCCGTAGCCAGGGGGGGGGGGGGGGGGTGCGTCGGGTAGTACGTTTAACAATGTGAAAAATAATTGTACGAAACCCTTTTGTTGTATGAACCATTGCATCGTCCACATGCACACAAACACAAATGTTATGTATCAATTTGTGCGAGCTATTATTATATTGGCACTGCTTGCCATGGCCCTTGGCGCGTGTGACCGGTGTTTTTTTTTTTTCCACTGGCCGCCCGAGTACGTGCGATTCGTGGATGACATTGAGGTTGACACTTGCATTTTTTCACAGGAACAGAGGTAAGTGGATGAAAATCTAATAGCCTCAAGTTTACATATATGATAAAAATTAAAGAAATTTCCTCGAAATTACTATAATCGAAAACCTGAGACATTTTATATCTACGTCTCACAAAGATATAGTACATGTATATATAAGTACATGTTGGCATGATAATGCCTGGAGATAGGTTATTATGTCAACTATTTTCCATTATGAATGCATGCTCCAATCAAATTGTGAAAAGGTGGTCATGAATTAGCATTTCTTACGAACGATCAGGAGAGACAAAACAAAATGAAAGGCCTATCTTACTCCATTTCTCTATTAGTTATACATTTTCTCATGTTGTGACAGTTCGATTGGTTCTCATTTTGAAGTAAGCCAAAACCTAAGAACATTCTCACTTATAATAAATTTCCAAAGAGTATTGTGCAGGCACGCAAACTCAATTTAGTTGTATTTCATTTAAATGTAATGGGTAAGAGGGTATGAGAGAGAATGCTGAGCTATGAAGTAAAATGGTAAAGTAAAAATTTTGTCAGATAGTATTACAAAAGCCTGAATATTGCAACAGCTCCGGAGTAAAAACAGTCAGGGAAAAACCCTATGTATGATAACATTGTGAGAGCGTTAGACTGCATTGTGACGCGTCGTTATTTAATTTAAATTCTTTATTCATATTTTTCATAAAAAACACAGGTAAGGAGCCGGATTGGGTTAAAATTCTCACTTACAGCTTTGTAGAAGTCTGAGTCAACAGTATCACACAGTACTTCCAGACGTATATTAGTACAAACGATTTCTTGAGCCTGCACCGTTTCAGGCTCTGTTCTGGATACGGCGGTAGAAACTCATTCTTTTTTGTTGTTTATTTTATCATTATTTACTAATCTCTTTTCTAACTTACAGGTAGCGGATTTCTTTGCAGGCCAAATTCGGAAATGTACTGTTGATTATCACTTATACATTTTCTCATGTTGTGACAGTTCTATTGGTTCTCATTTTAAAGTGAGCCAAAACCTAAGAACATTCTCACTTATAATTTCCAAAGAGTATTATGCAGGCACGCAAACTCATTTTAGTTGTATTTCATTTAAATGTAATGGGTAAGAGGGTATGAGAGAGAATGGAAAGTGCTGAGCTATGAAGTAAAATGGTAAAGTAAAAAGTTTGTCAGATAGTATTACAAAAGAAACTCATTCTTTTTGGTTTGTTTATTTTATCATTATTTACTTATCTCTCTTCTAACTTAAAGGTAGTGGATCTCTCTGCAGCCCAAATTCGAAAATGCCTAGAGACAGCTAGTAACCAAATATGCTACTATAATTTAATAAATAAGAAATAACCATTCCAGTATGTATCTTAGTGTGCACAGTAAGACAGATCAAATCAAATAGGAAAACATCTGAGCACTAAGCCTGAGGTCTGAATTTGCACTCAACTTCTTCCAATGGCTAACGGATGTTTAATTTTTGAATTTCACTGACCTCCAAATTTCACAAAGAAAACCTTCTTAGCATGATGGTTAATATGACATTTGACTGATATTGGAGATGTTTGCGAATCGGATCTACTACCTTTAATATTATTAAATCTAAAATGATTATTTGAAAGTTCGGAAATGCTGGAAATATCCTACCACAAGGAGGCAAAATATAAATGGTTCACATTTACAATTCATTTTGTTTTGAAAATTTTCTTATTTATTTTCGTTTTTGACAAACTCGCATACCAACGGCTGATATACTGTATAGTAAAGTGAATGTTTCATCTTCCAAACAGCATCCAATGGGATGGAAAACTCCAACTGAAAGGTGGACACCGTGACCATACTCGATAAAGAAAACGCGTAATAGGGGTCGTTTTTTTCTCACGGATTAGATGGAAAGTGTGATGTACGAGCGTATTTTATATAATCAAATGGTATCAAAAAGGCCGAAATTTGGGAAAATGGTATATTGTTCAATCATGATGAAGTACTTCTTTAGGGTGCAGGAAACTTTTTTTAAGGAATACTTGTTTTTAAGGCCCGAAAAAATCATATGATCATTACTCGTTTAGGGGCCATTTTGAAAGTCCATGTATGAGCATGGTGTCCACCTTTTAATTGTCATTACCCCTCCCGGGACAGTATCAAAGGACCGTTTTGTTAATTAACGCAATCCCCCCTTCCTTTAAAAATCCTGGCTTCAGGCCTGCTAACGCGGGTATACAATAGTAAAAATAAAAGTTAAAACAACACCAGGAAAATCACTATTCTCAATTTTGCGGCGCGCTACGCGCGCAGAGTCTCGAACACAATTAAACTTTGCAACTTCCTGGCAAAATGACTTTTACTATTTCCTAGATGAAATACCGTAACGCGATTGCATGCAACTGACAAAAATACAAATTTCCTCGAGACTTTAAAACGTCATTAAAACAGTCAAAATTCACAATTTGCGGCGCGCTTCGCGCGCAAATTCTTATACAACTTTTGTAGTTCGGTCGTCCAAAGAATATATATATATATATATATATATATATAATTGTGTGTGTGTGTGTGTCATCATTGGTATTGGTACCGAAGGTCCGTTTTTTTAGTGACCGCACCCCCCCCCCTTGAAAAATCCTGGCTACGGGCCTGTATATCCATCTACAAATATATATATAATCATATATATATATATATATATATATATATATATAAAGAGAGAGAAATGGTAAACATTATTTAACCGGAGGATCTACTGAACTTCTAGGAGAGTGTTCACATAATATATTCACATGTATTCACATGTTTTGTGAGATTAAACACCATCTAAAAAATGGAAGTCATTATATATTGGATGTGGGAGCAAAACCAACTTATGCTGTCATTCCGCTTCTTGATGAAGTTGCATTATTTTCTCAATCCATTCGAATATCCCCTGAATTAAATGTAGATATCAGGCTATCGTTTACAATGTGAACGTTTTCTTATAGACCATGACGTTTCTTCCATCACACAAAATGAGTTTGCCATCAGAGGTGATAATGACCCTTGAAAATAGAACATGCCTGACTCTTTCATCTCTTATTTTCAACCCCTCCCATAGCGGGATGGACAATTCTCTTACTCCCGCCTCACCGTCGTAAGACATACGATTAATGAAACATACATTGCTCTCTTCATCGTAGCATGCAACATACGGGTCATCGGTCAAAGGATCGATAGCCGCATGCCAGATTCTCTCACTATGTTTTATCTCCGTTTGATATCCCTGACGATCGATTACCCACAATGTGCCAGTTGTCGTTTGACAAGCTATCTTCCCGCAAGTCATAATTCCACGCATCCGGATATTCCTAGATGTATGTGTGATCATTCTTTTAATCTTTCCATTTTTCGAATCGATGACGTAGATATTAGACTGACCAGTCTCACAAGCAAGGATCATACCATTCACATCGATTGCAACTTCTACACTCAGTCGCAGCGGACGGGTGCAATTAACTCACTGTTTTCATTTTGACCTGACCTCGCTTTCCTCTTGAGTGAACACGTTTCGCACGAAAACCGCTAGGAAAGTGTCGTAGCAAAACTGCTGTAACTTTACTATTTATTCATATTTTTTGATAATCCAAACGGCTATGAAAAGTAAAAACCTCATTTTAACCTGCCATTATGTTACATTTTTTAAATAACGACGATAAAATATTCCAAAATGGAGCATAACTTCACTCTCAAAACGTAATATAATTGTCAAAAATCGTTGCTAAAATTTCACATTTTGACTTCGTGAACAACAAAAAACTTTCAAGTATGTTACTAAGTATGTATTTCTTTACGGAACTCTTAACTATCACATTCGAAAAGTCATGCGTCCAGATATGTCTGGAAATAATCGAAAGAGGTGCACTTTCTACCTTCGTTCCGAGCACGAAATTTCATAGTCATTCGCACACGGGAAGACAGGGTACAGTCCCACGTACCCACATCTTTGTTGCTCTCACGTCACCTGTGCTTCAGTGCCGTACGGCACTGCAGTACTCTGATCGTAACTTGTACCGGGAATTCGTAGTTGTAATGTTACTTACTAGTGCAGTAAAATCTGCGTAAAGTCCGAATAATCCAATGTCATGAATTTGCAACTGGTATCATAGCTGATCTGGAGTATATTCACATTTTGGCTACTTTCTTTTTAATAGGCCAGTTCTGATAACGTAAGTACTTGTTTTTGAGGTGGCGAAGTCCCCTGATGCAGCACACTGCTACATTGTACTGTAATATCAACACCACCCAGCCCACTCTCACAGCGTAGCATGCATGTACAGTGTACTAGGCACCCACAGCATGCAGCCATCTCGCATCTCGCGCAGTGACAGTACACTGCACTGCATCGACCAATCAGCTTGCTGGATCGAAGCAGCATAGAAAGTTGAAAGTTGAAAGTTGAAAGTTGTTGAAAGTTGAAAGTTGAAAGTTGAAAGTTGTTGAAAGTTGAAAGTTTATTTACTCACAACCCAAACTCTGGGTATCGGAGTCCAATAAAAAACATATAGCACATTATAATATCAATAAATAATAATTGCAAATAACTCTGAAAAGTGTACAAAACAACTATAACAAAAAAATAAGAATGAAATGCGATTGGTGAAAAGAAAACAAAATGTACAGAAATATACAGTATATACACGATATATAGTAAAAAAAAAACCAACAAAACAAAAAACACAAAAAAAAAACAAAGAAAGGAAAATATGACGAGAGAGAGAGAAGGGAAATGGAGGTGAAGAGGGAGAGTGAGAAGGACATAAGACTGGTGAATTAACAAACGATATACGAGTGACTTTTGGTTCAGGAAAAAAAAAAGAAAAAATAGAAACAGAAAAAGAAAAACGCAAAGACATACGGAAATGAATCCATACGCTAAGTGAACAAGAATGAAGGAAATATGGAGACGGGAACGAGAAGAAGAAGAAGTAGAGAGGGGAAGAAAAAAGGAGGAGAGAATGGAAAGACAAATAAGTTACATATCAATTGTAAAGAAGGCACAGCCTGTAAAAAAGGCATGTATAGTATTTGCAAAAAGGATAAAAAATACTAATAATCTAAACATGTGTCATTATATAATTACAAAACTTGGATAAATTAGAAAGGACTGTTTTCTTTTGACAATTAAATAATTGATCCATCTTCATAGTGTTGGGGTATTTCCAGTAATATTTTTTTAAGTATTTCTTTCGTTGTTCATTAAAGAGTCTACACTGAAAAAGGTAGTGGAATTCATCACCAATTTTCTCTTCATTACAATGGGTACAAAACCTTTCGTTTCTTGGAATCTGATTGTATCTTCCAGAAACAATTGGCAGTTTATGATTTGCGCAACGGAATTTACATTAAATTTTTGCCTGTGAATCATTAAGGTGTCGAAAATACTTCTCAAAATGAAGATCCTGTTTAAAGATTCGATAATTTAAACATTGAGAATTTTTGTCTACATTACTATGCCACTCTTGTTTATAGATATCATTTAATCTGGTACTAACTAAACTTTTAAAGCCAGCTAAAGTGAGATGTGATGCTTGGCTGTTCCAAATTGCAGTTAGACCTAAGTTGTTAAATATTTCTTTTATCCTAATTACCCATGTCATCGAATTTTCTTGCCTCGCCGATAAAACATATTGAAAATTATACAAAACATGCGCTATCTTTGACATCTTACTGTTAACAAGTTTAAACCAAAACATTAACATCCGAAGGGTCACTGTTTTTTGTAATCTATCTTTACCTATTTCTCCGTAAACCATACAATTCGGAGTTCGCTTATGTAATCCAAGAAGTTCCTTACAATATCTACAAAAGAAAGTTTCAATTTGGGCGAGGTCTTCAAAACCCCAAATTTCACTGCCGTAAAGCAAAATAGGCATGATCAAATGCTCAAATAACTCTAGTTTTACATCGATTGGAAGGAGGAGAGGTAAAATTTTACTTTTCATGGAATACAACGCTCTTTTGGCTTGGGTTACTTGTTTGTTTATAGCTTTCTTAAAATTATTATTATAATTGAACGTCGTTCCTAAGTAAACATAATCATCGCAGACACAAATTTTGTCATCTCCAAAAAGAAAGGTAGGAGCTGTTCTAACTTTTCCACGGGAAAAAATAACTATCTTAGTCTTAGTAGTATTAACGGTCAGATGCCACAATTGGCAATAATCAAATAAAGCATCAAGAGCTAACTGGAGTTCCTCAGCATTTTCAGCCAACACAATCGTATCATCTGCATATAGTAATGTGAATAAATCAACAAACATATTCACTTCTTCGGTAGAACACGTTTCATTGATACCTGATGAAAGAAAATCCAGGCCAGGGTATCTCTGAGACAGAAATGACGAAAAATCGTTTAAATACAACGAAAATAATATTGGTGATAAATTCTCGCCTTCTTTTACACCTATGTTACTCTTAAAAAAATCTGATTTAGAATTGTTGTAAAAAACGCAGGATTTTGACTTTCTATAGATATCCTTAACGACCCGGAGTAATTTACCATTAATTCCATGGTCAAACAATTTCAACCACAGTGGAGATCTATCAACCAAATCGAATGCTTTTTTGTAATCAACAAAAGCTGTATACACCCTTTTCCTTCTCTGTAAATAAAAATCAAGAATAGCATGTAATGAAAATACATGGTCCATAGTTGAATATCCGCATCTAAAACCAGCTTGTTCCTCTCCTAACAGGCATTGTGATTCTACAAACAAAGTTACTCTATCATTTAATACTGCTGTGAATAACTTCCCAACACCGCTCAATAATGTAATACTTCTGTAGTTGTCAACACAATCTCGTGAGCCCTTCCCTTTATACAATGGTTTTATCAAACCGTTTACCCAATCTGTTGGGACAATGCCACTGTCGAATATAAGATTAAACAATTTGGTTATCAACTTGACCAAATTTTTTGAACTATTCTTCAGAAGTTCATTCAAAATCAAATCAAGGCCTGGTGCCTTGTTATTCTTAAGTCGTTTCATTTGATTGACAACTTCCGATATTTCAATCTCTCTGTCTAATTCTTCATTTGACATTTCATTAAGCAGTGCTTCAATACCAGCATCATAAGATCGTACATTACCACTACCCAAACTTTTAAAATGATCATAAAAATCATGCGATGATAGTTCTTGAGATGTTTCACAGTATCTATTCTTCCTATTAATCAGTTTCCAATAATCTTTCGGATTTGAACTTTTTAAATTCCTTAACGCTGAATTTAATTGCCAGGTATGATTTTGCTTCTTTAAACGAATAACATTTTTGTACAGTTTACTTTTACGTTTCATTTCACTCTCACTATGATCAGTTTTAGTTCGACGGAAGACATTTCTTGCTCGTATGAAATCTTTTCTTGCATCAGAACATTCTTTATCAAACCAAGAATTTGCGTGAAATTTGTTTCGGCGTGCCTTGAAATTCTTTGCTTTAGACTCAATAACCATATTACACGCATCTGCAGCATCTAAATAGATATTACGTAGATTACCAGCGATCTTATCAATTTCACTTTGAGAGATGTTTCCTTTAGCAAGTGTCTCTATGTAATCTATTGATGCAAGTATTTCTGCATCATCAAAATTTTGAACGAACATATTTCTTTTCTTATCCTCCCATTTGATCTTGATTGACTTTTCATCATTACAATTACCTACGTCTGTTCTAAAAACATTATAATTTTCAGTAGATCTTTCTACAGCATGAGCAAATTTATTGACAATTTCGAGTGAAATCGGACAGTGTTTGTCTGATAGAAATTTATCAAAAGTACCGATGGAGAAATTTTCAATTTTTGTGAACACTTCGGGAGATGCCAAAGCATAATCAACAGTACTGGCACTGCCACATGTTAAACGACCAATACCTAAATCATCACCGAATCTGCCATTCACTATATGTATATCCATATTTTTGCAAAGATCTAGTAATCTATGACCGTTATTATTAACATGACGATCATTGTTGAACCTTTTAGTACAAATACCAAGCAATTCAAGTTCAGATTGAGGATCAGTTATATTCTCGGATATGAATGACAAACCAATTTCATTTTGAATCTCATCTTCCACTGTAAGAAAATCACCAAGTATCCCTGTTCTGGCATTGAAGTCTCCTACCAACAAAAACGGGAGATCGTATTTAGCCCGCAGAGTGGTACAATCATTCAAGATTATGTCAAAAATATCGTCAGTATAGTACTTTGACCCTTCATGCGGAATATACACTGAGCCAATCAAAATAGAGAATCCAGAAAAGTCAAGTTTAATCCACAAAATAGAATCAGACTGAGTCTGATTCAAAATTTCATAACAGCCCTTGAATCTCTCAGAAACAATTATTGCTAGCCCATGAGTCCCGCTGAGGGGGATAGAGACGTTTCTTTTCTGGGCCGTCACATATTGCGCAAGCGCAAATCAGTTTTTCTTAGAATATGACGTCATTATCCTCGTTTGCTGCTCCCGTACAATTTGAGATTTCTGACAACATACCTCATTTATTTTCACTTGTAACTTCAAAAATAGGTCTTCGGCAAAGCGAACACCACCCTGCTTACGTCCGCCCATGTCTAATGAATATGTATGTCAAGTTTCATGAATATTAAGTGGTGCGACCAGATGTGTCTGGAAATAATCGGAGGGTAGTTTTCCGAGACAGCGAAACATGAAATGTTGAATATCTTAAAAAGTTCTCAATCGTTTCTCATGATTTTTCGTATGTAGATAGAAATCATGATTTTGCATTGATACTGAAAGTTTGAGCGATTTTGGTCGATGTATAGCGGAGATATGAGAAGGTGAAATTTTGGTGAAAATGAGAACGCCCGATTCGCACTGCCTCGATGACGGTTGAAAATTCAAAACGTTTCGTCCGCTGTGACTGCACTGGCGTTCAACACTCTAAAAACACAAATGTTGAATTAGCATTTAAAAGGGCCGAGGAGTGACAACATTTTCAAAGTGTTGGTTTTCCTGCTAGATTCAACATTTAAAATGTTATTTTAAAAGTTGGATGCAACACTTCAAAAAATGCTGTCACTCCTCGGCCCTTTCAAATGTTGATTCAACATTTGCGTTTTTAGAGTGAATGTTTGCCTGTGTCCTGGCATGTCCAGGTGTCTGAGGAGTTTCCACTGCCTGTCGTACAGTGAGATACACTCGCTCAAGACTGGTCCTGAACATCGTCTCCGGCACTTGCCACAGACTATCGTGATGTTGTCGTCCAGTTGTGTACATGAAACGATACGTGTTTCACTGTCGTTCTGTGCCGCTTTCTCCGTCTTTTTGGTTTGGACATTTGTCACATATGTTTCCACGATGTCAATAGAGCTGTCTGAAATGACCACCTCCTCCTCGTTGATACACCCAACTATCACTGGGAATCTACATCCTCTGAAATCTTAATTGAGTCGCTGAGTTTCCACTTCCCGCCACACCAATCGACTCTCCCCTTGTAACCCTTGCCTTCCTCACTTTTCACAAATCGGACAGTTTTCACTTTGCTTGAGATGCCTTCAGGGTTCTCCTCCTCATTCCTCTTATTAGCTGACCCAACGGTCAGATTCAGTGACCTTTCAGTATGAGAACGGAGATTAACAAAAAATACCGTCGAATCCTTATCTAGAGCCTTTTTTTAGGTTTGGCTGGTCTACTTTTATATTTGAGGCTTTATATATATATATATATATATATATATATATATGGTAGGACGTTCGTGATACAAGTGACGAACACATATGCATCAAATGTGATAATTCTAACATTCTTTTTTTTAAATCACTGCTCGCAATGGTAAACATTTTCTTTAACCGAAGGATCTACTCCTGAACTTCTAGGAGAGTGTCCACATACACTTTAAAGTATTCACATGTTGTGACACCAAACGCCATCTAAAAGATGGAAGTCATTACAAACCGGCTGAGGGAGTAAAAGCAACTTATGATCTCATTCCGCTTATTGATGAAGTTGTATTATACTCCATGTATTTAAATATCCTCTGAATTTATCAACTTTGAAAATATAAAGCTATTGTTTATAATATAAACTTTTTCTTATGGATCATGATGTTTCTCCCATCACACCAAATGAGTCTGCCATCAGAGGTGAGCACTGGCCCTGATAATACAGCATGCCCGACTCTTTCATCTGTTTCCAATCCCTCCCATAGAGGTATGGACAATTCTCTTACTCCCGCCTCACCGTCGTAAGACAAACGATCAAAGGAACATATATTGCTCTCTTTATGGCAGCATACAACATACGGGTCATCGGTCAAAGGATCAATAGCCACATTCTTGATTGGATGATTATGTTTTATCTCCTTCCAATCTCCCTGACGATTGATTACCAACAGTGTGTTTGTCGTTTGACCAACTATCTTCTCGCACGTCATAATTCCACGCATCAAAATATTCCCAGACTTGCACGTGATCACGCTTTCGATCTTTCCACTTTTCGAATCAATGACGTAGATATTAGACTGACCAGCCTCACAAGCAAGGATCCTACCATTCACATCGACGGCAACTTCTACCCAGACACTGCCTCCGTCTGTTGGTGTGTGTGCTGGTAAGTCAAGTTGTCTAAGGAGTTGCCACTGCCTGTCGTACAGCGAGATGCACTTGCTCAAGACTGGTCCTGAACAGCTTTCCAGCCACGTACCACATACTATCGTGTTGTCATCCAGTTGTGTACATGAAACGATATGTGTTTCACTGTCGTTCTGTGCCACTTTCTCCGTCTTTTTGGTTCGGATATTTGCCACATATGTTTGCACCTTATCAAAGGACCTGAGTGAAATGACCACCTCCTCCTCGTTGATACACCCAGCTATCATTGGGCGTTTTGCATCCTCGGGAATTTCAATTGAGTCGCTGAGTTCCCACTTCCCGCCACACCAATCGACTCTCCCCTTGTAACCCTTGCCTTCCACACTTTTCACAAATCGAACAGTTTTCACTTTGCTCGAGATGTCTTCAGGGTCCTCCTGCTCCTTCCTCTCATTAGCTGACCCCACGGCCAGGTTCAGTGACCACAAAAGGTTTTTCCCTCCCTCGATCAGTCGTTTGTTGCTGAGGAGAAGGGAGTCAATATCACTCAAAGCTTCTCCCATGGCGAGCTGACTCTCCCTAATTTGATGGTGACAATGTTCGAATTTTCTGGTATACTCATTACGTATGTCTTTAAGAGAGATCGATAGCTCTTCTTGCATTTTGACTATCTTCTCCCTATTTACTCTTGCTTTATCACGGCTCTGTAGCAATCGCTGTTCTTTCTTTTCATTAACTTTACAAATTTCGTCTTGTGCTTCCTGTTCTATCATGTCTTCCTCTCGCAACAAGGTGGCGTCCTCGCGACGCAGCTTCTCTTCGAAGAACAATCCTATTTCTGTTTCCACTGACATCAAGTGATTGGTCGCATCATCTTCTTGTTGCTTGGCATGCTGTTCACGGTTTCCCAGTTCAGCCATCTTATCGGTTGCCATGACAA
This sequence comes from Diadema setosum, assembly GCA_033980235.1. NCBI lineage: Eukaryota > Metazoa > Echinodermata > Echinoidea > Diadematoida > Diadematidae > Diadema > Diadema setosum. The sequence goes on from CM067075.1 coordinate 2,225,646, forward strand.
CCATGTCTCTCAGAGTAGTCTTTCTCTCAGTGATAATGTCATCCAAGTCGTGTAGGACACATGACTTTCCGTGTCGGACGGTTGCACAGGATTGGCAGATTCCCAGATCATGAGAATCGCAATAGAATTTGATGGCTTTTGCGTGTTTTTGGCAAAACCAGTTCGTGTTGTCCTTTTCAGTCTTGATTGCATTGTCTCTAGTTGCTGCACATCCATCACACAGCATTTGTTTCTCTCTCACATTGTACATCGCCACAGATTTTTCTCCACAGTCGAAACATTTCCTGTCCTTGAAGTCTGCTGCCATGGTAATGTCGAAGCGCTCCCTCTGTCGACAATAAAGGAAAAACAAAAAAAAAAATACAGCGTTTCACAAAATACAATCGAAATCGCCTATTTCGGGTTTTGATTTGGCATGATTTGACATATTATTGCAAAGTGTGAAAGACGAATAAATCTATTTATGATAAACTTTAGCATATATGACTATTCTAGTTTGATGGTCATGAAACACGGAAATTACAAGGGACACCCCTGAAAAAAAAAAAAAAGAAAAGACAAACAACAAAAAGAAAGAGAACGAGAGTCATCAGACCTGGCCGTAAGATGAAGACTCAAAAAAGACTCATAGAATGAAAATCTTTATGTTTTTAAACACAAGTGCTATCATTTGCCACCAACATGATCATGTTTTCATCTACTCTAAGTGACCCTTGCACAAATCTTTACTTGATTTCCTTCTTTGGCTAGAAATGAAATAATACATTCAGAAAAAAAAAGAAAGAGTAAACACTTTTTTAAAGTTCATTTTTTACACAGATTTAAATGAAAATCAAGGTGTCATATACCGGTGTATACCTATCAACTTTTTAGATTTAACGCATGAGTGAACATTTTCGTTTATGTTCTTCAAGGCACATTAGTAAAAAGTGCAGAAATTAACATATCGAAATGAATATGTAAATGCCCTTCAAGATAACAATGAGAACAAAAGACCAATTCGAGAGACATTCTTTTTGATTAAGGAATTCATGAATTCAAGAGAGAAATTCAAGGACGAAATATTATTTCAAAATATCTTAACCTGGAATACGATTGCAAATTTCTACAATCTTTGTTAGGGTGCAATTTCACGGAGCACGCGAACGATTTGCGAAGGACGCGAATGGCAAAATCCAGCATTCGTATCTTAGTCTGCAAAAGATCGCCAAACGAACGTGAGGGTTCGGAAGCGTCGTCAATTGTTCGCGAATGTCGTTTTTACTTCGGCGAGAATTTCAAAAAAGTCTGGAATTTTTTGAGAACCTTTTCCGCACACTTGGTCGTGATTTGCTCGTGAATTGTTCTCGAAAGTGTCTTTAAAGCCTCGTCATATGCGCAAGACCTTCGCAACACACGCGCGATGTTCGCAAAATGTTCGTGTAACCCCAAACAGATTCCGAAACTTTGGCGTATGTTACGCGAAATCTGCGAAGTTTTTCCGATCATTTTACGACGTAATTGCAAATTGTTTGCGTACCTTTTGAGATATTCTCGCGAACGTTTAGCGCACGTTTGGGGGATGTATGACCTATTCGTTTTCTACAAATTTAAATCGTAGCATACATCTAAACATCAAAGAATTATTAACAACTATAGTCACAAAAGAAATTAAAGATTAGCAAAGAGAAAAAATGTTTGATATACAAAAAAAAAATCACAGAATACACTTAAAGTTAATCTAAAGTATGTAAAATTTCATTTGAACTATAGAGATTATGTGTTGGAGGAACTGCAAAAAAAAAAATCAAATGCTTTACTAGTGGAGATAGGCATTAGAAAAAAATGTAGGCAAGCACACGATAGGGATATGACAGAAAAAGAAAGGAGAAATAGAGGAAAGAAAAAAAAATCAACTCAAGACAGCTTCCACCTCTCCTTGGGTACATTTTCTCCCATGATTACTGGAAATTATTCGTTGTTCGCATTTCCGTCGCGCGTTCTTCGTGTACGTAACATGCTGTACTTTAGCAATGATACACACGACATTCGCACATACGTCGTGAAAACTTGGCACAAATTGCGCAAGAATAGTTTTCGGCTTCATTGTCGGAACACATTCGGAGAAAAACTTTTCCGAATGTTGGATTTTGTCATTCGCGTCCTTCGCAAATCGTTCGTGTGCTCCGTGAAATCCAATCGTTCGTGTGCTCCGTGAAATCCCACCCTTTAAGGGTGGGATTTCACGGAGCACACGAACGATTTGCGAAGGACGCGAATGACAAAATCCAACATTCGGAAAACTATTCTTGCGCAATATGTGCGAAGTTTTCATGACGTATGTGCGAAGAAATTCTCCCTCTCTGAGTACTTTTCTCTCCGCAAATCCACTTAAATTTATTATTGGCAGTGTATCAGCCACATGAGCGTGAATTTCTTGGATTTTGAATAGTTGAGGACAGTTCTAACGTCCCACACCTCCGTGTAGCGTGGTCTGGGGGGTCGTAAGTGAAAGACTCCTTTCACAAATCTAGTTATAAGAGGATGAGTGCTTATGGAAAACGAACTGTCTGTGAGTGTCAAAAAAGAAGCCAGTGCACTCCTAGCAGAGTTTATAGTACCGTAGCTGGCTCCCTTATGGAACAAGTCTGAAAGAAATTCTAGTGCCCATTCCGATGAGGTCTGGAGATAGTTAATGTTGTTGGCAGTGCAGAAAACTTTCCATTTGCTGATGAAGCTATGATATTGCTGTCGTGTAGATTTCCTCCAAGAAGCTACGATGACCTTGACGGTCCCTGCACTCAATCCCTGCGACCTGAAGGGTTGGCTGAAAGCCTGCAACAAAGCAAATCCAAATGTTTGTGTAAGGGGTGGGGCATGAAAGACACAGGTTGAACAAGAAGTTGTGCACATCACAGGATACATGGGGTAGCGTAGCGCTATTATATTCCTGGCCTGGCGGCTAGCTAGCTAGCTTTGATTAATGCTCAGTACCAGCAGAGCCGCCGCGCCGGCCGGCGGCACGGTTGCTGTGCGCGCTGGATGGGACATGGCTTTTCATGTCGATTAAATCGTGAGTTCGGAATGGATTGGCGATTGATCAAACCAGGACTTTGAGGTAGGAAATTGAATAAAAGCTTTTCTCTTAAGATTGTCAGTTTATAAAAATGGAAACCATTCTAAAATTTAGAAATATGATAGCATATCTAGGCATATATCAACCCTGTCTCGATATACCTGCCGTATAACGTTAGATCTAACCTTAAACTTTTTATAGATCTAAGGTTAGTCCTAACGTTACAATAATGTACTCTAGCTATTCGAATAGGTTCTACTAACGTCAGTAGGACCCTACTCCTAGTCCTAACGTTAGTCCTCCCTTATAAAAAAAGTACCATGGTTTTACCATAGTACTTTTACAATGGTAATACCATAGTATTACCATAGGATGGTAAATTGACAGATGAAGGCAGTACATTTACCATGGATTTACCATGGTAAAAATACCATGGTAAAACCATAGTATTACCATGGTAAAACCATGGTAGTACCATTCATTACCATGGTACTTCCATGCCATGAGTACCACTTCCACGGTAGTACCACGGTAGTACCATGGTAGTACCACAGTACTACCACGGTACATCCATGGTAGTAGTACCATGGTAGTACCACGGTACTACCACGGTACATCCATGGTAGTAGTACCACGGTACATATACGGTACTACCACGGTAGAACCACGGTACATCCACGGTACTACTGTACCACGGTACATCCACGGTAGTACCACGGTACATCCAGACGGTAGTACCACGGTTCTTCCATGGTGGTACCACGGTCCTTCCATGCTAGTACGACAGTACTTCAAGTATCACATAGTATCACATCATCCACAGAACTACACTAGTATATAACTGTACTAGCACAAAATAATACTTTAAGTTCAACCCACTCACCTCATATCTTATCATATATGCTTTGCATGGCTAATTGTGGTAGCTTGAATGAAATGCTCATTATAAGCAATAATCTATGCCATTGCACGTCTGCATGACCTTGTGGAGATCAATATGAAGTAGGCCATAATATGATTTAGTGGGTTTGGTGCTGTTGTATTTCGATGTACTATGAGATACCTAGCAAGTATTAAATGAGTGTGTGATGTCAGATGAAACGTAACCAAAAGTATTGATCACTGACTTCAATAAATTCACACACACACACACCATTCACATCAATGTTTTCTCAGTGTAGCTCAAAGTAAAAAAAAAAAAACAACTAAAATCCAAGGACTCCACATGCCCATTCACCCCACACTTTTGATCACGGGATTCACAGATAGATTTCTAGGCTTTACACTAAATGTTACACCACGCAAACGAAGGCTTTGGTACTGGTCGGTATACTGTTCAAGATATTTGGCTTAAACCATTTTTATTTATGAGGCATCAGCCATCAAAAATAAATCCAGAGAAAACACAGCGTGTCTACAGAGTTCTTAAATTGTGGTTGACAAGTAAGCTGTGGCTCTGTTTATATAGCGGAAGGCCGCCGCTTAACCTTGAAACTGGTTGACAAGTATACAGCTGTGGCACTGTTTATATAGCGGAAGGCCGCCGCTTAAACTGTAACATTAACGTACATATGTTCTAATCACAATGGCCGACAAAACTGAGACTAAAACAGTATAGACTAACGTTAGATAGCCTATCCTATACCAGGATACAGACTGTAGGTTCCTAGGCCCTACACTACAGTACGCACGTTAACCAGCAGGGACTGTTACTTTTTCTAGTAGGTAGGAGCCTAACCTACAGCTTAACTACAGGCACTGTTTATATAGCGGGAGGCCGCCGCTGTTTACAAACATGGATTGTAGTACATGGTTGTACCAAGTATAAATCTAAGACCTAGGCCTAATAATAAAAGCTACCTGCTAGGATAGTCCAGCACTAGCGCGGTAGTCGATATGTCGGTAGCAGTCCCGTCGACAGTTAGATCTGACAGTAACACAGCCACAGGCGCTAGCACTAGAAATAATCCGTAGAATCTTAGAAGAAAACTCTGGCCGCTGACGATGAAACTAGGAGGGTGGTATTCACTGTTCACTGATGTTCACTGCCGTGCTGGGCGCCCGCGTCGTCGAAAGAAACAGCTTGAAACCAAGAAGGGACCCTGCTGTGCACGCCACGAGTACTGCAATGATGGCAGGTTCAGACGTCAGTGTAGGGACCAATGCGAGGTTAGCTCCCTACGCCACGGAGATAGCCTAGCCTGATGTGATACTGCATACTACTGTCAATATCCAATCAGAAGTCTACGCAGTGCGTAGGCTAGGGCGATGTACGACTGATAAAAAACCTTGGTAGATTCTAGCAGTAATCTAGCGTCACAGGAGTGCCTGCTATTCCGGGGTTGGAATTATCCAAAAATAATGCTCAGTCCAAAATATGAATCCACCATCAGAATCAGTATATAGGCAACTGTGCAGAACACAACTGAGGTCTACGTAGGCCGATCGAGTAGGTGACCTACAGTGAAGTAGGCCTAGCTAATCTCAAAGTCAATAAAAACTCATCACTGACAGTATCGTGTGCCCGAGTCACAAGCACGTGCCAGATCTAAGCAGAATAGAGACACACTGGTGATCACTCTATGAAAGTTGCAGCAGGACTGACTAAATTTTGGGGCCTGCAAAAACTTACCCTAGCCCGCCCTGCAAAGCGCAGCTCTCAATGGCCACAAAGGCAAAACTATTTTGATTGGCTAAAGAATACTGAATATATTACGTAACTTAAAATGATTGGCTGTCATAAAGATAATTATTCATTATTACCTCATTTGCATAAAAACCAGACATCACATGACATTGCAGACAGGAAGTGACCTGGGCATCCAGGGTACGTCTAGCCTGCAATGCCTGTACAGAGTGTATACACACAAATAAGCAACCATCTACAGTAGATGTTGAAAAGCTATGTACACTTGTAACTGTGTATGTGTGTGTTAGAAAAAACCTACAGCAGTGTATATGCACACTGCATATCACACTGTATATTACTACTACAACAAAAAATATGCACTGTATGCATATCCTCTTCATGCATTATCATAATAGATACTAGTAGACAAATGTTGAGCTACTACAACCTTAAATCATGCATTCATCAACCTCATGCAGGTCCACTCATTAGGATTCTTTGAGGAAAACTGGCATTTCGAACTTAATAATTCTTTTCTTAATGTAAATTGCACAAAGGAGATTGGCGAATGAGGTGGATGAAAGCACTGTACGATAAGATATGATGGTTTCACCAACATCACACCATGAGCCGTTTCAAAATCAACACAGACAGCAACAGTCCTTAGGAATCTGCAAAATAATCCACAAACCAAAAAAAAAGTAATTTTCTGTTTTTAATAAAGACTTACTTTAACGTTGTAATACAACTGCAGAAAAACAAGATTTGATATTTTGAATGATTTCATGACAAATAGAACACAGTGAATACTTTGGTGGCACTTGGCAGTTGCCACATAATACTGGTGTTTCATTTAGCACACAAAGTTACAATACTCATGGTAATTCCCGTAATCCTGGCCTTAAAATTACACACACACATACATATTAAGAAAAGTGCATTTCAATTATGCAACTGTATCTAAGCAACAAATAACAAGACTCTAGTGGGTCTTGTACTCATACATTTCACTCAAAGGGGAAAACTTGATTTCACGCATCCAACCCAGTTGATAAAGTACAGTAAACCTTGCCTAAGTCAAATCGAAAGGGACTTGAAGAAATCCTTCGAGTTGCGCGCATTTCAACTATTTGAAGTAAAACAGGGCCTGACACAATCACTTGCACACTTTCCCGGGGCTAGTAAAATCTTATGTCGGGCAAGTGAACAAATCAAAATGAAGAAATTCACTTACCCATAGGCAAGTAAAATGTAATAAAAAAAAATGAGGAAAAATGTGGAAATCTTTAGGCTGTTTAATGCCTAATTCATAGTTTTTGCAAACTACAGAATCACTTGTAACAATATTCCAATGCTATGAAAGGCCAAGCTTAAGTGATTAGATTATTAAAGAGGAAATTATCATTTTCAATGTTTTTGACTTTCTTGGGGCAAGTCAACTTTGCAAGATTATGGTAGCAGTACCATATGCCAGTCAAACAAGTACCATAAGGTACCATGAAAGTACCATAGAGAACTATGAAAGTACCATAGAGAACTGTGAAAGTACCACAAAGTGCAATGAAAATGTCCAAGAGTACCATGGAGTACTATGAAAGTATCACAGAGAACCATGAAAGTACTATGGAGAACCATGAAAGTATCACGTGTGAGGATGGCACTCTGTTCAGTATAACATCAACCATATAATACATATTGTAATTTCATTGTAATACCGTAACATCTATGGTACATTCATGGTAGTACTATGGTACATTATGGTACTTCTATATTTTCAAATAGTACTTTCCTATTCCGTACGGTACTTCTGTGGTAGTACTATGGTAGTACTATGGTACAAATGAATTTACCATGGTTACTATGGTAATACCATGGTAATACCATAGTAATACCATGGTACTTAATGGTACTTTTTTACAAGGGCTACGATCTAGGTTCTCGATCTAGATCTAACTGTAAGTGTTAGTCTATTTATGCCAAATCGACCTCAGCCATCAGGCTCGTTACACTCTAGTCGTACATTGAGTTCTTGGTCTAGTCTTCAGGTTATTTTCATCGTAAAGTCTAGACTAACTACAGGTAGGCCTAGGCCCTAGTAGTATTTCTAACATATTAGATCTCGAGTCTCTTCTACGGTAGTAGGCGTATCTCGTGTGTACACGCGTGTGGCCGGCAAGCTAGCTGCTGTACGTATCCAGGCAGCCACTCGTTTCGTGCCATTGGCATTGATCTGTGTGCTGGTACCCTTACCAGTCATCGTTAGACTCGATTTAAACTCGAAATAAACCTCCTCCTGGGTAGGTTTAATTTAAACCCAATTTAGACCACAGCTGGACTTAGTAGAATACAAATTAAACCTGGGTTTAAACCTGGGTCTAAACTGGTGGTTTAAACCCAGGTTTAAACCCCCAAAACCCACTTTAGACCCAGGCGTGGGTTTAAACTCGGGTCTAAGTTTTTAGCAGAATACGGGCACAGAAGTTTATCCGCTAATTTTTAAAGGTATTTCTGATTATATTTTAACCCTATTAAACCCAAGCTATTTTGACCCCTCGCAGGCCCAAGGGGGGGGGGGGGGGCACATTGTGCCCCCCTATATAACTTTTTTATTATTTGATGTATCATCGTCATATTTGGCACGTGGGTAGAGTAACTCATACTCTACATGACCGTACATTTGAATTTTCACAAGGTCACCCATGGAGGGCGCTATTTGCAAAAATATAAAGAAATACATAGGAAATATGCTAAAAACGTGATTTTTGGGTATAATTTCTTTATCCCCATTATATATGTCTTATTATAGACCAATCATTTTCATATTTGCCACAAATGATAAGCAAGTGGAACTTTATTATTTGCTATGTTTGAAAATTTTCAAGGTCACCACATGGGGGCGCTATTCATATCAACATAGTGATACATTATGAAACCTGAGATGAAATGTTTGGGATGGGTACACGTACAGTTATGACATTTCATATTTGCATAATAGTGGAATTTTGAGATTGCAAATTGAAAATATGATAAACTAATGATATTAGAGGCATAACTTGGGTGAAGGAATCAAAATAACTCAAAATGTAAGGGCAATCTGTAGAAAATATTGTTTTCAATTATCTCTACTACATCTATTGTTTTATGCCTTTGTCACATAAAAACAAAGGAAATAATAAGAAAAACTTTCCAGGACCATGATTACTTCAAATTTTGCTTCTTCAACAAATTTCAGCCAGGAATCACCCATTTCATACACTGTAATGCTGTTAAATGAAATGGGAACAGAAAAAAGATGCAAAATCTGACTGACATGGTTGTCAGTTTATGGTTGCCATGGCAACCAGCAACATCAAATATAGCTAAATTATATATTAAAATGTTCGCAATAAGATTTTAGGAAAAGTCACCAAATTTGGTTGAAATCGGATTAAGGATGAAGGAGTGGCAAACGAAAATCTGGTAGGGGGGGGGGGCACAATGTGCCCCCCCTTGGGTGCCCCCCCTTGGGCTTTATAGGGTTAACGTTCAATCACAGGTTTTCGATCTACGCGTTTACTGAAGTAGTCCTCGATATTCTTTTGTTCACAAACTGCGACAGAACCGAAGAGATGGTGTCGTCTACATGTATGTTGACAGCGAATTGACGTAATCATATTGAGAAAACTGATTTGTCCTTCTCGAATAATTTCGTTGATACCATATTCGTAGAGGTGAAACAGAAATCCCAATAGAAACATGATTTTGGGTGTTGTTTACAAGGCCCCGGACACTGATTCTAGTGCATTTAACGACTTGCTTGAAATTTTGTCACTAAAATAGCCAAAGAAAATCTATTTTGTTATATTGTTGGTGATTTTGATTATGATTTATTGAAATATTTCACACATCCCGCCACTACATTTCTGAAGCATAATGTATGAAAATCGTTTTAGGCCTTTGATTACTAGCCCAACGCGTTTAACTGAATCGTCCTACACATGCATTGACAACATATTTATATATTATATTCTTTTCTCAGATATAACAGATCACCTATACAGATCTTTCATAATAATAAAGTCACATTGTGCTCAAGATAGCCACTGCCCGAAAAGACATTGTAAATGGATCTTGAAAAAAAACGTGACTGATGATGTTAGAATACATGAATTGTATAACAAATGGCCATGTGTCGAAAACTGCAAAGACCCCATATTGCATATGAAACTTTTACAAATCAATTTGAGTCCATGTGTGAAAAACATACGGTAGAGTGCAATGAGGCATGGGGGGGGGGGAGAAATACACTCCTAGAAAGCCATGGATGACAAAAGGGATTATGCCATCAATTGCACAAAAAGGAGAGATTATATTGTAAACATATCACTTTTCCTTCCTAAAGAGATGAATTATTGTACAAACGATATAGACATGGACTTAATCGACTTATTCGATTACGGAAGCAGGAGTATTACACACGTTTACTAGAACGAAACAAAAGTGATATTTGTAAAACTTAGAAAATTATTAATGAAATTTTGGGTAGACAAAGCAATGCCTCAAGATTGCCTCAACGTATTCTGCAGGGTCATAGAAGATGACAAATAATGATTGCCAATGAAATCATTTCTTCTTCTTTTTTTGCATCAATAAGTTCTCGTATTTCCAAAAATGTCAACAAATCTTCAAACCATTTTTTCTTTCAGATTATCTTGGCAATCAAATAAATAAATCAGTGTTCTTTTTTTCCTACTGATGAAAATGAAATCGTCAAGCTTGAACAACGTTTAAAAAATGCTTCGTCTGCTGGACATGATGACTTAGTGCTGTATTTAGTTGGATTTTTTTTTTTCATTTGCCAAACCTCTTTCTGTTATATTCAATTTGCCGTTAACCACAGGTGTTGTGCCAGATGCATTTAAGATAGCCAAATTTCCCAGTTCATAAGAATTTATTTTTCTCTTTTACCTGTAAAATCCCTGTAAAATGTTCAATTCATTACCTATTTCCGTTCAATCATTCTCTTCATTAGAAATTTTCAAGAAACGCCTCCGGCTTCACCAGTCTATCTTTTGATTTAGTTATTATTTCGTATGACCACCACTTGCATTATATCGTATTATGTTTTCAGAAATGTTTTCGTTGTATTTTCCATTTACATATATGTTACTCGATATTATTTGTTATCCATATTTGATTTTGTAACCTTTGTATATATATATATATATATATTTTTTTTTTTTGTGAACGGACCCGCCCTCATAGCAGGGGTCAGGCTGAGGCGCATTTTTGTAATGACGGTGGCCCCAGTTACTCTAAGGGATCAAACCTTTTGAACTTGTGGGGTTGGTGACTAGCAGATCGGAACCTGTAAAGCACCTCTGTGTAACCGTCTCTGGGATTCCCCGCCTTGTGGGACAACAATCTGCGCATGGCTACATCACTATTTATATCAATAGCTAAATATTATGAAAAGATAACCAATTTGGAAATTTTCCATATTTTATTAGCCTTTGTACATTGCTCTTAATGCTCTATAATTATGTCAATAGAATATTATGATTCCTATTTGTTTCAGCCTGGTCTTTGCAGAACTACAGCCACTAATTTAGAGTTTACGTGGCATTGTCAGAAGCTTTGCGCGTTAAAAACACACAGAAGAACATGCTGGTGGCCATGTTTAGTGCACCTTGAACAGAAGGCCTACATGGTCGGATATGTGTACCATGGAATATACGTGTGCACCATAGACATCATACACGAAATCACTGCGCAAAGACATCTACTGAATATCACACGGAATATCACACGTGTGACAAGCAACAAGGTAAGGCTTGATCGAGCCACTGACACGCATTTTAAAGGAACTAGATTCTATTGTATTGGATTATGAAGTAAGGTAAATGCAGTTAGGCTATAAAAGGGTATATTACAGTATATTACCAAGTTTCAAAGACCACGCCTGTTTACGTCCTCCGTCCGTCTGGTATATATCCTTGACAATGTTGATAGACTTAAAGGCGATGATCATGAACGCGCGCTGCGCACAACTGATGATTAAACACCTTAAAATTGAGTGAAAGCAGCAAACTATGTCGATGCATGTCCCTGCATCACTGTGATCAGTCAAAAAAAAAGCAATCCTTCTGATAATGATGGCTAACTTGAACAGTTTGATGTTAGGAGAACGATATTTGACCGTCGTATACATTTAGATGTAACCGTCTTACGAGGACTGGGCAGCTCAATGCGGAAGTGTTCGAGTCCAAAGTTCAGGCAGCTTTGAAAGTGTTCGTTACCGATTAGGAATTCCCCACTTCTATACGCTCACCTGAAGCTGAAAGTAAACTGATCAAAGCAGACACGATACATCTAGACTTACAATTAATTACTCAAGCTATTTTGTGTAAGACCTAAACACTCACGCACACACACATAGTTATACTTACCAGTCCTGCCTTCACACACACACACGCGCGCGCGCGCACACACAAAAACATATACACGAAGGACTACAATATCAACTTTTATTTCAACATTTTCGACATTTTATAAGTAATGTAACATGTGCTATTCCTATGCTTTCCCCTGAATTAAAGAAGTGACAAAAGCACAAACAAAAAAATATAGGTCCGAAAGAGCACACAACACAATTTTCTTAGAGATAAAAAAAATAAGAAGTGTTGCAGAATGACGATATTTATACAATAACCAATATTTACAGTTACCAATACGCCATTGCGAGAAAGTCTCAAATGTCTTACAAAAAAAAAAGAAGTAAGAATTTGTATTAGATTCAGGTCATATCTGTATTTCTCTCATCTATTAACATTCTATAAATTTTTATATATTCTCTCACTCTCTTTTTGTCACTTCATCTATCACTCTCTCCTTTTCCTCCTCCCTCTGGTCTCTCTCTCTCTCCCTTTGTTCTCTATCTCTTTTTTTTTTTTCATCCGTAATCTTTTTTCTCTTACTATTGCTTCCGATATCATACTTCTGGTTTCTTTTTTTCCTCCTCCTCATTTGTCTGTTTATATCTTGAATTTCTTCTATAAATTGCAAGGTATGTGTGTGTGTGTGTGTGTATAGTGTAAGATTTGCCGCGTAATAATCTTTTGTACAGAATAAAGCAAACGTCAAACCTCCACGTGTATCCAACAAAATAGAAAATTTGTGGTCTCTTATCAAAACACTGATTTAGTATTTGTATGATATATTTTGCATTATGCTTTATCTTCATCCATATTATTCAGTAACTTTCTTCTACTACAATGTATAGATGCATACATTATAAAGGCATATATAAAATGTTTATTTGCAGGCAAATTGTTCACTTTTTATATTTTATTTGTTGAGCTTCTGACCTTTGTACGAATCTTCTTCATTGCTTTACAGGTTCAAAACAGTCTTAATTAGGAAAACTCCGTGAAAGACGTTGTTTTAGCGAATTTTCGTCCATAGGACTTTGTCGAGGCACTGGCAGATTTTATTTTGAAGATGGTTAAAATAGAAATAAGAGATACTTCTTTTATTTTGATTGGTCTGTCTTACTCTGGGGTCAAATTGCAATCAAGCATGCGCATGGACTTTTGACTGGATCCTGCGGGATTTAGCACCTTTGGAACAAGATTAAATTTTCATTGCCCAATGTTTCCATTTTATTACACGAATTTCACTATACTTAGAAGAACTTACTGTATGGGACTACTGAAAATGAATACGTTTCTGTCAAAAGGTCCAATTTGATGAAAAATGAATTTAGCACCTTTTGCAAACATCTTTTCATATGTATGTATGTGTGTTTGTATACATCATGCATATTGTACACGTATGGGTGAAATGAACTGACTGTCATTTACACTTCCGTAACAAAAGCATATTGATCATATTGATTTCATCCTGAAATTCATGCGGCAATGTCCCATCAATGGGGTCGTGATCCAACGGTGACGACACTGAAATTCTAAAAATCAATAGATTTTGAATCGATTGTCCTATTTTCCCCAAACTTTTACTGATGTTTCCACTAATATTGCTGATTTCACTCAATCTACATTTATATTTGGGCTTTGGTTTCCTTAAACACGGATTGCTAAATATCAGAATGATCCATGAATGATCACTCTTTGTTGGCTGACCTACAGAATGATTATCAAATCCACGGGGAACACACTTTAGCTCACGTAACTTTTGAGAATGATGTTGTAAGTACCTTTATGAGGATAAACTATGTCATGCCAAATTAAACAGTACAATCTCTGAGAAGTGTTGGTTACTCTTATGGCAAATGCGGTGACTCTTAAAATGTATCTTTTCAGAAGCGGTTACCGTCAACTCTAAAATTAGTTTTCTTGTATAGCTTTGTAATACTTCCGTAATATTCATAGACTCTGCCATATGGCACGAACAGGTTGAAAATAAAAGTGATCATTGCGTGAACTACACATTCAATCTCGTAATGCCAGCGATTATTCACATGCGAAATGTGGTAGAATCTGAAGGCTTATAGAAGTTATTTCTGTTCTTTTCCTTTACGTACAAATTTATTTGTGATGATTTATGCAGTGACCCGACGAAGTCTTAATCCAGACCACCCTTTACAAAATTACTAATAAATGACTTCGATTGTCCTTAGATGTCCCAGAATTTTTCCTGATGTATCTATATCATGTACATTCATACATACTTATTTGTGTCTGTGTTTTTATATATATTTTAGTATTTTTGATGGGCTTATATTATAAATATATTTTTTATACTAAAAAATCCTTTGCAAGATTTGTTCTCTGCCATTCCTAATATTTCTACCCAGACATGGTACCAAGAGAAGGTCAAAATCAAAATAGATGCAGTAGCATGTTTTGTCAGCCCCACCTGAGTTGACTCGATAATCCTATAGATACCACAGTAAACTGCTTGCAAAATACGTCTACGTATCGAAACCACAGAACTCGGTGATCGAAACAGTGATATGCTGCCCTCGTCGGTTGCTGTAGAATGTGTTGGCTTAAGAAGAATACATTATCAAAGTGCACTCACACTCAACTCCACAAGTATGACAATAATTGATTTGGCGACACGATCGAGCACTTGAGTAACACATGATAATAACAAGTTGACAAAATATCACGTCAATGTATTTTACTTTGCTTATCAAGAAATGTAGTCCTCAGAGTTATTGTCATGAGAGTACTACCGGGCTCAGACCTGTAAATAATACTTAATGTCCCTGACCGATTCACTAAATAGTACCAAAGATACTAAAATAAATGAAGAAAAAAGTTAATTGAAAATCAGAAATGCAGTTTGACAAAAACTGAATAACTGCAGATATTGAGTATGAATTCTTATACAAACTGCATTTTTGTTGGAAGATGAAAGCTTTTCTCATAGAATGTGAAGGGACTATATTTCATTGGGTGCATGTACAGAAAATAGGTGCTTTTTGAGTGAAAAGAACTCGTAGTCTGGCTTTGCGATTCCTTGGACAGAGTTTGAGCTGAAGAACCCTCCTTGGAAATTTGATGGATGAAAGGGCATATCTCACTTATCCGGGTAAGTAAAGATAAAACACCTTTGAGAAGCTTTACAACCCTCTTCAATGTGTAATTTTCCATAATTTTACTTCGGGGCAAATATAATCAAAAACACATTTATGATGTTATAAATAAATTAAGAAATATGACCTCTACTATAGGGCAAACACCTGTTAATGAAATGGAATGTCCCAGACCCCTGAACAAAATAAGAATCAATCAATCAATCAATCAATCAATCAATCAATCAATCAATCGATCAATCAATCAAAATCTTACCAAAGATACCAAAATACAATGAAGAAAAAAAGTTAAAAACCAGACTAATGCAGCTTGCCAAAATGCTTAATAGCTGCAAATATTGAGTACGAATTCCTCTACAAACTGCATTTTGGCTGGAAGATGACAGCTTTCTCATGGAATTTGAAGGAACTATATTTCATTGGGTGCATGTACAGAAAATAAGTGCTTTTTAAGCCTGAACTCTGGCATTGCGAACCATCGGACAGAGTTTGAACTGATTAAGAACCCGCCTTGGAAATTTGATGAATGAAAGGGTATATCTCACTTTATCCAGGTTAGTGAAGATGAAACACCTCATTTCTCCCAGCTGTTTTACAGAATTTTGTGAATTTTGAATTT
The DNA here is from genome assembly GCA_033980235.1 of Diadema setosum. Lineage (NCBI taxonomy): Eukaryota > Metazoa > Echinodermata > Echinoidea > Diadematoida > Diadematidae > Diadema > Diadema setosum. The sequence continues at coordinate 2,241,490 of CM067075.1, forward strand.
CAACACACGTCTCATAGTAATGGGGAATTATTTACCCGTGTGAGCCCTATAGACTACGGATGTAATGTACACAACTCAATGGAAAGTATACATGCTTTTGTGTTTATTTCACTCAATCCAACATTGCTTATATTAGACAAGGTTTCCTCTACTTCTCTAAATTTTTCCCCATTGTTCCTTACTGAGAACTTACAATACTAAAGAACAGTCTATCAAGGAAGAGTTTTACATGAAGACCTGTCATTGTGGACTCCTGTGTAGAGCGGCCATCCTAACGGCTACCATATCATAACAATCATATGATTATTATCATCCCATTCAAAGATTCATGCAATATCCTAGGAATCCTCTCATACCATAAATATCAGGGGAAGCGTTTGTTTTTTTATATTTTGAGTGGTTTTGCAGGACGTTTTATATCTATACAGCTGAAAATGATATTCTTATCATTTCTGTATATAGAATGAATAAGAAATTGTGACACCATGACATTATTAACTTGGCGATTTGAATAATTATCATAACGACTGGCCAAGAAGTGTTTTCAGAAAAACTGAAATTTCAGAATGTCATTACTTCCTTATTTCTCATTCAGTTTTGACCAGTTTTGCACTTTTCAGCAGAGTTTTTGTTCCTCTTGCTTACGAAATTGATAAAATTTTGGATTGGTTATCATCTTTAAAGCTACTAAGTCTACTAAGCCTTGGCCAACCTCTGACCACACGCATATGCAGCGTAGCCCACTCATACACAATGAATAAATACAAAGTTTACACGCAGCTGATTCAAATCCTAAATCAAAGCAGTCCATGACACTTTACCAAAAATCAGACATTCACATTTTAATGATCACAGAAAAAAAAAAATATGGTAGGTTAGGGGGCTCCTACCTGAATTTCTTCCTGTCGTAGGGGGTACGGAGGAGGGGTGAGAGTGGAGGGGAAGTATATGGCTGCTTGACCTCCATCACCAACACTACCCCCCAACAATCCACCCCACGCTGCGGTACCCCCCCCCCCCCACCCAAACACACATACGCGCACACACACACACACACCCTTTTTTATTATATATTCGAATTTCGTTCAATTTCATGTCACAAAATTCACTTTGACAGAAAACAAAAACGAAACATTATGCAAAGATTAACTGCATTATACACAACATTGTATGAAATAATGTCAATCTTACACTATTATAAAGACAAAATACACACACACACACACACACACACACACACACCCTTGATTAATGTATTTTATGCAATACTCTCTGCATCCACAATATTTCTCACCAAGTGGTAAGCCCTTGTCACATATTCCCTTACGTTACGGACGCTCGCAGGTATCGACAGGGTTGCAAGCAGGCGCAACTGTCCTTAACTGATCCGTAGTAAAACACAAAACACGAAATTTTGAAATTTTTCATGACGACGAATGCAAACTTACGCAAGAGATCTTAAATACACGTTACCATCCTAAAGTGCACAAAAAAAGCAAAAAAAAAAGCAAAAAAAAAAAAAAAAACCAACCAAACAAACAAACTTTTGTTTTTTTCCTACGCAACGTTGGACGCAGAGCAGAGCATTATGTGACTGGGATACAAATTATTGTCAAAGCATTGTTCTTCAGTGACCACTGACGCGTGGATGAGCCTGCTCAGATATGAAATGGTATCTGCGACAGTTGACAGAATCATCATCTCTTTATACATTAAAATACAATATTCAATTCAACTCAAATGAATTTTATTTCCAGTACCATATTTTTGTTAATAAAAGTTCAAGTGTAAAAAGCATAATGTATCATAGAAATATATATTTATTTTTATTCACAATCACGTAAAATTATTTTGTACCTCAGTGAGTACTTGCGCCTCCTGAAGGTGACTTTCTCGGACTTCGTCGTAGATGGCGGTATGAAGCTTGACGTCAGAGAGAAAGTGGATTGTCCCGAGTCTCTGTTCATTGTGTTAGGGTTTAAATTGCTGATGTGAATTGCCTCCCTTATCCATCTTGATCGGCGATGATCTTCTCTGGCAAGAGTACTGCTCTCGTTCAATTAGATGGAATGGCTATTGATAGCAACATGATCACCACTGGCTGTCTATCGTTCGATCTCGTGCTCAATACAACATCTTTCCAATTTGATGGAATGATCTGTCGACAGAAGTTTGGTAAAGCCATGGACAGCCCGGTATTGTCTAATTTCTATTATATTATGCTATATTATTCATGCCAGAGAAGACCACCGCCCATCAAGATGGATAAGGGAGGTATTTCATATGTATATAATGATCCCACTCTCTCACGGCCAGCGTCATACCGCCATCTACTACGCAGTCTGAAGAAGCCACCAGGCGGAGGCGAAAGTACTCACTGATCTACATAATAATATTTACGTGAATGTGAAATAAAAACACATTTCTACGAAATCACCAATCAGATGAACCTTATCCAGGAGTACAACGTACTATAACAACATAATACATTCTTATACATGTGAAACCAATGTTTGAAATAATTGTGTTTTTTGGAAGAGAGAGGCCCACGTAAAAGGCAAGCTTGTGAACACGTGGTCCACCCAGAAAAAAAAAATCAAATCAAAATAAAAAAAAAACAATACAAAAATAAAATATACAGGAACAAAAGCACAAATACAGGCACAAGACGCTCACAGTAAACAAAGACGTAGGACATACAGCAAGAGACAATGGGAAGGGGAGGTTAGAGAGAGAAGGAAGGGAATGAAAAGAAAGAAAGAATGAATGAATGAAGGAAGGAATGAATGAATGAATGAATGAATGAATGAATGACTGAATGAATGAATGGATGAATGAATGAATGAATGAATGAATGAATAAATGAATGAATGAATGAATGACTGAATGAATGAATGAATGAATGAATGAATGAATGAAGGAATGGATGGATGGATGAATGAATGAATGGATGAATCAATGAATGAATGAATGAATGAATGAATGACTGACTGACTGACTGAATGAATGAATGAATGAATGAATGAAGGAATGGATGGATGGATGAATGAATGAATGAATGAATGAATGAATGAAGGAAGGAAGGAAGAAAGAAAGGAAGGAAGGACTACTAAGAGATAGCAGCTTACGGCGTCCTCAGCACATGAAGGGCTATTGCCAGACACTGTCCATTGGCTTCAACAAAGTAATCAACATACAAGAATAAATGCATAATAAGATTTAAAATATGTTGTTCAAATGTTATATAAATTCCAACCAAACCTGTCTCTAATCAATATTGGTTCCTAAAGCTCGGTTCTGTATAAAACAAAAAGTATTCCGGGCGAAGATGATGTAGAGCAAAAGGAAATGAAATTCATTGGATTTTCTGGTCGGATACATATGAAAATTTACATGTCTACCAAACTCATCACTAAATACTTTATGCAACTATATTTTTTCTAAAATGAAAATAAGATGTCCTAATTGATATGAATTCAACTCCTCAACATTTAGATTTTTTACTATTCAAAAGCAATTCGTCTCTGTGGCTACATGAACCTTGTAAGTCAAACTTTTTTTTTTTTTTTGCATCTCCAATAAGTAATCAAGGAATATTATACAATGCATTAACGTAACATATTTGAATTTTTTTTTTTTCAAATAACAAACTACATGTGATCACGAGTAACAACAAAGCATTTTAAGGTATATCTATACGCATGATACAAGGACAGGAATGGAAATGAAGGGTCCTACAAAAAACAAAACTTGTAGGGTTTGGGACCCTCGGAAAATACATAAGACAACGAATAATGACTTAATGAAACTACAAATATATATAAAAACAAAATCAAGGAACACGATGTCAACTGACATAAATTAAAGTTAGGAAAAATAGAAGAAAAAAAAGTAGAAAAAAGGGGAAAAAGAAACTACAAGACGTACCATCATGGACACAAGAAGACTGGATTTCTTGATGTGAGGAAAATTATAAGACGCACACTGGATTGATATTGAGAAGAATTGGGTACATAAAGAATGTAGAAGAGCAGACATATAAAAAGGAGAGAATGAGACACAGTGAAGCAGGACCTCCATTAGGGCGCCAATCAACAACCACGTGACAGGGAGGCGCCACGCTTCAGACTGCATATACAATGAAACACAATCATCACCTGTGTATTACATTTGGGTGTCACAAATAGCATACATACAGCTTTGTTTACACAGTTACAAGACAGTCATGGGCAATTCAATCCATGGGGAAATTACTGACTGACATCACAAGGAATTTACACAGTGTAATACGGTCATAGGCATTTCAATCCATGGCGATTGCAAAGCTGAAAATCACACGGAATTTACATTATTCGTATATACGTGTACAACAATGAGCTTTTAGAATATTGAATAAACTCTTTTAAAATCTTACCTCATTTTCACCTTTTTAACATTTTTTTTTTTCAAGTCTGTATTCTACCATCAAATGTTTCACGTGCAGGTGAAGGAAGGAAAATAAAACTGAATTAAGTACATCAAGAATTAAAGTAGGGAAATGTAGGCCTCCCAATATTTGGCAGAGAAACATAAATGGGTTCACCACACCATCTGAGTACAACATTAGTTTCTATGTGTGTATAAAAAAAGAAGACTTCATGTCTTGCGATATTAGGGAGAGACTCGTTCAGTTTGAATGAATAACAGCACAGGTATAATTGTCAAATGAAATTCATCTTAGCAAACGACATATGATTCTCAAAGATAATGATATCTGCCGCTAGAGAACTAAAGCTCTACAGTATAAATTACATACAAGTTGTGTACTCTGCCTATATACGCATAGCTATTGACATACAAACATAGTTAAAGTCTCGGTCATCGATGGCACAGTACACATAACATTGCCACCAGGTTTACACCTTGTTAGGTGATACGCTTTTAGCGTATCACCTATTGTGATTGTCAAAATCTGTCTTTTTAGGTGATACGCTATCAGCGTATCACCTATTGTGATTGTCAAAATTTCTCTTTTTTAGGTGATACGCTATCAGCGTATCACCTATTGTGATTGTCAAAATTTCTCTTTTTTTTTATTCTTCTTTCTTTCTGCCACATTTTGTGTCGTCAATATCTCAATAATGACATTACGGAATGACATGACATTTTCAGTCAACATGTCTCATGACAAAATCTAGCCACAATAAGGTTTTCATGACAGTAACATATCTATGACGTCATCTAGGCGCCATTTTGTGATTTTCGGACCTTGTCACGTGATCGATCATAACTTCATAACTAGATGTCATTTCTGTATCATTTTCGGTGGACATGAAGTTCAGGTCACGCTCTATCTTACTTTTTAACGCTAGTTACACAGGTCATCATTACGCGCGCGTAAGCGCGCGTCAAAATTTTAAAAGGCTCAAAACGACTTCCCAATGGGAAATCTCGAAGTTTCAGACAATTTTAAGCGTTTCAAACATTTTCTCGCGTGCGCGTCCGTCCGCGCAATTTCGCGCGCAGAGCCCGTAAGCAACATGAAAATGCAATTTTTTTGACTGATTTGGATTCCTTATACTTGGAGTAACAATATCCATTGATTTCCGATCGATTTCGACCTATAACAAAGGAATGCACTGGCGTCAAAGTTGAAATTCCGCGTGCGCGTCTTTCTGCAAATATAGTGAAAAAACATGTCTTTGTTTATTTCGCCATAGCTCTTTAAATCGTCCGTTGACCCTATATTTCTATTGCATATTACAAAAGTATATGAATTGTAAATAACATTCCAAGTATCAATATTGCCAGGAACACGCGATGACGTCATCATATCGTCATTTTAAATAAAAAAAGTGGAATTGATTTTTTTCAGGTACTCTTTCAGACATTCATTTGCTCGTATCTCTGTTGTTTAAGCTCAATATTATCCCAAATTCAGATATGTTGTACTTTGAACATTTGCCTCTCAAGTCCATGTGATGGTTTTGAAATATAATGACGTCATCATACTAGAAATTGTGATTAAAGGTAAAGACTCAAAATCAGACAAGTTTACGTGTTATGTCTATGGGAGGTGATTTTTTTTTAAACCATGCATTGACTTGACAACGTTTAAGCACGTTTACCTCATCTGATTTTGCTCCATTTCCTCTGAAACATACGTATGTTGTAGCTGAGACAATAAGCTTTAGTAATCGTGCATTTTATGTTTTCAAATCTCCTCATTAGGTTGATAATTTTGTAGTTTAAAACTGAAAATGAGAATGCAATCTGTACAGAACGATTCCCAATTTATCTTTGCAACTGTATATTGATCGAATCCACGCTGCCACTTGTGAGAAGCTGAATAGCGCCATCACAAGTCAACCAGTCACGACAGTATTTTATACATTTAAGTTTCGCACTCGGTCTTCAGGACAGCCGTGTGGCGTAATCGCTTAGCGCGCTGGGTGTTCATAATGCCATACCGGAAGGAGAGAAGTTCGACTCCCGCAGGATTTTTCCCGTTTTTTTCTTTTTCTTTTTTTTTTCGGCAATTCAGCTTTACTCCGATGTCATTTATCATATTATTTTATTAAGTGTACGTAACCCGTGAACACGGCTGCTCTATTTCCCTTGTTTTGTATTGGAGTTTGGACATTGGGTTTGCTTCATTAATTTTGTCACACTTAATGTTGTAATTTGCCCCTTGTTACAGTGTCCCGCTTTGCCACCTTTCGTTTGCTCTTTCCTTTTCTCTTCATTGGCTCTTGTTATATTGTAACAGGATAGGTAGGAACATGTACGTTTAGATAACTGGCAGGAATGGGAGTTGAATTGATTAACTCTAGTCCAGGTGTATGGCGTCTCGCTCATCTCTTTGAAATTCCAGGTTGTTATTGTTTGACCCAATAACGAAGTTGTAGACAGGTTTTATGTTGCTATAGAGGTATCTTGTGCCACATAAATGGAAGGCATCACTGTTTAGTAGTAGTAATGAACCTTTTCATGTTGTAAATGATATAAAGATATGAATTTCACATCCAATCTTCGGGACAGCCGTGTGGCTTTATAGTCGCTTAGCGCGCTCCATTGTCATTATGCACTACCTTCGAGACCCGCAGGACGCTATTATTTTTTTCTCTCTCTCTTTCTTTGTATTTCGTTTGGCAGTTCAGATTCATTCCGATGTCATTACCCCACAACACACAGTCACTCAATTCCCCCCCCCCTTTTTTTTTTTGTCGCAGGCTGGAGGTTTGATTTGCTTCATTTATCATACGTGTAATGTTGTAAATTGCCCTTGGTATACAGTGCCCCGCTTGCCACCTTTCGTTTTCTCTTTCCTTTTCTCTACGTTTGTTCATGTTACACTGCACAAGACAGGTCGGAAAATAATTTACATAACTCAACTGGAGCAGGAATGGCAACTGATTAGATTAACTCTAGGCCAGGTGTATGGCGTCTCGCTCATCTCTTTGAAATTCCAGGTTGTTATTGTTTGACCCAAGAACGGAATTGTAGACAGGTTTTATGTTGCTATAGAGGTATCTTGTGCCACATGAGTAGAAGGCATCACTGTTTAGTAGTAGTAATTAACCTTTTCTTGTCCCTCCATGTCAATTATAGGGGCTATAGGGGTTGTGTGTCTATCTGCCAAAGAAAAGGAAAACTTATTTTCGTCATGGCTGTTTCTCTATACGTAGCCGTAGGTGATGAGTGTTGTTGGTATCTGAGCAGTAAATAACACAACATCAGGCTGAAATCCCCCTTAGTTATACGCGATAAGCGTTCAATTGATATTTATCATCTTGATTTATGTAGTCAATCACTGCTAATGGACGGTTACAGAATTACGTTATGACACCTTTCACTGAAAGTTTGTAAAGCAAAGTTTGTGGACAAGGCAAGCAATTGTACATGAATAATACCATTGATTTCAGAGGGAAATTATGGTATACCTAAATGTAAGGGTATCATTGCTTTGGAATTGCTGAGACAATATTATCTTGGCACGAGGGCTTCCACTTCTAATAACAGATCCCTTTGAAGATGTGTCAGTCACGGGTGATCGTCATGATTCACCTTTCACGTAGAAGGTATACGTTCCACACTCTTAGTTCGAGAAGACTTACCATCATACTTCAAATTGTGATTAAAGGTAAAGACTCAAAATCAGACAAGTTGACGTGTTATGTCTATGGAAGGTGATTTTTTTTAACCATGCATTGACTTGACAACGTTTAAGCACCTTTATCTCAACTGATTTTGCTCCATTTCCTCTGAAACTTAAGTATGTGGTAGCTCAGACAATAAGCTGCAGTAATCATGCATTTTATTTTTTCAAATCTCCTCATCAGGTTGATAATTTTGCAGCTAAAAACTGAAAATGAGAATGGAATGTGGACAAAACGATTCCTGAATCATCTTTCACGTATAAGCTTACGTTCCTCATATTTTCTCGTCAAGACGTACTGTCATGGCCGAGAGGATAAAGGCGACGTCACAAGAGACGTGAGGTTGCACACGTACGGGTTCGAACCCCATAAGAGCACGAAACAAAATACTTATATCTTTTGCTTTTTTCCTTTTATGGAGTATTCCCCTTCGTCCATGTAGAAATCACGTTTTCATGTAAACGTACACACACACACACACACACACACACACACACAATATCCCTTTGTTTTTTGTTGGAGACCACATTGCTTTGACAGGCAACTTGGACTTGAAATTACAAATGTTAAAGTGAAGATGACTTTTAAAAGACCGCATGGCCATGTTTGATTTTTTTTTTACAATATAAAGACCTATTGGTAAATATTCATTCACATATCCTTTCCAATCAACTTACTTGGACACGCCGACACCACAACACGAAATTTTCAATTAGTTGCATGACAGAAACAATTTCATCTGAATTATGTAGGACTGTATAAAGAAATGGACTTCACGAACATTTCTCAATATTACTTCAAGTCGCTACTTTACATTATTTTCGTTGTCGATCACTGAAAATGAGAATGGAATCTGGTTGAAACGATTCAAGATTTATCTTTGTAACTGTATATTGATCGAATCCACACGGCCACTCGTGGGAAGTTGAATAGCGCTATCAGTCACTTGACGTATATAGCCAAAAAACTGAATATAAATGTATAGCATACATAGATATATTTAAGTTTCGCACAAGATCTTCGGATCTTCCATGTGGCAGAATTGCTTAGCACGCTGCGTGTTTATAATGCCCGACCGGAAGGAGAGAAGTTAATCGAGTCCCGCAGGACTTTTTCCTTTTATTTCTTTTTTCTTTCTTTTTTCTGCAGTTCAGCTTCACTCTGATGTCATGAACACAGCTACTCTATTTCCCTTGTTTTGTATTGGAGTTTGGAGGTTGGGTTTGCTTCTTTAATTTTGTCACACGTAATGTTGTAAATTGCCCCTTGAATTAAAACAGTACCCCGCTTGCCACCATTCGTTTTCTCTTTCCTTTTCTCTTCATTCGTTCTTGTTATACTGTAGCAGGATATTTAGGAACGTGTACGTTTATATAATTAACAGGAATGGGAACTGAATTAATTAACTCTAGTCCAGGTGCATGGCGTCTCGCTTATCTCTTTGGAATTCCAGGTTGTTATTGTTTGACCAAATGACGGAGTTAAAGACAGGCAGGGAAGGAAGTGACGTGATATTGCTTCATAATGAGGAATTTCGGGCAACACCTTTCCAAGTGCAGTGATTATGACGGCGTTCTCTGTCGTTTATTTTCGTCATGGTTGTTTCACTAGTTCAGCCATAGGTGACATATGTTGTTGGCATCTGGGAGAATAGAACAGATCTGTACCAAACTGGAATAGCCCTATAAGCAATGTGGTAAGCGTTCAACTTTTTGCATTATCTTTCTTCTTTAAAGTCAGTCATTACTGATCGAAACACACAATATAATATGACACGTTCTACTGGTAGTTTAGGAAAAGGGAGTTACTGCACGATGCAATGATAAATGTGCTACCATTGATTTTAGAGACGTCATTGTGGTGTGGTACTGGTGATGGTAAGGGAACCATAGATTGCTTTTAAAGTAATGAGACAATCATTGGACCTTTGCATCAAGACCGTATTCCCATCTAGAATATAATGCATGTTCGTGCGGCGTTTTTTTTTTTTTAATCCTGACGTGGGCATTTTCTTTTTCTTGTTTTTAATTCAAGAATGTTATATCTAAATTTGTTTCTTTCCCCTAACATTTTTTTTTTTGTTGAATATAAAGTTGGACGTTCCGTGACCGAGTAGAAAAGCAGCGATTTAGTTACAGTTTCAATGCATCTTGTTTACCATCTTCTCTTACATTAAATTGATGGTTTTTATATTTGACATGGTCTGCCTATTTGCCAGTTTATGCTCATAAAACACTGCTATAACAACTAATACATTTGCTTCACTGTCTTGTCACACGCAATGATATGGATTGCAGTTGTGCATGCAGTTTTCCTTTTGCCACCCCTCGTTTTTCTCTCCCCCTTTCCCTCACTTTGGTTTTGTTATACTGCAGATGGGAATGAGTACAATAACATAACCCAACTTGAGGTAGGAATGAGAACTGAATAAATTAACTCTAGGCCAGGTGTATATAGCGTCTCGCTCATATCTTTCAAATTTCAGGTTGTCATTGTTCGACCAACGGAGTTGAAGACAGGCTTTATGTTGCTATAGAGGTATCTCGCGCCACATGAATGGAATGCATACGCTGTTTAGTATTAGTAATGAACTTTTTCATGTCCATCCCTGCCAATAAAAGTGTGTTTGACGAGGTTCTGTGTCATTCTGCCTACGAGAAAACAAAGTTCTATTTTCGCCATGGCTGTTTCGCTATGCGTAGCCGTAGGTAATGGATGTTGTTGGCATGTGGGCAGTAAAGAACCGAGTATCATGCTATAATACCCCCCCCCCCCGTTAGGTTCTAAGCGTTCAATACGGTGATATATCTTTCTTCTTTATTATATCAATCACTGCCGATGGAATTACAGAATTATGTTATGACACGTTTCACTGAAAGCTTAAAAAACAAAGTTTATGCACGATACAAGTAATGGTGCATGAGTCCTATAGACCATTGATTTTAGGTGAGAAATTATGATATGCCTATAGTAGGGGTGTCATTGATTAGGAATTAATGAAACGATTAAGCACTCCTTCCACTTCCTACTGTCCCCTTTGAATGTGTGTCGATCACGTGAGATCGTCATAAATTATCATTCACGTATAAGCTTACGTTCAAAGTGTACTCTTAGAGGAGACCTATAGTTACATGGTTAAAGGCGATGTCTCTTTCGCTGGAGCCGTACGTTTGGCCCATTTTTCTTTTGCCCTTTTCTCTTTAATTGAGGTATCACTTTCGTCCAGGATAAATCACATTCTCATGTAAACAGACTCCCTTGCTCTATATCCCTTGTTTTGTATCGGAGGCTTCATTGGTTTTAATGCTGGTAAATCTCACAGGCTTGTATATAGCTGTAAGAGATCTCTGAACTGAGCATTGTAATAGCAAGATTAGAGGGAGTCATATTGGTTATGTAAATAATGGTCAAAAGTCATGTTTTAAAAGGCCACTGTTAATGCCAGGATGGTTATAAACACTTAATTGTGCTTTTGTACGTGCCGAGGATCGCTTGGACCCCGTTTACAGTGCGAGGCTCGGCCGCGGCTCGGCCGCGGCTCGGCCGCGCCGAGCCCACCTTCATTTCGGTGTAAACGCGCAAAAGGCCAAATGCGGGGCCAAAATTGGCCTCGCATTATGCCACGCTCTGGAGGTGGTCTCGGCCGCGGTCAAGCCGCGGTCAAGCCCGGCCTTTTTCTCAGTGTAAGCGCAAACTGGGCTAAATGCGCGGCCAATTTTAGTCTGGCTTCCAAACCCTCGCCTGTACTATTTCGCTATTCAGGATATTAACCACTTTAACGTCGAAAACTAGGATAGTTTAAGGTGGTTTTGTCCTGCAAAGGATTTTCTCCTTCGGCAAAGGCCTTTGCCCGAACGGCGACTTCGTCGCCATGGAATTCAGTTGGCAAAGGATCTGAAAACCAGACAATGCCAAATTGCGTTTGTTTAAAAGTAGAGCGCCACTACGACAAAATATTGAAAGGTTTGAATCAAAAGTGCGGCCGAGCCCGGCAGTGTAAACGGACTAAATTGCAGGGCTCGGCCTCGCAATTGAGGTTGGCCTTGGCCGCGGCTCTGCCGCGGCTCGGCGCAGCCCCACACCGTAAACGGGGTCTAAGTTTATGCACTGTACGTACTCAAAAAGTCCGTAAATCGACTTAGTCGCACACGCACAGAATTTCCACTTAGTTTGTGTGACAGAAAAACAAATGTGATCTGAATAATGTAGGCCCAAAAAAGTTCAACTAAGTATCTCATTATAACTTCAATGTGCTATATTACATTCTTTACTTTGTCGGTCACGGATGACCGACATCTGATGAACCCAAGCGTATCACCTAACTCGTCTTCAGTGTGACGAGTTTCATATCTCGTTTTTATTCTTCTTTCTTTCTGCCACATTTTGTGTCGTCAATATCTCAATAATGACATTACGGAATGACATGACATTTTCAGTCAACATGTCTCATGACAAAATCTAGCCACAATAAGGTTTTCATGACAGTAACATATCTATGACGTCATCTAGGCGCCATTTTGTGATTTTCGGACCTTGTCACGTGATCGATCATAACTTCATAACTAGATGTCATTTCTGTATTATTTTCGGTGGACATGAAGTTCAGGTCACGCTCTATCTTACTTTTTAACGCTAGTTACACAGGTCATCATTACGCGCGCGTAAGCGCGCGTCAAAATTTTAAAAGACTCAAAACGACTTCCCAATGGGAAATCTCGAAGTTTCAGACAATTTTAAGCGTTTCAAACATTTTCTCGCGTGCGCGTCCGTCCGCGCAATTTCGCGCGCAGAGCCCGTAAGCAACATGAAAATGCAATTTTTTTGACTGATTTGGATTCCTTATACTTGGAGTAACAATATCCATTGATTTCCGATCGATTTCGACCTATAACAAAGGAATGCACTGGCGTCAAAGTTGAAATTCCGCGTGCGCGTCTTTCTGCAAATATAGTGAAAAAACATGTCTTTGTTTATTTCGCCATAGCTCTTTAAATCGTCCGTTGACCCTATATTTCTATTGCATATTACAAAAGTATATGAATTGTAAATAACATTCCAAGTATCAATATTGCCAGGAACAAGCGATGACGTCATCATATCGTCATTTTAAATAAAAAAAGTGGAATTGATTTTTTTCAGGTACTCTTTCAGACATTCATTTGCTCGTATCTCTGTTGTTTAAGCTCAATATTATCCCAAATTCAGATATGTTGTACTTTGAACATTTGCCTCTCAAGTCCATGTGATGGTTTTGAAATATAATGACGTCATCATACTAGAAATTGTGATTAAAGGTAAAGACTCAAAATCAGACAAGTTTACGTGTTATGTCTATGGGAGGTGATTTTTTTTTTTAAACCATGCATTGACTTGACAACGTTTAAGCACCTTTACCTCATCTGATTTTGCTCCATTTCCTCTGAAACATACGTATGTTGTAGCTGAGACAATAAGCTTTAGTAATCGTGCATTTTATGTTTTCAAATCTCCTCATTAGGTTGATAATTTTGTAGTTTAAAACTGAAAATGAGAATGCGATCTGTACAGAACGATTCCCAATTTATCTTTGCAACTGTATATTGATCGAATCCACGCTGCCACTTGTGAGAAGTTGAATAGCGCCATCACAAGTCAACCAGTCACGACATTATTATTATACATTTAAGTTTCGCACTCGGTCTTCAGGACAGCCGTGTGGCGTAATCGCTTAGCGCGCTGGGTGTTCATAATGCCATACCGGAGGGAGAGAAGTTCGACTCCCGCAGGATTTTTCCCGTTTTTTCTTTTTCTTTTTTTTTCCGGCAATTCAGCTTTACTCCGATGTCATTTATCATATTATTTTATTAAGTGTACGTAACCCGTGAACACGGCTGCTCTATTTCCCTTGTTTTGTATTGGAGTTTGGACATTGGGTTTGCTTCATTAATTTTGTCACACTTAATGTTGTAAATTGCCCCTTGTTACAGTGTCCCGCTTGCCACCTTTCGTTTGCTCTTTCCTTTTCTCTCATTGGCTCTTGTTATATTGTAACAGGATAGGTAGGAACATGTACGTTTAGATAACTGGCAGGAATGGGAGCTGAATTGATTAACTCTAGTCCAGGTGTATGGCGTCTCGCTCATCTCTTTGAAATTCCAGGTTGTTATTGTTTGACCCAATAACGAAGTTGTAGACAGGTTTTATGTTGCTATAGAGGTATCTTGTGCCACATAAATGGAAGGCATCACTGTTTAGTAGTAGTAATGAACCTTTTCATGTTGTAAATGATATGAAGATATGAATTTCACATCCAATCTTCGGGACAGCCATGTGGCTTTATAGTCGCTTAGCGCGCTCCATGGTCATTATGCACTACCTTCGAGACCCGCAGGACGCTATTATTTTTTTTTCTCTCTCTTTCTTTGTTTTTCGTTTGGCAGTTCAGCTTCATTCCGATGTCATTACCCCACAACACACAGTCACTCAATTCCCCCCCCCTTTTTTTTTTGTCGCAGGCTGGAGGTTGGATTTGCTTCATTTATCATACGTGTAATGTTGTAAATTGCCCTTGGTATACAGTGCCCCGCTTGCCACCTTTCGTTTTCTCTTTCCTTAATTTTTTTCTACGTTTGTTCATGTTACACTGCACAAGACAGGTCGGAAAATAATTTACATAACTCAACTGGAGCAGGAATGGCAACTGAATAGATTAACTCTAGGCCAGGTGTATGGCGTCTCGCTCATCTCTTTGAAATTCCAGGTTGTTATTGTTTGACCCAAGAACGGAATTGTAGACAGGTTTTATGTTGCTATAGAGGTATCTTGTGCCACATGAGTAGAAGGCATCACTGTTTAGTAGTAGTAATGAACCTTTTCTTGTTCCTCCATGTCAATTATAGTGTGTTTAAAGGGGTTGTGTGTCTATCTGCCAAAGAAAAGGAAAAACTTATTTTCGTCATGGCTGTTTCTCTATACGTAGCCGTAGGTGATGAGTGTTGTTGGTATCTGAGCAGTGAACAACAGAGCATCAGGCTAAAATCCCCCTTAGTTATACGCGCTAAGCGTTCAATTGATATATCTTTTATGTAGTCAATCACTGCTAATGGAGTTACAGAATTATGTTATGACACATTGCACTGAAAGTTTGTAAAGCAAAGTTTATGGACAAGGCAAGCAATTGTACATGAATAATACCATTGATTTCAGAGGGAAATTATGGTATACCTAAATGTAAGGGTATCATTGCTTTGGAATTGCTGAGACAATATCTTGGCACGAGGGCTTCCACTTCTAATAACTGATCCCTTTGAAGATGTGTCGGTCACGGGTGATCGTCATGATTCATCTTTCACGTAGAAGCTTCCGTTCCACACTCTTCGTTCGAGAAGACTTACCATCATACTTCAAATTGTGATTAAAGGTAAAGACTCAAAATCAGACAAGTTGACGTGTTATGTCTATGGGAGGTGATTTTTTTTTTAACCATGCATTGACTTGACAACGTTTAAGCACCTTTATCTCAGCTGATTTTGCTCCATTTCCTCTGAAACTTATGTATGTGGTAGCTGAGACAATCAGCTGCAGTGATCATGCATTTTATTTTTTTCAAATCTCCTCGTCAGGTTGATAATTTTGCAGCTAAAAACTGAAAATGAGAATGGAATGTGGACCAAACGATTCCTGAATCATCTTTCACATATAAGCTTACGTTCCTCATATTTTCTCGTCAAGACGTACATGGCCGAGAGGATAAAGGCGACGTCACAAGAGACGTGAGGTTGCACACGTACGGGTTCGAACCCCATAAGAGCACGAAACAAAATACGTATATCTTTTTTTTTTATGGAGTATTCACCTTCGTCTATGTAGAAAGCACGTTTTCATGTAAACGTACACACACACAGGCACACACACACACACACACTCACACAATATCCCTTTGTTTTGTGTTGGAGACCACATTGCTTTGACTGGCAACTTGGACTTGAAATTACAAAGTGAAGATGACTCTTAAAAGACAGCATGGCCATGCTTGATTTTTTTTTTAACAATATGAAGACCTATTGGTAAATATTCATTCACATATCCTTTCCAATCAACTTACTTGGACACGGTGACACCACACGAAATTTTCAATTGGTTGCATGACAGAAACAATTTTATCTGAATTATGTAGGACTGTATAAAGAATTGGACTTCACGAATATTTCTCAATATTACTTCAAGTCGCAACTTAACATTATTTTCGTTGTCGATCACTGAAAATGAGAATGGAATCTGGTCGAAACGATTCCCGATTTATCTTTGCAACTGTATATTGATCGAATCCTCGCGGCCACTCGTGGGAAGTTGAATAGCGCTATCAGTCACTTTACGTATATCGCCAAAAAACTGAATATCAATGTAAATTTGTGTTGTGTATAGCATACATAGATAGATTTAAGTTTCGCACAGGATCTTCGGATCTTCCGTGTGGCAGAATCGCTTAGCACGCTGCGTGTTTATAATGCCCGACCGGAAGGAGAGAAGTTAATCGAGTCCCGCAGGACTTTTTCCTTTTATTTCTTTTTTCTTTTTTTTCAGCAGTTCAGCTTCACACTGATGTCATGAACACAGCTACTCTATTTCCCTTGTTTTGTATTGGAGTTTGGAGGTTGGGTTTGCTTCATTAATTTTGTCACACGTAATGTTGTAAATTGCCCCTTGATAGTCCATGGGCCAAGAGCCGAAAAATGGGTTGTTGGTACCACCCGAGGTGGCAAAATCTTTTTGGTGTCATTTTGTTTGTCAGACATAGATACGCTTATCAAGCTATGATAGCATTTCCAAATGAGTAGCTTAGTCATAATAAATGAATTTTTAACCAATTTGGTCTCCTTTTTAAATCCCTATACTTCTGAATCGAAACTAACCGCTATACAAATACGAGCACTGCCTTCTGTATGTCCACAGGTGTTCTGTTGTAAACGCGATGCGCTTAGTCTTTATTCAAGGCAGCGAAGGGAATATCCAAAGGGTTATGTTGTCCGCAGCTGTCACGCGGTGTGCTTAGTCTTTATCTAGAACAATGTATCGTTATCATATCTAAAGTTCCTAATAAAAGAGATTATCTATACTGTTTTTATACCACCCTCTCAACAAATACATCAGTTTTAAACAAAAATCACTCAGTTCATTTACAACATTATTAATTATAATGTATTGTAGTGTACCGGTACATTGTTTTTGCATAATCTTTCATTGTTGCATGGAAATAAAGCGACATTGGCGTGATATTAGCGTTTTCAACGTAGCGTTTTCACCGGAAATGATAAATAATTGAAAAATATGCTAAAATTCACGAGAAATTGCTTTCTTTTTTTTTTGTTGTTGTTTTTAGATAAAGGGACATACACTGTATTATAAGCTTTGGATATTCCCTTCGCCGTTTTGAATATTAGACTAAGCGCTGTGGACATCATAACCCTTGGATATTCCCTTCGCTGCCTTGAATAAAGACTAAGCGCACCGCGTTTACAACAGAACACCTGTGAACATACAGAAGACAGTGCTCTTCCTTGTACAGCGGTTGGTCTCGATTCAGAAGTACAGGGATATAACAACGAGACCAAATTGGTTTAAAATTCATTTACTATGACTAAGCTACTCATTTGGAAATGCTATCATAGCTTGATAAGCATATCTATGCCCGACAAACAAAATGACACCAAAAAGGTATTGCCACCTCAGATGGTACCAATATCTTGCCTGGCCCATGGACTATTGAAACAGTGCCCCGCTTGCCACCATTCGTTTTCTCTTTCCTTTTCTCTTCATTTGTTCTTGTTATACTGTAGCAGGATATTTAGGAACGTGTACGTTTACATAACTAACAGGAATGGGAACTGAATTAATTAACTCTAGTCCAGGTGCATGGCGTCTCGCTGATCTCTTTGGAATTCCAGGTTGTTATTGTTTGACCAAATAACGGAGTTAAAGACAGGCAGGGAAGGAAGTGATTTGATATTGCTTCATAATGAGGAATTTTGGGCAACACCTTTCCAAGCGTAGTGATTATGACGGGGTTCTCTGTCGTTTATTTTCGTCATGGCTGTTTCACTAGTTTAGCCATAGGTGACATATGTTGTTGGCATTTGGGAGAATAGAACAGATCAGTACCAAACTGGAATAGCCCTATAAGTAATGTGGTAAGCGTTCAATTTTTTGCATTATCTTTCTTCTTCAAAGTCAGTCACTACTGATCGAAATACACAATAATATGACACGTTCCATTGGTAGTTTAGGAAAAGGGAGTTAATGCACGATGCAATGATAAATGTGCTACCATTGATTTTAGAGACGTCGTTGTAGTGTGGTACTGGTGATGGTAAGGGAACCATAGATTGCTTTTAAAGTAATGAGACAATCATTGGACCTTTGTATCAAGACCGTATTCCCATCTAGAATATAATGCATGTTCGTGCGGAGTTTTTTTTTTTTTTAATCCTGACGTGGACATTTTCTTTTCCTTGTTTTTAATTTAAGAATGTTATATCTTATCTAAATTTGTTTCTTTCCCCTAACATTTTTTTGTTGGATATAAAGTTGGACGTTCCGTGACCGAGTAAAAGAGCAGCGATTTAGTTACAGTTTCAATGCATCTTGTGTACCATCTTCTTTGACATTAAATTGATTGTTTTTAAATTTGACATTGTCTGTCTATAAAGCAATTTGCCTGTTTATGCTCATAAAACACTGCTATAACAACTAATACATTTGCTTCACTTGTCACACGCAATGATGTGGATTGCAGTTGTGCATGCATTTTTTCTTTTGCCACCTCTCGTTTTTCTCTCCCATTTTCCCTCATTTTGGTTTTGTTATACTGCAGATGGGAATGATTACAATGACATAACCCAACTTGAAGTAGGAATTAGAACTGAATAAACTCTAGGCCAGGTGTATATAGCGTCTCGCTCATCTCTTTGAAATTTCAGGTTGTCATTGTTCGATCAACGGAGTTGAAGACAGGCTTTATGTTGCTATAGAGGTATCTCGCTCCACATGAATGGAATGCATACGCTGTTTAGTATTAGTAATGAACTTTTTCATGTCTATCCCTGCCAATAAAAGTGTGTTTGATGGGGTTTTGTGTCATTGTGCCTATGAGAAAGCAAAGTTTTATTTTCGCCATGGCTGTTTCTCTATGCGTAGCCGTGGGTGATGGGTGTTGTTGGCATCTGGCCAGTAAAGAACCGAGTATTATGCTATAATACCCCCCTCCCCCGGTTAGGTTCTAAGCGTTCAATACGGTGATATATCTTTCTTCTTTATTATGTCAATCACTGCTGATGGAATTACAGAATTATGTTATGACACGTTTCACTCAAAGCTTAAAAAACAAAGTATATGCACGATACAAGTAATGGTGCATGAGTCCTATAGGCCATTGATTTTAGATGAGAAATTATGACATGCCTATAGTAGGATTGTCATTGATTAGGAATTAATGAAACGATTAAGCACACCTTCCACTTCTAACTGTCCCCTATGAATGTGTGTCGATCATGTGAGATCGTCATAAATTATCATTCACGTATAAGCTTACGTTCGAAGTGTACTCTTAGTTGGAGGAGACCTATAGTTACATGGTTAAAGGCGATGTCTCTTTCGCTGGAGCCGTACGTTTGGCCCGTTTTTCTTTTGCCCTTTTCTCTTTAATTGAGATATCACTTTCGTCCAGGTATAAATCACATTCTCATGCAAACAGACTCACTTGCTCTATATCCCTTGTTTTGTATCGGAGGCTTCATTGGATTTACTGCTTGTAAATCTCACAGGCTTGTATAAAGCTGTAAGAGCTCTTTGAACTGATCACTATGATAGCAAGATTAGAGGGAGTCATATTGGTTATGTAAATAATGGTCAAAGGTCATATTTTAAAAGGCCACTGTTAAAGCCAGGATGGTTATAAACACTTAATTGTCATGTTTTATTTGTACGTGCCGAGGATCACATGGATCCCGTTTACAGTGCGAGGTTCGGCCGCGGCTCGGCCGCGCCGAGACCGCCTTCATTTCGGTGTAAATGCGCAAAAGGCCAAATGCGGGGCCAAAATGGCCTCGCATTAGGCCACGCTAATGTGGTCTCGGCCGCGGCTGAGCCGCGGTCGCTCCCGGCCTTTTTCTCAGTGTAAACGCAAACTGGGCTAAATGCGCGGCCAATTTTATTGTGGCTTCCAAACACTCGCCTGTACTATTTCGCTATTCAGGATATTAACCACTTCAACGTCGAAAACTAGTATAGTTTAAGGTGGTTTTGTCCTGCAAAGGATTTTCTCCTTCGGCAAAGGCCTTTGCCCGAACGGCGACTTCGTCGCCACGGAATTCAGTTGCCAAAGGATCTGAAAACCAGACAATACCAAATTGCGTTTGTTTACAAGTAGAGCGCCACTACGACAAAATATTGAAAGGTTTGAATCAAAAGCGCGGCCGAGCCCGGCAGTGTAAATGGACTACATTGCGGGGCTAGGCCGCGCAATTGAGGTTGGCCGCGGCCGCGGCTCGGCCGCGGCTCGGCCGCGGCTCGGCCCAGCCCCGCACCGTAAACAGGGTCTAAGTTTATCCACTGTACGTACTCAAAAAGTCCGTAAATCGACTTAGTCGTACACGGACAGAATTTCCACATAGTTTGTGTGACAGAAAAACAAATGTGATCTGAATAATAAATGTAGGCCCCCCAAAAAGTTCAACTAAGTATCTCATTATAACTTCAAGGTGCTATATTACATTCTTTTCTTTGTCGATCACGGATGACCGACATCTGATGACCCCAAGCGTATCACCTAACTCGTCTTCAGTGTGACGAGTTTCATATCTCGTTTCTTATTCTTCTTTCTTTCTGGCACATTTTGTGTCGTCAATATCTCAAGAATGACATTACGGAGTAACATGACATTATCAGACAATATGTCTCATGACAATATCTAGCCACAATAAGGTTTTCATGACAGTAACATATCTATGACGTCATCTAGGCGCCATTTTGTGATTTTCGGACCATGTTACATGATCGATCATAACTTCATAACTAAAGGTCATTTCTGTATCATTTTTTGTGGACATAAAATTCAGGTCACGCTCTATCTTTCTTTCTCTGATGCTAATTACCTAGGACGTCATCTAGGACGCGTAAGCGCGCGTCAAACATTTAAAAGGCTCAAAACAACTTTCCAATGGGAAATCTCGAAGTTTCAGACAATTTTAAGCGTTTCAAACAATTTTGCGCGTGCGCGTCCGTCCGCGCATTTTCGCGCGCATAGCGCGTCAGTAACATGAAAATGCACTTTTTTTGACTGATTTGGATTCCTGATACTTTGAGTAACAATATACATTAATTTCTGATCGATTCTGACAAATAACAAAGCAATGCACTGGCGTCAAAGTTGAAATTTCGCGTGCGCATCTATGTGCAAATATAGTGAAAAAACATGTCTTTATTAATTTCGCCATAGCTCTTTAAAACGCGGGGTGACCCTATGTTTTCCTTGCATATTACAAAAGCATATAAATTGAACATAACGTTTTAAGTATCATTATTTCCATAAATACATTATGACGTCATCATATCGTCATCTGAAATCAAAAAAGTGGAATTAATTTTTTTAAGGTACTGTTTCTGACATTCATTTGCTCGTATCTCTGTTGTTTAAGCTCAATATTATCCCAAATTCAGATATGTTGTACTTTGAACATTTGCCTTTTAAGGCCATGTCATGCTTTTGATATTGGATGACGTCATCATACCTTAAATTGTGATTAAAGGTAACGATACAAAATCGGACAAGTTTACGTGTATTGTCTATGGGAGGTGATTTTTTTTAAAAGCATGCATTGACTTAACAACGTTTAAGTACCTTCATCTCAGCTGATTTTGCTTCATTTCCTCTGAAACTTTAGTATGTTGTAGCTGAGACAATAAGCTGCAGTAATCATGCATTTTATTCTTTGAAATCTCCTCATCTGATTGACAATTTTGCAGTTTAAAACTGAAAATGAAAATGGAATGTGGACAAAACGATTCCTCATGTATCTTTCACATACATAAGTTTACGTTCCCCATATTTTCTCGTCGAGACGTATGGCCGAGTGGTTAAAGGCGCCGTCTCAGAGACGTGAGGTTGCGGGTTCGAACCCCACAAGATCACGAAACAATTTTTTTTTATTTTACTTTTTTTTCTTCAATATCTATTATATATTCGTCCATGTAGAAATCACGTTCGTATATAAACGCACCTATACACACACACACGCCATATCCCTCTTTTTTGTGTGTTGGAGACCACATTGCTTCGACTGCAGCAACATTTTGCAGGTAGGTTGACTTTGTCAAACCGATCATAGTATGTAATGACGACGACTGAGGTGCTGTACTTTGAACAATTGTCTTTCAAGACGATGTCATTGTTTTGTAATTTGATGACGTCATTACACTGAAAATTGTGATTAAAGGCAAGGTATCAAAACCAGCCGATTATAGGTTTTATGTCTGCGGGACGTATTTTTCCCAAGTTGCCAGAAATGGCATAGCGACCTCAGTCGTTACAAGGCCGCTTTTCCGTCTAGCAATGCAATAGATGTTCACACGGCGACGTTAGTTGAGTGGGCATTGACTTTCCCCTTGTTATATCTATACATTGTTTTTTTTTTTTTTGTCTTACCATTTCCGTGGATGACCCGTGGCCGAGTGGTTATAGAAACGGTTTCGCATGCACGCTCAATATAACTTCAAGGTGCCTATATCACATTCTTTTCTTTGTCGATCACAGATGACTGTCATCTGATGACCACAAGCGTATCACCTAACTCGTCCTCAATGTGACGAGTTTTCATGTCTTGTCTCTCATTCACTTTCTCTCTCTCTCTCTCTCTCTCTCTCTTTCTCCCTCTCTCTGCGCATAAACATGATAATTTGCTTAAATGAATGACCGATGTAACGACATTAACGTAATAACATGAATGATACGTGAAAGGCATTTTTACTGTGACAGTAACAAATACAATGTCATTTTGTAATCAAATATTGATGAGTATTTCCCATGCAAGTATAAACCATAGTTCAGATATGATGGAAATACAAGACTATGTAAAGCATTGGTGGGGAAGAAATACTAACTTCATTTCTAACATGAAAAAAAATGAAAAAGAATGATGATAACCATGATAGTAGTAAAACTGTAGTGATGACAACATAATATGAATGAGTAGAAAGTAACAGATTAAATATGCACAAAATGCGTCCGACAAACAAGTGTGAGTAAATCTTGTGACAAGAGGAGACTCTGTGACGTTGTCCTAAAAAGTGCAGACTTCCTATGTCTCTTCAGTAACTTTCATTCGATTTGTTAACCCTTTCACTGCCAATGAGTTAACTGTGCACAAATTTTGCACATAAACCTATGAACAGGTAAGTAATGTGGCATGCAGCGAGTTAAAATGAGGGAATAGAAAGATCGGTTTGTTGAAGACGGATCATGGTGCCTTTCTCATTTTCATATGGAGCCA
Source organism: Diadema setosum (assembly GCA_033980235.1). Taxonomy (NCBI): domain Eukaryota; kingdom Metazoa; phylum Echinodermata; class Echinoidea; order Diadematoida; family Diadematidae; genus Diadema; species Diadema setosum. Next base: position 2,265,149 of record CM067075.1, read on the forward strand.
GGATTGTGACCATACTTTGAATATCAAAGGGCAATTCCAGACCAGCTTGTTTGAAAGTTTACTTTGAAAAGAAAGAGTAACATTTGTTTAATAATAATGAAGATTTGATCAAAATCGGACTAAAATGAGAAAAGTACTGACATTTTTTAAAGCTTAGCAAATTTTCACTAACCAGTTATTGAATAGCTGATATGAATACGCAAATATGGCGTTGATGACGTCATCGACTGACATCTTGCAATTATCTTTTTTTTTTTCTTTTTTTGGTTCAAACGCAATTGCGTTCCAGTCTCAAATCCTAATACAATGTATATCCGTATGATCATTATTTTGAAATTTTCAACCAGGAGTAAGAATAAGTTTCACACTTTCAGAGCAGAAAAATCTGATTCTCGTTAGTGTTTCAAACACCATCAAGTTGATAGGTGCTGACACCATCAGTTCATTCATTTGCATATTCATATCAACTGTTTCAAAACATTTTGGCAACTTGGCAAAAATTAGCTAAACTTCACAAATTTATGACTTCCCCAATTTTTGTCAGATTTTGATCAAATTTTCACTGCTGTGCTTATGAAATATCACTCTCTTTTCAGGTGACTTTTACTTGTATCGAAATTGGTTAAAGCTTGTAGGACTGGTTTCGCCCTTTGACAGGTGTGACCTCAACACAATAATGCCCGTTCTTCTGGAGGTGAGAACAATGTCATGTTTAGTTCTTGAGAGAAACTACATCCACACGGCAGGTGGATCGATCGGACCTTGACGTATCACGACGTGAGAACGGAAAATAATAAACTATGATGGAATGAAGTGTTCACGTGATAGTTTGATCAACACCACATGAATGTTTTGTGACCTGAATACACAAATACCTAAAGCATGAACAACATCTCGTAACACAAGGGATAAGCTTAGATAAAGCCCGGAAGCTTAGTTTACTTTAAAATTCTGTCCCGAAAAAAGAAAAGTTTCATTACAAATAGGCCTAGAGAGTAAAAAGTTTCGCAGGTGGGGAATATGACGTATTACGTCTAGGGCTTCTAGCATGACTTGTAACCGTGACACTGGTTATACACTGTCTAGCAATACAAGCGGTAACAGTTGTATACTATCGTGAGAATTTCGAATGCCATTGGAGAAATGCATCAGAAAGAACGGTCAAGATTCTTTTATTCTTGCTGTCCCGAAATCTGAAAAGAAAGAATGACCCAATGTAGGATATTTTTGCCTTGCCCTTGTCTTTACATGCAGGTCGGACTGTTCACTCACACCTGTCTCATAGGTACTTGATCTCTACCTCCGTGTCAGTATATGGGGATATGAAGTGTTGGGATACATTACAGGATTACAACGTAATCGGGGCTCAAGAGTCATAAAAAAAAAGCTTACTGAATCTATATAAATCAACTGAAGAATTTACTAATATATTTGAAAGGCATTATTTACCATTTTCAAATAAAACAGAAACCCAGCTTAAGAGCTTCGAAATAGTTCTAAAATGTGAGTTAGGGATAGAAACAACCAACGTATATGTTAGGTCATTATTCAAAATTCAAAATGTGTGCATTATGTAGAAATATATATATATATTTTTTTTTTCTGGAATGAACCGTCTATGGTTATGTTATATAGAGAAAAACAGTAATATCTTCCTATATTTGAGGCTTTTATATATCCATCTACAAATATATATATATGTATATATATATATATATATATATATATATATATATATATATATATATAAAGAGAGAGAAATGGTAAACATTATTTAACCGGAGGATCTACTGAACTTCTAGGAGAGTGTTCACATAATATATTCACATATATTCACATGTTTTGTGAGACCAAACACCATCTAAAAAATGGAAGTCATTATATATTGGATGTGGGAGCAAAAGCAACTTATGCTCCCGTTCCGCTTCTTGATGAAGTTGTATATTTTCTCAGTCCATTTAAATATCCCCTGAATTAAATTCAGATATCAAGCTATCGTTTACAATGTAAACTTTTTCTTATAGATCATGATGTTTCTTCCATCACACAAAATGAGTTTGCCATCAGAGGTGATAATGAGCCCTGAAGAAAAAGTATAGATTTCTCTTTTATCTGTTTCCAATCCCTTCCATAGTGGCAGGGACAATTCTCTTACTCCCGCCTCACCGTTGTAAGACATGCGATGAATGGAACACACGTTCCTCTTTTTATCGCAGCATACAACATACGGGTCATCGGTCAAAGGATCGATAGCCGTATTCCAGATTCTCTCACTATGTTTTATCTCCATCTGATCACCATGACGATCGATTACCAACAATGTATCATCGCATGACTCACGACAAGCTATGATCTTCCCACTGGTCATAATTCCACACATAAAAATCATATTCCCAGACTTGCACGTGATCACGCTTTCATTCTTTCCATTTTTCGAATCGATAACGTAGATATTAGACTGACCACCCTCACAAGCAAGGATCATACCATCCACATCGACTGCAACATCTACCCAAGTGTATTCTGTCTGCCCGTGTCTTGGCATGTCAAGGTGTCTGAGGAGTTGCCACCGTCTGTCGTACAGTGAGATGCACTTGGTCAAGACTGGTCCCGAACAGCTTTCCAGGCGCCACTTGCCACAGACTATCGTGTTGTCATCCAGTAGTGTACATGAAACGATACGTGTTTCACTGTCGTTCTGTGCCGCTTTCTCCGTCTTTTTGGTTCGGACATTTGTCACATATGTTTGCACGCTGTCAATAGAGCTGTCTGAAATGACCACCTCCTCCTCGTTGATACACCCAACTATCACTGGGAATTTTACATCCTCTGGAATTTCAATTGAGTCGCAGAGTTCCCACTTCCCGCCACACCAATCCACTCTCCCCTTGTAACCCTTGCCTCCCTCACTTTTCACAAATCGGACAGTTTTCACTTTGCTTGAGATGCCTTCAGGGTTCTCCTCCTCCTTCCTCTCATCAGCTGACCCAACGGCCTGGTTCAGTGACCTCACGAGATTTTTTCCTCTCTCGATCAGTTGTCTGTGACTGAGGAGAAGGGTTTCAATGTCACTCAAAACTTTTCTCATCGCAAACTGACTCTCCCTAATTTGAATGTGACAATGTTCGAATTTTATGGTATACTCATTACGTATGTCTGTAAGTGAGATTGATAGTTCTTCTTGTGTTTTGACTATTTTCTCCCTATTTACTCTTGCCTTATTACGGCTCTGTAGCAATCGCTGTTCTTTTTTCTCATTAATTTGAGAAATTTCGTCTTCTGCTTCCTGTTTTATCATGTCTTCCTCTCGCCGCAAGGTTGCGTCCTCGCGACGCAGCTTCTCTTCTAAGAACAATTTTATTTCACTTTCCACTGACATCAAGTGGTTGGTCGCATCAACTTCTTGTTGCTTGGCATGCTGTTCAAGGTTTCCCAGTTCAGACATCTTTTTTGTTGCCATGACAACCAGGTCTCTCAGAGCAGTCTTTCTCTTAGTGACAATGTCATCCACATCGTGTAGGACACATGGCTGTCCGTGTCGGACGGTTGCACAGGACTGGCAGATTCCAAGATCATGAGAATCGCAATAGAACTTGATGGCTTTAGCGTGTTTGTCACAAAACCACTTCGTGTTGTCCCTTGCAGTCTTGATTGCAAAGTCTCTAGTTGCTGCACATCCATCACATAGCATTTGTTTCTCTCTCACATTGTAGAGTGCCCCAGATTTTTCTCCACAGTCGACACATTTCTTGTCATCCTTGAACTTTGCTGCCATGGTAATGTCGAAGTGTTCCCAGTCGTCTGTCGACAATAGAGGAAAAACCACAAAAAATCACAGCGTTTCACAAAACACAATCGAAATTGCCAATTTGAGGTTTTGATTTTGCATGATTTGACATATTGCTCCAAAGTGTGATAAACGAATAAATCTATCAATGATAGACCATTATATAAGACTAGTGTGGTGGTCATGAAACACGGAAATTAGGGCCCAACAAAGGACACCCCTAGAAAAGAAAAGAAAAGACAAGACAAAGAAAAGACAAATAAACTACAAACAAAAACATAAGAGTGTCATCGGATTGGACCGTAAGATGACCACTCGAGAAGACTCATAGAATGAAGATCTTCATGTTTTTAAACACCAGTGCTATCACTTGCCACGAACATGCTCATGATTTCATTTACTCTTAGTGATCCTTACACAAATCTTCACTTGAATTCCTTCTTTGACAAGAAATGAAAAATACCCCCAGAAAAAAAAAGAAAAGAAAAAGTAAACACTTTTTCCAGTTCATATTTTCATAGATTTTGATAAAAATCCTGGTGTCATATAGCATATCAAAGGCTATTCAATTAGCTATCAATCTGTTAGATATAAAGCATGAGTGAACTCATTCGTTTTTGTCCTCCAAGGCACAAAAGTAAAAATTGCAGAAATTGATATATTGAAATTAATATGCAAAAGCCCTTCAAGTTAACAATAAGATCAAAAGACCAATTTAACCCAATGAGAGACATGAATTAAATAGCAGTAATAAGTTTTCGTTCCCTTGTTCTTCTTTATATTATATAAAAAAACATATTGGGAAAATTGAAAGTGGAACGCGAGAATTTTTTTTTTTTTGTCAACTCAAGGCTTAAGACATTGGGAGTGAGCCGCAAAGGTGATGAAATGGACAGAATTTCTTTATTTCATATTCTTATCTAAGGAATTTAAGAACTCATGAAACCAAATCAAGGACCGAGTATTATCTAAAATTTTCTTAATTTGTAATAACAGTTCAAATTTATACCTTGTTTGTTACCGTTGCTTCTTCTAGTTTGTCTTTTGAATATAGATTTAACAGATAATTCTTCACTTTCTTCCATTATCATTTCCTTTTTTACCTTTCTTCATCTTAGGAAGGTTGCAGAGGCATTATAGAGATCATAGGTTGGTTTTTGCACATTAATTTGCATTTTTTATTGTGTTGAATATGTCTTTTTGTTTCATTATTATAATGTCATGAAAGAGCAAATATGCTTGAATAACAACTTGACAATTTTTTTTTTTGCAATTTTTACTGTTGTGCCTTGGAAGAGAAAAACGAATGTGTTGACTCATGCGTAAAGTTTCCTCTTTTATCGACCTTCTATGTGTTGTTAGCCAATTAAATACCTTTAACATGGTACACAAAACATTAACATAAGCCAAACAATTCATGAGAGAAATGAACTCGAAAAAGTGTTACTTTCTTGTTTGCTAAGTGTATACATGTATCCTTGACATTACATTATTGACAGCGGAAATGGGTGGTATACTCGTTAATCAAATAAAATCACAATTCATAATATTATCAACTTATGAGTAGTTAAAGTGTTGACATTAAATGACAAGTTCATTTTCATAACATGGACGAACCCACCCTCATAGCAGGGGTCAGACTGAGGCGCATTTTTTTTTTTTTTTTTTTTTGTAATGAGGGTGGCCCCTGTTACCCTAAGGGGTTAAACCTTTCGAGCTAGACAATAAGTGGGGTTTTTGACTTGCAGCAAGGAGGTATGAGAGAACATAGCAGCTATAGCTCCTAGCCTATAGTGCATTGTGATCGGAAACTGTACAGCGCTCTCTGTGCAACCTCTCTGGGATTCCCCGCCTTATGGGACAACAATTTACGAATGGCTACATCACTATTGAGTAGCTAAATATCTGAAAAGACAACCAAACTGGAAATATTCCGTATTTAGGATTATGTACATTGCTCTATTGTTAAGACGCGGGAAATTAAACTGCAGCAGACACACCATGAATGTGCAGTGAATTCGTCACTGTCGAGGAACAGCCTCTGTCAACAAGCAAACAAAAAGCATTACAAAAGCAAGGTGCAACATTTGTCAAATTTGATCGGTGTGAGATGAACACATCTCTCTCCATCTAAACACAAGAAAAGGTTATGATCAAAACCATCCAATCTAGTCAGTGTAACAACATTCAAAAAAAGATGTGTTTCAAATCATTCACTAATGTCTCCTGTAGCGGCAGGAAGTATTATTTCCATGTAAATCAGTTACCAAATAGGGGTCCCACCCCTTGGTCGCCCTCAAGAAAAGTACTGTGTTTAAATAGGTATGGCACCCCCAAATCCATTAGATAATCCCTCTGAGGAGAGGGGTAACATTGTGCCACACCAGCAGTTGGCACATCATCCTTTGTGAGGCAAGGACCACTTGCACCCCAGCAGAGATGTGTAGTGAAAAAGTCTGTGAAGTCAGGGACGGATAACAGTCGGTAAGTTATAACTCTGTTCAAATTTTTATATATTTGAGATGTGGCTGATCAAAGGCAGTTGCAGGAAACATCAAATGTTATATTTTAGTCAATATTATTGTCTGTATATAGTATCTGTGTTCCTCATGCACAGAAAGGTTACATAGCAGAGGAGAGAATAAGAAGAAAGACATCTCGCAGATTGGTATGATTCGTTCAACCTTTCTCTAGTAAATATTGGTTGAGTATATGAGTGATTTAGCTGCTATATCTGTTTGCAGATATATAGGCAGAATCAAAAGCTATGTTATGTCTTATATTGTTGCAATGAAGTGTCCTACTGTAGATGTAAGTTTGCTCCGGATACTATATGAAATGTGAATTGGCTTGCAGGAGCAGAGTGTAGTATATAACAAGTGCTGTGTGAACAGCTCCTAGCTGTAATCTCAGCTTTTAACCTTATGTGTGAACATGACAGTATGAGTCACAGTGTATTGTATATAGCATGCTGTAAGAACAAAGAGAATACGATGCCCAAAGTTTGATACAAGTTCAGGTGTATGGGGCAGTGTAGGTGGACAATGTCATTGTCCAGCCAAGTGGCAGTAAAACCCTCTGTACATAAATCGAGATTAGTTTAGCTTTTCAGACCCAGTTGCAGCATACTTTGCTTGTGGAGTTGGGTAGATGGCATATATCTTACAATTTAACTTACGACGTAGTTGTAGTATAATGAAAGGATTCTTCATTATGCACTGTTTATTTTCTATGAGCATATAAGCTCAGATGTAGTGAAGAAAAAGGCGAATTTTACCATTCTATCGTGTTATGGGTCTGTGGTGTAGAATAGTTCACCTCCTACAGAAGTTGTGTAGGAGCATCTTAATTGTATGTGCCTCTTCCAATGTTTGGGTTTGTAGCAGAGCAGGAAGGGATTAGCTCACTACGAAAAGAGGGCTGAACGAACAGGCTCTTTGTTTTATCACAGTTTTGCCTCTCCTCCTATGTTCTGTACCTTGCTTCAGCCTTCTCTCTCTCTCTCTCTCTCTCTTCCAATTAATCCTCCATTTCCTTCTTTATTGCACTAAATGTAGTGTACTGTAGAAGTCACGTTTATCTAATTCATGCAATGCTGGAAGAAGCTTGCAAGTTTCGATGTTAGTGAAAGAATACACTGACTCAGTTGAGCCAGGAGTATTTAGGCTATGTATATACTGCGCAAATTGTATGTGTACTGTTGAATAAGGTAACAGAATTAGTTGAATTGAAGAAGAAACAAAGAATTGTAGCAAAGTACAAAGAATGCAAACGTTGTTATGTATTTGTATTGTATTTTTTCTGTTCACTTGCAGTGAACCACGCTTACAGTATGTGCAGCCGATGCTTACACATGCCAGCTCGACGCTGCTAAAGAAGAACGCCAATAAAGATGCTATTAGTGTTTGAATAGTAAAGGAATTGGTGCCTGTGATCATTGGGCTCGTCGAGTGGAGAGTCTGATTGGTGCACGCGTGCGTTTGGACTGAGTCTTAACCACTTCTGTGTAGAAGGCTCGCTTGAGTGCGAGATAACGCTACATAGAATAAGTTCACGACTAGCTGTTTACGACTACGAGATGGATGATGCGGCAACTCAATCGCTGAAACAGTCATGGTCAGCACACCAGGGATGGCTGTCGAGGCTATACAAGGAGCTCGAAGTGTTGATGGCTGACTTTGGAAATAAAGATGCGGTGAATGAAAAGTACCAGAGGTTGATAGGGGTATTTGCGCAGTATGAAGAAAAGTACCGCCAATATCATACATACTGTCTGGAGCTGAAGCAGAAACCGCAGAAGCAAAGTTCAGTGCCAGCGTCAACAATAAAGAAGAGTTCAACACTAGGTTACAAGGCTGGCTGGAGAAGGCGGCAGGACATCGAAGTGCTGATAAGGATGACGACAGGGCATCGGTCCATTCATCTGCGACATCGGTCCGCTCATCGACGTCATCGAGCATCAGGTCGTCGAAGAGGTCGAACTCCAGTTCATCGTCGGCAAGGCTGAGGGAAGCTAGGGCCAAGGCAGCTGTAGCACGACTGAAGAGAGAGCAGCTTCAGCGAGCTCAACAGCTGAGGGAACAGGAGCTTAAACTTCAGCAACAGATAGCGGCGATGGAGGCTGACAACGACATAGAGGCTGCCGAGGTGGAGCTGCAGATCCTCGAGGAGGAAAGTGATGACGACGTACCTCAGGTGGACTCAGTACAATTTAAATGTGACATGTCTCATAGTAGCCCTGTGAGGGAAGTATTAGTAGACCAATCAGGGGGTCATGACGTAAAGAGGGAGACAGTTAGTCATGTTAGGGAAACATCTAATCTTGAGAACGCTAACGAAGTCAGTGCTAGCTCGGGCTTGAATCCCAGTGCTCCTGAATGGTTTCAGAAAGAGAGAAATGATGATGTAACTGGGGCCGGGATTGCTCCCTTAAGTCAAATATTCCAGGCAATTGATTTGGCTTTAAACATGCCTAAGCAAGAAATAGCAGTGTTTGACGGTAATCCACTAGAGTACTGGGGATTTATCAATCAGTTTGAGACTACCGTAGCCTCAAAAACGAGTGATGAGAGAGTCAAGTTGACATACTTGATTCAGTACTGTAGAGGAAAGGCCAAGGAGAGTATTGAAAACTGTACTTTCTTGGGTAAGGATGGGTACCAAAAGGCTAGGGAAATACTAGCAGATCAGTTTGGGCAGTCGTACCAAGTGAGCCACGCCCACATGAAAAAGGTGCTGTCCCGGCAACAAATCAGGCCAAATGACGGCAATGCACTGTGGGATTTGGCGCGTGACATGAAACGGTGTCACATGGTTTTATCTCGAAGGGGGTATGGGGCTGACATGAATAGCTCAGATAACCTTCTAAGCATACAACAGTTGCTCCCACTACACCTACAAGCAGAGTGGGCAAAGAGGGCGCACTCAATGATGTGTAGGGGGGTTGTACCCAACTTTGAAGTCATGACTACATTTGTAGAAGAGTCTGCAAAGCTTGCCACGAACATGTTTGGTCAGAATATTGGAAAGGCATTAAAGCCAAACGCAAACATCAAATCTCCAAAACCAAAGATGGGCAATAAGATGATGTCATTTGCTACACAGGGATCTGGTAGCAAATTTACACCTCCATCCTCAGCTAGGAGTGAAAAGAAATTTGAGAGAAAATGTCAGTGTTGCCAGGGCAGTCATGACATACCATTCTGCCCAGTGTTCAAGAAGAAGTCCTTTGAAGAAAGGAAGGCATTTACTAGACAGGCAAAGTTGTGTGATAATTGCATGCATCCAATGCACATGGCTGTTGGCTGTCTTGCAAAGCCGGCATGTCAGATCAAGGGATGTGGGAAAAGGCACATCTCACTGCTTCATCCTCCTGATAGAGAAATGAGACAAAGCCAGGCTAATAGGCAGAATGTTATTGAGCCTCAAAACGCTGCTCACGACAATCAGGGTGTTCAGAAACAGGATGGTCCGGTTGCTGCTGACGAAGTAGGGAACAGGGGCGGTCAGACATACAGCGCTCATGCTTTCAGACAGAAGGTATGTTTGCGAGTAGTGCCTGTTAGGGTAGAAGGTAATGGGCGAAGCGCAACAACGTGGGCATTGCTAGATGAGGGTAGTGATGTCACATTATGTAGCAAAGGTCTAGCAGATGAGTTAGGGTTAGCTGGGAAGGAACTGGATTTTCAGTTAACTACAGTCAATCAGCAGGCTTCGTCAAAGAAAGGGATGGAAGTAAGTCTCTCTGTAAATGGTGTTGACGATGATGATGTTATTCACTTACCTCATGTATGGACTGTTGATTGCTTACCCATATCTACCTCCTCATTCCCATGTAGTCAAGATGTGAAGCAGTGGCCGCATCTTGAAGATTTACACTTGCCATCAATCGAAAGAAAACAGGTGCAGATTCTGATAGGAGCAGATATTCCTGAAGCATTCTGGGTACTGGAGCAGAGGCGTGGAGAAAGGAAAGAGCCGTATGCTGTTCGCACTCCACTTGGTTGGACTCTCTTCGGGCCAACATCTTCTCAGCAGAGATCCCCACATGTGAGTGTAAACTTCACTCAGCTGCAGCCAGACCCACTGCAAGATCAGCTCAAGCAGTTTTGGGAGGCAGACTTTGGTGCATATCTTCTAGACAATAAGGTGGGTGACTCTGTAGAAGATAAGAGAGCTCTCTCTATGATGCAGAATAGTGCCATGCTCAGTGATGGCCACTATGAGATTGGTTTGCCATGGCGATCTTGTCCTCCGAGTCTTCCGAACAACAGGGGCCTTGCAGAGGCTAGACTCAGGTATCTTAAGAGGAAGCTTGAGAAAGATGATGTCCTCCGTGAAAAATACACGTCTACTATGTCAGAGTACATAGACAAGGGTTACGCTGAGATTGTTGAGACTGAGGCAACATCGTCAGAGTCTGAAGCAGAGGCAGAAGATGTGGTGTGGTATCTTCCACACCATCCAGTTTTTCACCCACACAAACCGGGTAAGGCTAGAGTGGTGTTTGATTGTGCGGCTCGGTTTGGTGGTACATCTCTCAATGAGCAGTTGCTACAAGGTCCTGACTTAACTAACAATCTTGCAGGTGTTTTGATGAGATTTCGACAAGATCACATTGCTGTCATGGGTGACATAGAATCCATGTTTCATCAGGTCAAGGTGTCGACGAAGGACAGAAATGCCCTTCGATTTCTGTGGTGGACAGACGGTGATCTAAGACAGGATCCCCAGGAATATTGCATGACTGTGCACACCTTTGGTGCGACATCATCACCAAGCTGTGCTGGCTTTGCGTTGAGAAAGACTGCTGCTGATAACAAGGGTGATTACGATGAAGAGGTAATCAATACTATTCAGAGAAACTTCTATGTCGATGATTGCCTGAAATCTGTCGACTCAAAGGAGGCTGCTGTGAGTCTTGTGCAAGGTTTGAGAAGTTTGCTTGCCAAGGGTGGATTTCACTTGAGAAAGTGGATTAGCAATGATCGTGACGTGTTGACCACAATTCCAGAGGCTGATAGGGCAGCTTCAGTCTTGAGTCTAGACTTGGAAGAGATGCCTGTAGAGCGTACATTAGGCATTCTGTGGGATGTGCAAACAGACTCCTTCAAGTTCGAGGTTCAGGTAAAGGAGAAGCCTGCGACAAGACGTGGGATCTTGTCTGTCGCGAGCTCTCTTTATGATCCTTTGGGTTTTCTAGCTCCGTTCGTGCTTCCGGCAAAAATACTCCTTCAGAACCTATGCAGGCGAGATTTGAGTTGGGATGCGAAGGTTTCCCCAGAGGAAGAAAAACAGTGGCGTGAGTGGTTGGATGACTTGTCTTTGCTGACCCAAGTTCAGATAAGTAGGTGTCTAAAGTCTGAGGGATTTCAGGAAGTTGGATCTGTTCAACTCCACCACTTCTGCGACGCATCGGAGGTTGGCTATGCTGCTGTGTCTTACTTGCGCCTGACAGACAAATCAGGCGAAGTACATTGTGCGTTTGTTCTAGGGAAGGCAAGACTAGCTCCCATGAAGGTGGTGTCGATTCCAAGACTGGAGCTGATGGCTGCCGTCCTTGCAGTGACTATGGACCAATGCATTAAGGGGGAACTCGAAATCAAAATCAACGAGACTGTCTTTTGGACTGACTCTACGGCCGTGCTGCAGTATATACGCAGCGAAAGCAGACGGTTTAAGACATTCGTCGCCAACAGAGTCGCTCAGATTCACAATGCATCAACACCTGAGCAATGGAGGCACGTTGACACGAAATCGAATCCGGCAGATGACGGATCTCGAGGTCTGAGAGCATCAGAGCTTCTCAGCAATCAACGGTGGATCACAGGACCAGACTTCCTCATGAAGGAAGAGAAGTTCTGGCCTGCGCCTCCAAAAGTGCTAGAGCTTGCGCGAGATGATTCTGAAGTGAAGAAGGAAATCTTTGTGTTTGCTACTTCGCTCAGAGGTACCATGCAAGATCTCCTTGGTCGATATTCCTCATGGAATAAATTGAAGCGGGTTGTGGCATGGCTTCTCCGCTACAAGAGGTGGCTTCTTGCCAAAGCTAAGGGCGAGCAGATTGGAGAGCTGAGGTCTTCCTTGTCAGCAGAGGAGCTGATGCAATCTGAGGAAGAAGTCATCAAAATTGTGCAAAGAGGTGCGTTTGGTGATAATCTTGATGGCGAAGAACTGAAGGGCTGTGCGTTGAAAAAGCTCAATCCAGTTGTAGTTGACGGTATCCTTCGAATCGGTGGCAGGCTCGGTAATTTTCCCCTAGATTATGATGCGAAACATCCAATTATCTTGCCTCATGAACATCATGTTACAAGACTCCTCATCACGCACCACCATCATTTGGTAGGACACTGTGGGTCAGGTTTGACATGGTCGTCCCTAAGAACAAAGTACTGGGTGATGAAAGGAGGTGTAGCAGTAAGGAAGGTAGTAGGGAAGTGTTTCAGGTGTAAGAGGAGGAATGCACCGAGAGCGGAACAAATGATGGCAGAGCTCCCATCCCACAGAGTAACGCCAGACAAGCCTCCCTTTTCGTATGTTGGAGTTGACTACTTCGGGCCGATTCTGGTCAAACAAGGCCGTAGCAGGGTGAAAAGGTATGGTTGTTTGTTTACCTGTATGAACAGCAGAGCTATTCATATTGAGGTTGCCCATTCACTTGACACAGATTCCTTCATCAATGCACTGCGACGATTCATCGCCAGGAGGGGCAAGCCAGAGAGAATTGTGAGTGATAACGGGACGAACTTCAGAGGCGCAGAGCGCGAGTTGCGAGAGAGCATAAAGGCACTCAATCAGTCCAAGGTGAGTAACTACCTTCTCGATCAAGGTATAAACTGGGCTTTTAACATCCCAACGGCAAGTCACATGGGCGGGGTGTGGGAGAGAATGGTGAGGTCGATTCGGAAAATTCTCGGCAGTCTCCTTGGTCAACAGACAGTGCATGACGAAGTCTTGTCTACTGTGTTGGTAGAAGTTGAAGGCATTCTGAATTCACGCCCACTCACTCAGTTGAGTATGGATCCGCAGGACAACGAACCCCTGACTCCCAATCACTTGTTGTTGATGAGGCAGAGTCCTAGTCTTTCACCCGGCAAGTTTGATAAGGATGATTGTTACGGTAGGCGCAGGTGGAAACAAGTTCAGTACTTGGCGTCGGTCTTTTGGCGGAGATGGCAAGCAGAGTACTTGCCTTTGCTACAAGAAAGACAGAAATGGCTGACTCCACGTAGGAATTTGGCCATAAATGACTTAGTCCTCGTGGCAGATGACAATACTCCGAGGGGACAGTGGCAGCTTGGAAAGGTAGTCGAGGTGTTCCCAGGGAAGGACGGGTTAGTCCGCCAGGTAGAAATCAAGGTTGGATGTAGATTCCTGAAAAGACCAATCTCCAAGCTTTGCCTGCTAGAAGCTGTAGATGGGAAATAAATCTACATCAGGTTTTATTTGAGATCTCAGTTGAACATGAGTGTAGTATATTGTTTATCTTTCGTGTTCAACCTGAGGTATTGTTATAATGTAAGTATGAATGATTGTTAGAATGCCGCTCCTAAGTAATATTGAAAATGACCCCTCTGTAGTAGGCTCATTGGGGCCGGTATGTAGCGGCAGGAAGTATTATTTCCATGTAAATCAGTTACCAAATAGGGGTCCCACCCCTTGGTCGCCCTCAAGAAAAGTACTGTGTTTAAATAGGTATGGCACCCCCAAATCCATTAGATAATCCCTCTGAGGAGAGGGGTAACATTGTGCCACACCAGCAGTTGGCACATCATCCTTTGTGAGGCAAGGACCACTTGCACCCCAGCAGAGATGTGTAGTGAAAAAGTCTGTGAAGTCAGGGACGGATAACAGTCGGTAAGTTATAACTCTGTTCAAATTTTTATATATTTGAGATGTGGCTGATCAAAGGCAGTTGCAGGAAACATCAAATGTTATATTTTAGTCAATATTATTGTCTGTATATAGTATCTGTGTTCCTCATGCACAGAAAGGTTACATAGCAGAGGAGAGAATAAGAAGAAAGACATCTCGCAGATTGGTATGATTCGTTCAACCTTTCTCTAGTAAATATTGGTTGAGTATATGAGTGATTTAGCTGCTATATCTGTTTGCAGATATATAGGCAGAATCAAAAGCTATGTTATGTCTTATATTGTTGCAATGAAGTGTCCTACTGTAGATGTAAGTTTGCTCCGGATACTATATGAAATGTGAATTGGCTTGCAGGAGCAGAGTGTAGTATATAACAAGTGCTGTGTGAACAGCTCCTAGCTGTAATCTCAGCTTTTAACCTTATGTGTGAACATGACAGTATGAGTCACAGTGTATTGTATATAGCATGCTGTAAGAACAAAGAGAATACGATGCCCAAAGTTTGATACAAGTTCAGGTGTATGGGGCAGTGTAGGTGGACAATGTCATTGTCCAGCCAAGTGGCAGTAAAACCCTCTGTACATAAATCGAGATTAGTTTAGCTTTTCAGACCCAGTTGCAGCATACTTTGCTTGTGGAGTTGGGTAGATGGCATATATCTTTAATACAATTTAACTTACGACGTAGTTGTAGTATAATGAAAGGATTCTTCATTATGCACTGTTTATTTTCTATGAGCATATAAGCTCAGATGTAGTGAAGAAAAAGGCGAATTTTACCATTCTATCGTGTTATGGGTCTGTGGTGTAGAATAGTTCACCTCCTACAGAAGTTGTGTAGGAGCATCTTAATTGTATGTGCCTCTTCCAATGTTTGGGTTTGTAGCAGAGCAGGAAGGGATTAGCTCACTACGAAAAGAGGGCTGAACGAACAGGCTCTTTGTTTTATCACAGTTTTGCCTCTCCTCCTATGTTCTGTACCTTGCTTCAGCCTTCTCTCTCTCTCTCTCTCTCTCTTCCAATTAATCCTCCATTTCCTTCTTTATTGCACTAAATGTAGTGTACTGTAGAAGTCACGTTTATCTAATTCATGCAATGCTGGAAGAAGCTTGCAAGTTTCGATGTTAGTGAAAGAATACACTGACTCAGTTGAGCCAGGAGTATTTAGGCTATGTATATACTGCGCAAATTGTATGTGTACTGTTGAATAAGGTAACAGAATTAGTTGAATTGAAGAAGAAACAAAGAATTGTAGCAAAGTACAAAGTATGCAAACGTTATTATGTATTTGTATTGTATTTTTTCTGTTCACTTGCAGTGAACCACGCTTACAGTATGTGCAGCCGATGCTTACACATGCCAGCTCGACGCTGCTAAAGAAGAACGCCAATAAAGATGCTATTAGTGTTTGAATAGTAAAGAAATTGGTGCCTGTGATCATTGGGCTCGTCGAGTGGAGAGTCTGATGGTGCACGCGTGCGTTTGGACTGAGTCTTAACCACTTCTGTGTAGAAGGCTCGCTTGAGTGCGAGATAACGCTACATCTCCCTTAAAGCAATCAGAACTCGCTTTATAAAGAAGGAAACCATGTAGTTCTCCGTATCTACACACAGTATTGGCCTACATTACACCTTTATATGTACTCAAAGTAACACCTCCTATATCTAATAGCCCTCAGGACTACTACTTCCAGTAATACCTGTGATTTGCATCACGGAATACCAATCATGATAAATGGCATACATTCTGTACTGTACCAAGCAACTATCCCCTGCATACTTTGCTGCAGTATGATGCATTAATTGCTACTTCGTCTCTACTTCTTTCACACAAGAACCAGTACAAGCAATTCACATTCCAAAAAAAAGGAAACAAGTGCACAGACAACCATGCATTTAGTCATATACACTCCCCTAACAAATGAGAGATCTAACACCATTTCTAACGACACATAGCTGACTGACATGAGCAGTATATACGGTAATGGCATATTATGCAACCGAACAATTAACCATCTGGCCCCTTTGGCATACGGGCTGAGCTTAGAGTGCTATTAAAATGACTTTATAACATTATATCTTGTGTCATATCCATCCAGTGAGTGCTAGCTCAAACCATTTGTGCATCACTATGAACACAATCGTCCCAATTTATACACAATGACTGACATCAGTTTACATTCATCTCAGTGTCACTCACCAGTCCTGCATGTACCTCTCAGCATTTACTTAGCACCATGCCGATCCCTGCCACAGAGCAACTTGTCGCGTTACAAATGGACAACTGGCCCTAGAAATATGAGGTATAAATATACTAAATGCTAATGTGCACAAACCATGCCAGTACTCATTGAACTTATCCTCATTCACTTAGTGAGTTTGGTAACATAGCATTAAGAATGCAAAAGGCTATCTACATCATGAAGACAATGTGTGTTCAACTAACACTTCTGCTGCCATTCAAATAAGTTGATGTGCACATCATAACTTCACAGTTTGTACATCTCAGACCACATGCTCACAACTCTGTGCAAACACAGAGCACCTGACCTTGTAAGTGACCTTGAGCTAAATCAGAACTATCCCTACAAGTACAAGTACAACTATTAAAGCAAAGGAAATGTGTAATAAACTGTATACTCTGAGATTCATTCTCACATCAACCTTGGAACCAAGTTAAGTGATTTCTACTATCCTCTTTTATCTACAGGATATACCTCTAACAATATTAACAACAAGTCTATTGATCAGAACTGATTTCACAATATGTGATTGATTACTGTGCTTCAAGTATGCAGCATATCACTTTCCATGCTTACTACACAGCTTAGTGTACCAGATCTAGTACAATACAAGAACTCTTGGGCAAGCCAAGTTACATCAACACAGATTGTAGACTTAAGGGTGTATCCCCCGTATGTCACAAGAGATGAAAAGTTACTAGATAAATCTATGATACTCACATTCACTGGTGAGGGATTTTAACCTGTGAAATCTGCCTTTAGACACCACATAAGGTCGCTCAAATGCAGTCTTTGTCTCAAGAAAGTCTTGAACACCTGGTCATTGCATTGTTCCACACAACCAGTTGTTCTTGGGTGTGCAGTGTGTGTCTTGAAACAGTGCATTCACAATACATACATACACACATTTATCTGTGTCCCCAACTCTCTGAGGCCAACGCCAAGTTCATGTATAGTCTAGCAGCCAGAAAGGGTCCCCGTACACCCCCCCTAAAACAAAATTCTACGATATGTTCGAAGATCGTCAGAACCTGTATTTTCCGAATCCGGTTGTCGCCAGCGGAAAAAAAGGTTGCGCGCGCCTATTATTTGCATATTTCTAAGATGGCCGCCGCCCGTTGCTAGGAGACGGATTATCTTTGAATAATTTTAGTTAGGAATAACAAATTACCATAAAAATGGTATCATTTTGAAGAGAATTAAATTTCCTACAAGCTGATACCCCATTTGATGGGATAAATAGTTGTTTGTCATGAAATATTAAGGAAGGAATTATGTTTTTTAGCATTTTTCTAAAAAGATACGGAATTTGGTTATAATGTTCTTTTCCATACATCTAATATGCATTTACAAATAACATTTGAAATTTCCTAAAATTATCCCCCAAACATAGCTATTATCATGTGAAAACGGCTTTCCAATACACCAATTCCTTTAAAAGTTACACGACATTAAAGGGGATATGGTTCAATAGGTTTTACAGCAATATTTAAGGGTTATAATGTCTCCGCGCGCAATTGCGTAGGTTCTGTATGTGGGGTTTGTTGTAGATCACTGCTATCTATTGATCAAATCTCATCGAAATCGGCGAAGAAAGAAAGAAAAATTACACTTTCTATTCCTTATATGAAATAAAAATGTTTTTTTTTCTATTCTGTGTTACCAAACTCAATCCATTCAGCTTCCCATAAATGAACAGTTTCTTGTCTTTTTGGATTCCCTCCAAAATCACAACTTATCTGATATTAAAAAGTTAAAGAAAAAAATTTGACGTGACAGTTTCCTCTTATTGGAAGATTAAAGTGAAAAAAAAAAAAGAATCTTATGCTAAAAGCCCTAAGAAATAAAGAACTTGTTAAATGGCCTTTCAGAGTTTAAAATGAAACATGGCTATCTTATTTTTTCATAACAAAATGAAGGGAAGTATCTGTGTAGTTCATGTCGGCCCATACTGGGTTACTATTCTTCAGAAATGGTCCCCGTGCACCCCCCCCCCAAAAAAAAAAAAATCTACGATGTGTTCGAAGATCGTCAGAACCTGTATTTTGCGAATCTGCTTGTCGCCAGCGGAAAAAAGGGTTGCGCGTGCGTCTAATTTGCATACTTCAAAGATGGCCGCCGCCCGTTGATAGGATACGGATTATTTTTGAATAACTTTAGTTAAGAATATCAAATTACCATAAAAATGGTATCATATTAAAGAGAATTAGATTTCCTACAAGTTAATACCCCGTTTTATGTAATAAATAGTTGTTGTTATGAAATACTAAGGAAGGAAGGATTTTTTTTTTTTTACATTTTTCCCAAGAAATACAGATTTCAGTAATGTTTTTTCCATACATTTAATTTCTGTTTACAAATAACATCGGAATTTTCCTTAAGTTAAACCCCATAAATAAGTATTATTCTGTGAAAGCGGCTATTCAATACACCAATTTCTTTTAAAGTTACACGACATTAAAGGGAAAAGGTTCAATACGGTTATACAGAAATTTAAGGGTAATGTCGACGGCCGCACTTGCGTAACGCGTGTAGTACTGTAATAATCATTGCAAGTATGAGACCCTATCACTTCTTACATCCAAATTATTGATTAAATATCATTAAATCTTGTGGAATATGAAAACAAATTAAATTTTTTATTCGCTATCACCTTTGATCTACTCAGCTTCACTTTTAGTTTACGTCTTTTTTTCATCAAATAGAATGAAGGCCTTACGAGAGGTGTAATTTCATGACGGCCGAAACGGGCTTACCTGGATACGGGTTTCCAACATATCGATATTAATCAAACTTCTCTTCATCAACTCTCATTCTTCTGATCATCTTCACACACATACTCACACCTCCAGTATCGCACACAGGCATTCATGCAGGGGAAATGAGCTCAGTCATGAATTTCGTGAATTTATTCAATACGCTATTAATGCATTCATGGAACATCAAACTCGAATGCTTTATTTAGATGTCGAAATAAGAGTTACATGTATACCGCACAAGCGAAATATTTCTCACCATGCTCTAGCATGAAATCAATTTATTTTTTTTAAGATAAGATCGCACATACGTGTTCTCATTCTTTGGTGGTTCGCCTGATGGTTTTTAAACATATTGCTCATACGTTTATTATTGCCAAGAAACTAATAGATAGATTACAAATACCAAGGAATGGCATTGATAAAAACGAATAGTTGCAAGTCAAATCCAGTGGCTTTCAAATTCTGTGGGGTTTTTTTTTATAGAAAATGATTTCATGCACTTAACATTATTACATGGGTTGATTTAAATGCAATACAACGTAAACTTGGTTGTTAAATCCGTTAGGAGTGACTAATAATCAATATTATACAAAAATGAGAGAGAGAGAGAGAGAGAGAGAGAGAAAAAAAAATGTTATGGTTAAGTAGACCTTAATGCATGGATCTATAAAACATGAGGGAAATGTCTGAGGGAACATTAACTATGCATGCGTGTATGTATGTATGTGTGCATGTATATACTATAACTATGTATATATAATATATCTATATCTATATATAAAGATATATATATATATATATATATCACGTTTATATTTATGCAGGTTTGTATGCTTTTGTGTTGTGTGTGTTTGTGTTCAAGGATGTATGTGTATGACTAATGTGTTAAACATTAGACATATTCAGAGTGTAAATGTTTAACCACAACGAATACAATATTTTCATGTTTTCCACAGAAATAAGTTGCTAAAATGATTTGAAGTGTATCTGCTATAGGCGCATCTGACGTGCAATCCACTTTTAGAGCGCATGTAAGTTCCGCTGGAATAACATTTTAACTCATGCATGAATTAAATACACCATCCAATGTTTTCAGATATCCATGCCCTACTCGTCCGCCGGTCCTTTTTAGATAGAGTAACTATAAATGTGCATTATCGATACCCAAAAGATTATTGACATTGCACGTTAAACACTTTCACTAGGTTGCCATTGTCGCGAGTCTCGATATGCTAATACATGTATACTATCTACCACAAATCGATTCTTAGTCTACGAGTGACCGTGGTGATCTTATCATGGCTTATCACATCTTGAGGTCTATGGTGGTAATCGTGTTGATCGTAGAAGAATTATTGGACTGTTCGAAAAATTACTACGATCAACACAATGTCTTTGACTGACATCAAGATTTGATTATCTGATGATCAGCACGATTAGTCCCCGAGTAAGACCACGATTTCGGGCGAATCGAGAAAGTGGACCCAGCTTAGTGAATTCCACGAGAGTGGTAACGTACCATAAGGATAATCAACACGACAGTTTCAATACCGTACATATCAATATTTACATATCTTCAAAGATTACTTCACCTATGTAATCTAGATTCTTTTGTATGCCTCCGCCAAGAAGTGGTGCCGGAGGCATTATGTTTTCGGGTTGTCCGTCCTTCCGTCCGTCCTTCTCTCCGTCCGTAATGAATTTTGCGGACAGCGTAACAAAAAAAAAAAAAACAAAAAAAAACCTGAAATTTGGCATGTATGTGTATTGGGGGTGAAATTCTGCCTATCAACTTTTGGGTGCACATGCTCAAGGTCAAAAGTCAAAAGGTCGAGGTCAAATGCTTAAAATTTCACTATTTCCCTCATATCTCTGCAATGCCTAAAGATATTTTCTTGAAACTTAGTGTATACAGGTATTACCCAGTTAAAATTCACTGGTAAAAGTTTGGGGTGATAAGGGTAAGGTCAAATGTGAAAAGGTCAAGTGAAAATGTTAAAATTTTACTTTTTTTCTCTGTATCTTGGATATTGTTCAAGGTATCTTCATGGAACATAGTATATATTATGCATGTACTGACTAGAAGTGATTATCTAGGGAATTTGGGGTTCATGGGGTCAAAGGTCCAGGGCAACACTTCAAAATTTTACTATTTCCCTCATATTTATGCAATGCCAGCAGGACTTTTTTTTTAAAACTTGGTGTATGCATGTATAACCCAAAATAGAGATTCTCTGGCAATTTCTTTCTTTTTTTTTTCCAAAAAGGTCAAAGATCAAAGATCAAGAGAAAGTGCTGAACTTGCTTCTTCCTCCATGTCTCGGAAGTGGCTCATGGCATCTTGAAACTTAGTACATATTTATGCATGTTCTGCCTGACAGTGGTTCTCTTATGAATTTTAGGGTCAAAGGCCAGATGAAAATGGTAACAATTTATTACTCAATACAAAAATTGCACTTTTTCTCCATACCTTGAAAATTACTTAATGCATAAACTTATGAAAGGGCCAAAGTCAAGTTTAAGTCCTAAAATCCCCAAATACATGCTCTCTTATTCATCCAATGAGACCTAGGTCAAGGAAGGTGACCATTTTGAATTTTGAATGGAAACAATGTCATTATCGTTTTCAAATTCCCAGTAACAGGGCATTTAATCTTGTTGCTTTCGCGTGGCCTTTCTTTCTATAATATACAAGAAGTAAATTTGTTATTGCTTTCAGCAATAACAAATTTGGGCCCGTTTATCTATATCATGACGAACCTCCGGAATAACGGACCTTTGGGGAAAAAAAATGAACCTTCGGAATAATAAACTGTGACCAATATTATTATATTGTACAAGCTTTAACGCCGACATCTATTAACCTACTATATTACTACTTTCACTCTTTGAAAGGAAAAAACCAACGACACAACAGGAATGGAAACAATGTCATTATCGTTTTCAAATTCCCAGTAACAGGGCATTTAATCTCGTTACTTTCGCGTGGCCTTTCTTTCTATAATATACAAGAAGTAAATTTTTTATTGCTTTCAGCAATAACTAATTTGGGCCCGTTTATCTATATCATGACGAACCTCCGGAATAAAGAACCTTTGGGGGAAAAAAATGAACCTTCGGAATAATAAGCTGTGACCAATATTGTTATATTGTACAAGCTTTAACGCCGACATCTATTAACCTACTACTACTTTCACTCTTTGAAAGGAAACACGCCAACAACAAACGACACAACAGGAATGGAAACAATGTCATTATTGTTTTCAAATTCCCAGTATCAGAGCATTAATCTTGTTACTTTCGCGTGGCCATTCTTTCTATAATATACAAGAAAAATAAAAATTTGTTATTGCTTTCAGCCGGCAGCATAGCTTTCGATGGTTTGTGATATCATTGGAATTAAAACATTGAGCTCTCCATAGCTGACAATTGTAAAGTAGTAGCCCGCCAAAGTTGGATTACCTTTTTTTTTTTTGATACGCACTGTATAACCTGAAAAAAAAAAAACAGATTTATTGGGTTTTTATCAATTGTACATTATAGCCACTCATATAATGATGTATTGTTTGAGTTAGTCTTCGTACACTACTTAATTACCAACTGCTAATAATAGTCGTAATCTTCGTTGTAATATTAAACTAGAAATGTCGCTATGACGACTGGTATGCCTCCGCCATAATGCATGATTCTCTTAATAGGTCTATAGTACATGTGGACAATGTGTGATTACATTTTCACAAAACTGGCAAAATATTGTAATGACATGTTTGTCACAAATGTGTTGAATGGTCACCTTCCTTGACCTAGGTTTAATTGGATGAATAGGAGAGCATGTATTTCACTTGATCTTTGACCTTTGACCTATCGTAGATTTTTTTTTTGGGGGGGGTGCACGGGGACCATTTCTGAAGAATTTATGATGTAACTAAACCCAGTATGGGTCGACATGAACTACACAGATACTTCCCTTCATTTTGTTATGAAAAAATAAGATAGCCATGTTTCATTTTAAACTCTGAAAGGCCATTTAACAAGTTCTTTATTTCTTAGGGCTTTTAGCATAAGATTCTTCTTTTTTTTTCACTTTAATCTTCCAATAAGAGGAAACTGTCACGTAAATGTTTTTTTTAACTTTTTAATATCAGATAAGTTGTGATTAATTTCACGTTCTTGGAGGGAATCCAAAAAGACAAGAAACTGTTCATATGGGAAGCTTAATGGATTGAGTTTGGTAACACAGAATAGAAAAAAAAAACATTTTTATTTCATATAAGGAATAGAAAGTGTAATTTTTCTTTCTTTCTTCGCCGATTTCGATGAGATTTGATCAATAGATAGCAGTGATCTACAACAAACCCCACATACAGAACCTACGCAATTGCGCGCGGAGACATTATAACCCTTAGATATTGCTGTAAAACCTATTGAACCATATCCCCTTTAATGTCGTGTAACTTTTAAAGGAATTGATGTATTGGAAAGCCGTTTTCACATGATAATAGCTATGTTTGGGGGATAATTATAGGAAAATTCAAATGTTGTTTGTAAATGCATATTAAATGTATGGAAAAGAACACTATAACCAAATTCCGGATCTTTTTAGAAAAATGCTAAAAAACATAATTCCTTCCTTAATATTTCATGACATCATCTATTTATCCCATCAAATGGGGTATCAGCTTGTAGGAAATTTAATTCTCTTCAAAATGATACCATTTTTATGGTAATTTGTTATTCCTAACTAAAGTTATTCAAAAATAATCCGTCTCCTAGCAACGGGCGGCGCCCATCTTAGAAATATGCAAATTAGACGCGCGCGCAACCTTTTTTTCCACTGGCGACAACCGGATTCGGATCATACAGGTTCTGACGATCTTCGAACATATCGTAGAATTTTGTTTTAGGGGGGGGGGGGGGTGCACGGGGACCCTTTCTGGCTGCTAGACTAGTAACAATGTCAAGGAAAAAAACAAAGTGTTAGTCTACGATACTAGACCCCAGTATCTTGTCAACTTTACACCACTACACTATTACTATGTCAATAAGATATGTTTCCTATTTGTTTCAGCCTGGCCTTTGCAGAATTTCAGACACTCGTGTAGAGGAATCATATGCACGGTGGCCAGGTTCAGTGTACCTTGTACAGTACATTGTACATGGAATGGATGTGTGCACTAAGGAATTACGATACGTTCGCACCACAGGCATGGTACACGGTTTACTCTGGAAACGATCGACTATTGTATACGATTAGTGAGCGTGAATTAAGTCACTGCGTGAAGACACCTATTCTTCTTCTTCTTCTTCTTCTGGTTAAGTCTGCCTCCTTCAATAGCCTGAAGATTCTTGCAGACTGGTGCTATTTACATTATAATACAATTTATTTACAGATATTTACAAGCACATAGAAAATTTGACGAAAACAACTAGCCACTGTGATCAACCGTTAGACGATTTCGAAATGATCCCACAGATGGCGCAGAAACAATGTCTGACGACAGGGAATTCCAGTTCCTTACAGTTCTTGGGAAGAACGAATGGCGATGCGATTCAGTTCTCGAATATGGTACCTGATAGGAGTGTGGTTGCGAGGCTCTCGTTAACTGAGTAGCCTGTTTGATAATATAGTCCTGTGCTGAAAGAGGAGTAAGATTATTGTGTATTTTGTACATCATAATTAGCCTGTCATTTTCTCTGCGCTGTTCCAGAGTGGTCCAATCAAGCTCTTGTAGCATTTTGGTGACACTTGAGGTGTTATGGTAGCGATTTAAAGTGAATCGCGCAGCTCTTCTCTGGACCATTTCCACTTGGTGGATTAGGTTCTTGGTGGATGGGTCCCAAACTGTAGAAGCATACTCAACAATTGGTCGAACCAACGTTTTGTAAGCTGTGGCTTTAACATCAGAAGATTTTATGCGAAGATTGCGTTTTAGAAATGCAAGCACGTTATTGGCTTTATTGACAGTATTATTGATGTGTTGGGTCCACTTCAAATCAGAAGTAATGGTTACACCTAAGTACTTCACGGTTTCAACAGATTCAAGAGGGGCGTTATTTAGATGATACACGTGTTGTACCTTACTTCTTTTCCTGGATATTGTCAAAACCTTGCACTTATCTGTGTTCAAATCCATCATCCATTTTTTCGCCCAGTCACCAATTTTGTTTAGGTCCTCTTGAAGATTTTGCGTATGATGTTGATTGTCGATGGTCATGTAAGAAATTGCATCATCGGCAAAAAGGCGAACCTTTGACGCGAGACCATCAGGCAAGTCATTGATGTAAAGCAGAAAGAGGCAAGGCCCAAGAACCGATCCCTGAGGCACTCCAGATCCTACCGCTACTGAAGAAGATTTAATACCATCCAAAACAACCCTCTGGCTTCTTCCATTGAGAAAACTTTGAATCCATTTCAGATTTTTCCCCCTGATACCGTAGTAGTCCAGTTTACGTAAAAGCCGCTCATGTCCAACCTTGTCAAAAGCTTTTGAAAAATCCATGACTATAACATCCGTTTGATGACCTGCATCCAAGTTCCTTTGTAAATCGCTTGTGAAACCAAGTAATTGTTGTTCACATGACATGTTCTTACGGAAGCCATATTGTAGGGGAAAAATGATGTTATTTTCGTCCCCGTGCTTCATAATTTTGCTGGCTAAAACGTGTTCCATTAGTTTACAGCAAATACATGTCAGCGAAATGGGGCGGTAGTTTACAGGAGTAGATCGATTACCTTTCTTGTAGACTGGTACAAGAAAGGTATTGAATATTACACATGACGCGCAACAAGGCTAAAGTATTGATCGAGTCAGTGACACGGATCTTACAGGAACTAGATTCTATTGCAATGAAATATGAATGAAGTTAGGCTATAAAGGGTATATATGGATACAATGTATTACCTAGTCTCAAAGACCGCACGTCTACATCTAGTATTTACAGCAATGTACGTCCTCCGTCAGTCTGTCTGGTGTATAAGACCCCTATCATTGTCGGCAGACTCAAAGGCGATGAACGTTGTGCACATTAACAACTCGATAATGAGTGAAAGCAGCAAACAGCATCAAACTATGTACTGTAGATGTATGTCCCCACATCACTGTGATCAGTCGAAAAGAAGCAATCTTTCTGATAATAATGTTAACTTGAACAGTTTGATTTTAGGAGAACGATGCTTGATCGTCGTACACATTAATGCCTGGACAGATCAATGGGAAAGTGTTCCGGGTTCAAAGTCCAGGCAGCTTTGAATCCGTTGGTTACCGATCAGGAATTCCCCACTTCAACGCTCAAGGACAAGTTCACCTTCATATACATGTGGATTCTAACCCATTTGAAAATGGGTTAGAAAACCAATTTTCTTTGCTCAAAGTTTTCACTATATACATGTAAATATATATCCTATATATATATATCTATATACATGTAAATATATATATATATATATATATATATATATATATATATATATATATTATTGTTATTGATCCGCGTATTGGCAGTATTAGAAATAGTAGTAATAGGATGAAGAAGCGTGAGCATTCCATTTAAAGCATTCCTCTATTTTGACATCATTACTTATATATATATAATAAACGCCTCAAAAAAATTTTGAAAATATGAGTTTGATCAATCATTTCTCATTTTCCTCTGAAATAATTTATTTGTGCTTAGTACCACACAAAGATTGTTTAATTCTCTATAAAATGGTACCACACTTGTAATACTTATCGTATACATGGAGGTGCAGGGCTTACAAATATGAGGTCAGAATTTAAAAGCTGCGAATTGGCCCAATTTTTGACGTCCCTAATGGAGTTTCCTCGTTATGAGTGAGTTCCCAATTGTTTCTTTGGTGTTCATTTACTGTAACATCAGCATTTGTATGTAGTGTAACATGTATGCGTTCAACCAAACAGATAAACAAATACACACGCACATACACAAACACAAACGATCATGACTCAAACCATTTTATCTCACAGAACTTTAGCCATATAACCACAACCAGTGGCGTATCTATAGGGTAAAAAGCGCCCGGGACAAGCGCGAAAATTGCGCCCCTAATTTCTGAAAAAGTGTTCAACCCAAACCCCATCCCGGTAGGGTCTCTAAAAAAGTCCACATGATATGCTTTTTGAAGCACTTAAAAGGAGTCTTTTGAGGGTGATTTAAGTGTAATAAATTTTGATAAATTTTGGCGAGCGAGCGCAGCGAGCGAGCCGAAAATTTTTGTATTTAAGCTTACAAAAAATTGAATTCTTGTCATTTTTGGGTTATTAAATCTTACAATTCTAATCAAGATATAGTGACGGCCTTATAGATAACGATTTATACCAACAAACTGAGGACTTGAAAAAATACTCTTAATTAGTACGAGCAAGTGAGCCGAAATTTGTACATTTCCACGTCATCATTAGGTTTTGTTCTTATCTTGTTTGATTTGGGTTTTTTGTGCCCCCCCCCCCCCCGTACGTTCGCAACCGTTGGCGTCCTCTTTTATCGGACCCATTCGGAGATCGCTTCAGAACGAAAGAAATTGCAGCCGCTGCTCTGTGTAACATTTGCCTGCTAAATATAAAATGACATGTGTGAACACAATAGACATTGTCATTTTGTCCGCGTCATCGCCACGTTTTGTTCTTATCTTTTTTTTTTTCTTTTATATAAATTTTGGCGAGCGAGCGCAGCGAGCGAGCCGAAAATTTTTGTATTTCAGCCTACAAAACATGGAATTCTTGTCATTTTTTGGTTATTCAATCTTACAATTCCAATCAAGATATCATCAAGAGTCATGACCTTAGTTATCATTGCTACGCTGATGATATCCAGATATATTTATCAGTGAATCCTGTCCATTCTGAAGTAATCCAAGCAATACAGCGTATTGAGACTTGTGTTGATGAGTTGCATAAGTGGATGATTTCAAACTTTCTGAAGCTTAATGAAGGGAAGACGGAGTTTATGATCATTGGGTCTAAGCATCGAAGACCAAAGGTAAACGTCACTGGGATCAGAGTGGGTGGAGATATCATCCCTCCTTCAGATACTGCCAGGAATCTTGGAATCATTTTTGACTCTAATCTTTCCATGGAAAGCCACATCTTGGCTGTATCCAGAGCAGCTTTCTTAGCTCTCAGAAACATTGGCTTGATCCGCAAGTACATCAATAACCATGTTGCAGAACTTCTGGTGCATGCACACATCACATCGAGGCTTGACATGGGAAATTCAGTATTGTATTATTTGAATAAGTCACAAATACACAGACTTCAGCGCCTGCAGAATAGCGCAGCTAGAGGTATTACCATGTCCGGGAAGAGTACAAGCATCAACTCTCTTCTGAAAAAGCTGCATTGGCTATGTGTTGAACAGAGGATTGAGTATAAGATTAGTTTGGTTGTGTACAAGGCACTGAATGGCAGTTCTCCATCATATATATGTGATCTACTAGAGCCATATGTCCCAGCAAGAGAAAATCTACGTTCTGCAGATAAGTACCTGCTGGTGGAACACAGAGCACACAACTCTTGGGGAGCTCGTTCATTCCGCGTGGCTGCTGCAAAGATATGGAATGGCTTTCCACAGTCTGTCCGCAGAGCTCTTACCACAGAATCTTTTAAACAACCCTCAAGACCAATCTCTTCAAATTGAAAAACTAGCCAATGTGTAAGAATGTATGTTTACACATTTGGAGACAATGACTTCCTGGAACTATTTCTTTTTGTTTTAACTGTCATATCACAAGCGGTGCACCCATGAAATTTAAGCTGAATTATGTATTTATTTTGGAGCAAGCACCATGAGCGCCTGACTTGGCGGATACCGGCGCTATACAAGACTTCATCATCATCATCATCATCAAGATATAGTGACTGCCTTACAGATAACGCTTTATACCAACAACCTGAGGACTTAAAAAATACTCTAAATTAGTACGCGCGAGTGAGCCGAAATATGTATATATATATTTCCGCGTCATCACGTTTTGTTCTTAACTTTTTTTTTTTGGATAAATTTTGGCGAGCGAGCGCAGCGAGCGGGCCGAAATTTTTTTGTATTTCACCTTTTAATACAAAACATGGAATTCTTGTCATTTCTTCAAATCATGGGCGTAAATCCCGGGGGGATGGGGGGGATATATCCCCCCCTGAAATGGAGGAGGGGGGGATGGCCTGTACAATCATCCCCCCCTGAATTTTGAGGGGAAAAAATGGAGGAAGCAGAAATGTGATTGTATCAATTTTGGCATAATGCATGACGTTTGTACGCCGGCCTTCAGACAGGTAACAGAGCTGAACAGTATTCTATCTTGTAGGGAAATGTATAATTTTCTCAAGCGCTCGCTCGCTTCGCTCGCTCGCGAAGAAAGTAACATCGACATACACTGTAAGATATGGCTCAGGCGTTGACAACGTCAAATGGTATAGGTCTACATGTAAACATGCTATGACGCGAGTGACTGGGGACCATCTGCAAAATATGTACGAAAACATACAAACAAACAATAACAACAACTTTGTCGCCATAATTGAATCCCCTCCATTTCCTGAATCATTCCTGAGAAACGACAGTGTCTGATGACTCAGTCAGGATACATCTATGGGCATACCAAGGGAAGATCAGGGACGTCGAATCTATGGGGGACAAAGGGACATGTGCCCCGCCCCAAAGGAAGTGTTTAGACAGACAAATCATTTATCCCCCAAGCAATTCCCGAGATGAGGACAAATCTCGAACTTTCTTAATGGAAAATTGTCCAAATATCGCCAGAACTATGCACCAGATCGTTGTATTGCAATCATGAACATGCAAAAGGTCCGCTATACAGGATAAGGAATAAACTTTGTACACTTTTGACATAGACGTATATTCCCTAATTTATCAAAGAGTGTGCAGCAGATCTTTCACTTAACAAAAGCAACCTAATATGTATAGAGGCGTCGATGGGGGGGGGATGCTTCTCAAATAAAAGTGGGACAAACAAAAGCGAAAAATATAGCTACAAACGGCAGTTTTTGGAGTGTAAAATGATAAAATCTTAAAGCTCGCTCGCTCCGCTCGCTCGCATTTAACCGCTATGCCATTCTCCTGATGTTGCTGCCAGTGATTGACAGCAGGTGCACCCAGTTCGCCCCCTTAATTTCCAAAGCAAAAATATAGCTACAAACGACAGTTTTTAGGACTGGAAAATGTCAAAATTTTCAAGCTCACTCGTTTCGCTCGCTAGCATTTAATCAGTATGCCATTCTCCTGATGTTGCTGCCAGTAATTGCCGGCAGTTGCGCCCGGTGTGCCCCCATAATTTCCAAAGCGAAAAAATACAGCCACAAACGGCAGTCTTTGGACTGTAAAATGTCAAAATTTTCAAGCTCGCTCGCATTTAACCGCTATGCCATTCTCCTGATGTTGCTGCCAGTAATTGCCGGCAGTTGCACTCGGTGTGCCCCCTAAATTTCCAAAGCGAAAAAGTATAGCTACAAACTGCAGTTTTTAGACTGTAAAATGTCAAAATTTTCAAGCTCGCTCGCTCCGCTCTCTCGCATTTAATCGCTATGCCATTCTCCTGATGTTGCTGCCAGTGATTGTGAGCAGGTGCGCCCCCCTTAATTTCCAAAGCGAAAAAATACAGCCACAAACGGCAGTCTTTGGACTGTAAAATGTCAAAATTTTCAAGCTCGCTCGCTCCGCTCGCTCGCATTTAACCGCTATGCCATTCTCCTGATGTTGCTGCCAGTAACTGCAGGCAGTTGCACCCGGTGTGCCCCCTTAATTTCCAAAGCGAAAAAATACAGCCACAAACGGCAGTCTTTGGACTGTAAAATGTCAAAATTTTCAAGCTCGCTCGCTCCACTCGCTCGCATTTAACCGCTATGCCATTCTCCTGATGTTGCTGCCAGTAACTGCCGGCAATTGCACCCGGTGTGCCCCCTAAATTTCCAAAGCGAAAAAGTATAGTTCCAAACGGCAGTTTTTAGACTGTAAAATACCAAAATTTTGAAGCTCGCTCGCTTCGCTCGCTCGCATTTAATTATTATTCCATTCTCCTGATGTTGCTGCCAGTAATTGGCAGCAGTTTTCGCCCGGTGCGCCCCCTTAATTTCCAAAGCGAAAAATATAGCTACAAACGACAGTTTTTGGGACTGGAAAATGTCAAAATTTTCAAGCTCATTCGCTTCGCTCGCTCGCATTTAATCATTATGCCATTCTCCTGATGTTGCTGCCAGTAATTGCCAGCAGTTTTCGCCCGGTGCGCCCCCCCCCCCCTTAATTTCCAAAGCGAAAAAATACTAGTACAGCCACAAAGGACATGTGGGACTGTAAAATATCAAAATTTTCAAGCTCACTCGCTTCGCTCGCTCGCATTTAATCGTTATGCCATTCTGATCTTGCTGCCCGATTGCCGGCAGTTGCGCCCGGTGTGCCCCCATAATTTCCAAAGCGAAAAAATACAGCCACAAACGGCAGTCTTTGGACTGTAAAGTGTCAAAATTTTCAAGCTCGCTCGCCCCGCTCGCTCGCATTTAACTGCTATGCCATTCTCCTGATGTTGCTGCCAGTAATTGCAAGCAGTTGCGCCTGATGCGGCCCCCCTTAATTTCCAAAGCGAAAAAGTATAGCTACAAACGGCAGTTTTTAGACTGTAAAATGTTAAAATTTTCATGCTCGCTCGCTCCGCTCGCTCGCATTTAATCGCTATGCCATTCTCCTGATGTTGCTGCCAGTGATTGACAGCAGTTGCGCCTGGTGTGCCCCCTTAATTTCCAAAGCGAAGAATATAGCTACAAACGGCAGTTTTTGGACTGAAAAATGTCAAAATTTTCAACGCAAAGAGATTTCACCGTAGGAGGGGGAAACCCCCCTACCATACCCTCCCCCCCTCGCTTGCTTCGTTCCACACATAACCGCTCCTCCTAAGTTCAAAACCTGTCTACGCCGATGATAGGCCCCATTATTTAGTAGGCCTTCACAGTGATGTCGCACAGCAAGAGCTGAAATACCACGATTTTGTCATTCAATAATATATTGTGAATATTTCATTTTCTTATTGTTTTTTTTTAAAGAAAAGAAAACAAAATTTTCACCACAAGTGAGCACCAGATCGCTGAATTTCAGGTCCTTCCCCCGTTCGGTCGTTCCGCTCCCTCTCACAGATATTTCAAAAAAAAAAATGTTTTCATTCTTTTAAGGTCTGATTTTCCGCCGAAAGTCGTCTGACAAGCAAAAAAAAAAAAAAAAAGCAACAAGAACAAAAAGTCTTTATGTGCTTGCTGCCACTTTTCTCCCACTTTATATTTCATGCAAAAGAGTGGGGCATCCGATCCCTGTAAAGTATGTGTGTGTGTGTGGGGGGGGGGGGGGAAGGGGGGGGGGGGGGCACAAAGCTTCTCCCCCCACCCCCCCCCCCCCCCAAAAAAAAAAAAAAAGAAGGCTGCGCCGGTCCGGTAATGGGCTTGTAATCGTGGTGATGTGGTGACCATCCCCCCACTTCTCAGTATGGATTTACGCCGTTGCTTCAAATCAATATATAATGACGGCCTTATAGATCACGATTCAACAAACTGGGGACTTGAAAAAATACTCTAAATTAGTACGAGCGAGTGAGCCGAAATTCGTATATTTCCGCGTCATCATTACGTTTTGTTCTTATCTTGCTTGATTTGGGTTCTTTCAGAACGAAAGAACGAAAAAAATTGCAGTCGCTGCTCCGTTTAACATTTTGACTGCTAGATATAAAATGACATGTGTGAACACAATAGACGTTGTCATTTTTTCTGTGTCATCATCACGTTTAATTCTGATCTTCTTCTTTGATATAAATTTTGGCGAGCGAGCGCTGCGAGCGAGTCGAAAATTTTTGTATTTCAGCCTACAAAACATGGAATTCTTGTGTGAACACAATAAACATTGTCATTTTGTGCCCCCCGTCCGGGCGAAGTTTTTTTTTTTTCTTCTTCTTCTTCTTTTTCTTTCTTTTTCTTCTTTTTTTTTTCTTTTTTTTTCGTTTTTGGCGCCCCCGGGGAGTGTCGCCCGGGGCACGTGCCCCCCTTGCCCCCCCCCCCCCCCTAGATACGCCACTGACCAAAACAAAGACATAAAGAAGTGGAATTGCATGGTCTTGATTTTATTGGAGTTTCATCTATATTTTGTCTCGATTTTGTCGTTGTTTTGTCTTTATTTTATGTTAACTTTGTATTTATATTGTCAATGAACATATTCGGGGCGCAGTATCTGGTGGACGACCCAAGTGCTTGCATCATCGCATGACACAGTGTCCTCATGCTGTTGATTAGCTTCGTGATGCGCTGCTGCCAGCGTTCTAGCATCTGACGGAGTCCTGACAATGTCAATGCATTTGTGACCCTCTTCCCCACATCTCGGCCAAGTTGATCCCAAAGATGTTTTATGGGGTTGAGGTCGGGGCTTCATGCAGGCTAGTCCATTCTTGTGATGCCCTCTCTCTCGAGAAAGTTACGCACAAGTCTCTCTGTATGTGGTCTTGCGTTGTCATCTTTCTGAAGCATCTTAGCTTCAATTTGCCTTATGGCGTGGGCTTTTTGAACATTGCTTACACGTGGCATGACCACGAAACATCCTACAATAAATTTTTGCAATAGAGCCTAATATATAAGGAGACATCAGTATTTTTCTCATAAAACCATAACTGTAGACGGTTTAGTCTGGCAACAGTTATATAACTATTGTTCACATTCCGTGTATTTAACAATACTTAACATTAATTATATGGATTCAATTTTTTGCAGTGGTTGTTTCTATCCGTAACTCACATTTTAGAACTATTTTTTAAAGCACTAATACTGGGTTTTTGCTTTATCTGCAAATGGTAAATTTTTGTTATGCCTTTAAGGATGATGGCATAGTATCTCGGATGGATGCGGGACACATCCACCTCGCCCTTCCGCTATGTAAGCAGAATGGGATGTTTCTTAAAATAATTCACTCATGTGCTTTTGTTTTTCTTTTTATGAAGTCAAACAAGAACTTGATGGTATAATGATGACAATTACACATAATGATCTGTTATCCTTTTCCCCAATGTTGAAGACACAAATTGAAAAAAAAAAAAACTTACAGACAAGAATTCTCTCACTCTTTCACTCTCTCACCCTAACTTAGACTTCGCCCTTGAACCCAACTGCTTATTATCAGTGAAGTATAGACCTATCTGGTGGAGATATGAATAAATTTCAATATATTCCGTCCAGAAAAAGAGCAACATTGAAAGCAACTAAACACACAAGCACAATATCAAGGAGATAATTATATATGCATTTATCATGACAAATGACCACAAGAGATGAGACAGGATGCCAGCCTGATGTTTAAAGCTTTAGACAGTTGACCTTCTCCAGCTTTATTTTATATGTACACAAACAAGGTGTGATGATTAAAGGGCCATAAATCAAGGTGCATCCATAAATCGGATGGAAAAAAAAGGAATGGAATTTGGCGATTGGAAAAAAACCAAATGAACAAATAAACCATGGAACAATGGTAGACAGTTTGACATGAATGTGGTCGGCACATCTTACGAACAATGTTTACTGTATACATAGATTATCATATAAAGCAGAAAAAGCTGATGTTGAAAATTAAATGGAATTCAATTCATATAGAATTATGTTTGATACAAATAGTAACTACAGAAACGATAACTGACATGAAAAAATAAGCCTAGTACTTATTTTCAGTTAATTGCTTCATTTTCATTGGCTTTACCCTGCATAAAATACAGAATCATTTTGTGCTTGAGTGAAATTTGAATGTAATTGAAAAAAAAAAAGAATATGACCTGGTAGAGAAGATAAGCTTGTCCAATAAAATGAAAAACTTCCACCAAAATACTTCCCAACAATGCTATAATGTACCGTTTAACTTATTATCGTTTCTCGCAAGACTCAATATCCCTGGGGCTATGTCACGTTCGTTTCCCGCATACATGGCACAACTATTATTTTATAGCATAACATCAGATATCACACACACGCACACACACAAAATAATACAAATGTCGCATTGAAGTGCAAAATTGCACATTTTCTCCTGAATAATGTGCATGTTATGTAATAATCATGCTGCAAGATTTCATAGCATTACCTTGCAAACATTCCAAATTTTGGTTATTTATTGATAAAACATTAACATTAAAAAAAAATCATTTCTTCAAGGAGAAATACTCAGCCTGCTGAGAAATATCCAAGTCAAGGTGTCTGAATATTGCAGTGATGACATATTAATCATAAATTGATTTTTGCTCATTAATAAGAAATGTGACTTTCTTTTACTTGTTTCATTTTGCTCAAGTATAGGGCACATTTTGTTAACGCCTCCCATTACATGTACAGAGGAAAAAAATGAGTTAACAGATGCATGAATACTTGTGACCAGAGAATTTAGTTTCCTGAAATATGAAATTCCATCCCATAAAACTGAATAAACCAATTAAAAAAAAAAACGACAGTGGGAGGATGATGGCATATTGTATAATGGAGGAAAGCTTGGAACCCTTCTGTGTCGAAATACTGCCCGGTGCCTACATCAACTGCTCAATGGATGAAATGCTTTACGCACAATGTCCCTCCGGGCTCGGGTGCAAACATAGGGCTGCATTAAATATTCAGTTCTATTGTTAAACATTCATATTGTATGTACAGCAAGAAAGGTAGGACCCTCTGGGCACTTGGCTTGCTTGAATAGACCATGAACATGATGAACTAGACAAAGTCTTTTTCTTTAAAATGGTATTCTTGTATAGGTTTATCATTTCTTTCATCATTGTGGTGGGTTAGAAACACCTAGTCTTGACGAGTTATACATCATTATTGAAAGCAGGGAATCCCATCTCGCAATCCTTTAAAAGGGATTTTTGAGGATTTTGTCTCGCAGGTTCATATCTTCTTATCCATGTCAGAGGTTGGTGATGTAATGTTGAGGTCAGGAAGATTTGCATAATCGTCCATCAACAAAGGCAAATGATATCAAACCATCATTTCGACACAATGAAAACAAAACGGATAGTTGGCAAATAATCTCAGGGAAAGCCATACACAGAATGTCCCTATACTTTATGCATTTACAGTATTTGTATTTTTACACATTTATCATACAGTATATCTTTTATATATCTTTGTTTTTTTATATTGTCAGATGCATTTTTTCGTTATACACTTATTGCATTCTTTAGCAACAATCATGGCATAATGAATATATACTGTTATGCCGTTCCCAGGTGCATAATACAACTATATATAATAGCAATAATGAAAAGTTTAACCACAAAACGTGAACATGTACCGTCTTTTCACCTCACCAAAATAATTCTTAAAATTGTAATACACGGGTATTACAAATATATGTACAAATAACATGATTTCTGATTGGTTGGTAACAGTAAACAGTGTTTCCGTTATAGGGCTCGGTCTCTACAATCACAAATTTGTCATATTTGTATTTGTTCTGATTGGACAATAGTCAGTTTTATAAATGATCATATTTTTTTAATGGTATACTGCAAGAAATTTTGCAAAACTGAAATGCACTGTTGTTGTCTATGTGCACTGCAGGTACGGTCAGCTCATGACCCCTCCTGTCCTCGGAAACTTGCGTACAAAGGTCTAGTCAGAGATGAAATAAATCTGCCCTATAGACCATATACATTACGCCTTTCACTGGTAATGAACAATAGTGTCATCGGAAGACACTACTTTCCAACTTAAGGATTATCGAGAAGACGTTTTGTTTACTGAGACATGTTATTATGTTGATACACCTAAAAGAAAAGCTATATCTATTACTTTTTTGGGGGGCATATTCCAATCAATGCTGTTTCGTCTTATCTATTTTTTTTTAATCTCATTCTTGTCGAAGGCAAGTTCAACTGTTAGTATAATACCTTCCCATTTCTCACCTATACTTCTCACTAAAACTATCCTCATTAGTTCGTTGCTCGCTCTGCAGAGAAAATGATGTGCAGCCAGGATGCGTTAACTGTCACTCGTTTGTTGTCTGGGTCTTTCATACAGCAAATCGTGCTCGTAGTTCCGGTTGCATTTGTATTTTAATGCAAATGATACACATACAACTATCACTGCTAAAAGAAACATAACCGGAACAATGATTGCTTTCAGGTTACCTTTATCAGGAGACTTTGGTTTGCTTGTATCTGGTGATGTAAAATGATTGATTTCATCAGGTGATCCTGTTGTGCTCTTTGGTGAGTCAGTGGTAGAGCTGAAGTTTGAATTTGGACAAAATCCCTCAAGGGCACCATTTATTGGCTGCTTAGAGAAAGAAGGCGGATCATAACAGATGGGACTATCGATGGAACCTCCGTGATCTCCCTGTGACCATAGCCTTAAGTACCATAGACGAAGGATTTCTAGCTGACAATCACAGTTCCAAGGATTGCCTTCAAGTAAGAATGCTTGCAGACGATCCAGTGTCTCCTCCGTGAGATTCTCAAGTCTCGTCAAGTTGTTGTTGCGCATGTCCAGAGTCTTGATTCGCGGGAGGAGGAGAATTTTTCCAGTAGAAATCAACTTGTTGTCAGACAGGATGATCGTTTCAAGTCGACGCAAGTGCGTAAAAAGCTCTGGCGATAAATCAGCAATAGAATTTGAGGACAGGTCCAAAAAAACTAATGATGTCAAGTCTCTAAAAAGTTCGTTTGGTAATGTCTTAAGTTTGTTACGTCCAAGTTGAAGACTTACGAGATGTCTCAAATCATCGAAGACACCAGGACTAAGACTTGACAAACTATTGTTGTGGAGCACAATAAGCCATAATTTGATCACAAACTGGAAGGTGCCTATTTGAATGTCTTTTACGTCATTGTGGCTTAAGTTTATTCCTCGAAGATCATCGGAGCCATTTAGGGCAAGACAGTCGAATAGCTCGAGGTTGTTACTGTGAAGGTTTATCGCTTTCAGCTTTAGTGCACCAGTGAAGGCGTTGGCTTCCACCTGTGTTATGATAAATAAAATATGAGCAGTAATTATTCTGGCGGATTGAGAATGATCAAATTCTATGACACACGCAATGTTTTGTGCAATTGAGATTTAACCGTAGGACTTAAATCCTGCGTTAACTCTCCTATACTGTCACTGGAAAGAGGACGGTTTGAGCACAGACAAAATGTCATTTTAAGCAAAAAAAAAAAAATGTCACCTTCCCTTGATATGAAATCATTTTTATGTTGCAGCAATGAAACGTTAGTTTATAAACATATTGAATAGTATATTTTCAGGCGTACCGACACCATCGCTTCGTCAATTGGGATATGTGATCAGGACCATTTTTCTTTTAATCAATTGAGGCCAATTTAGGCCATAATTCGGCAATGATGGCTACACATGAATTTACTATAATTTACATAGGCAAGATACCGGCATATGACGAATAATTCTGTGAGAAGTCAAGCAGATTAACAAGACACCATTAATACATACATAAATCACTCATAATGATATACATATGGATAGAAGACGGGATAGATAAAAAGATCATTATCTACTTAATTAGTCATGACTAACTATTCCAGACAAAAAGAGTGCTTCAGTAAGCACTTAAATGTAGATCACTGCTCAGCGTAAATAAGTGAATTTGCTAAGAACTATGCTTGTGTCTGATTATAATCTTTCTTATTTTAAGTATGATTTTAGTAGCAATTCTGTAGCATACACTTCTTTCTGATATTACTCTTTCCAGTTAACTCGAAATGACTGAAATACGCACAAAGTGTCATAGCATAATGATGTAGGGGATATCATTATGGTTGCAATATTGGCAAAAGATATTCGTTTTGATAACGACAGGGAGAGTTGTGAGGGGATGAGAATGTGATCATCTCCTTATTTGATCCTTTTGGTTGATTTTAGTAAGGAGTATTTTACTTTTTTCCTTAAAGGGATTGCATAGTATTAGTTGAGGTGAGGATTCAGCCTTAACATCGCCATTAGAAATCACTTTATGAAACGATAAAGAGCATAAAAATTTAACAGGAACATTAAAGTTCATTTAAGGAAAATCAATTTTGAATTGGCTGGGATATCCTAAAACAAAGTAAAACAAATCGGTCCTAATAAAAGGTGAGTACCACACTCAGAGACTCCAACCCAAAGCACCTTCTGATCTGGAGATTGTCCCGCCTGAAACCCCTAGCAAACGGGAGACTCCAAGTTGATGTGTGCGAAGCGCGAAATTCTTAGGGTTCTAGATGCTCTCTGGTGCTATCTAAGTCTTATTTTTTTCAACATACAATAGCAATAAGTAAGAAATCCTTTCCAACGGGAGACACAGAGACAGGGCGGGAGAAATTAGATCTCAAGCGGGAGAACGGGAGATTTTGCAAAAATGGGAGATCTCCCGTCGAAAACGGGAGAGTTGGAGTCTCTGCACACTTTATTAGGATTGTTTATTTTGGATAGCTCAGTCATTTCAAAACCAATTTTCATCAAATAGAATTTAAATTCCTAGTAAAATTATATGCTTCTTGATATTTCATAAAAGGTTTCTCATTTTCTGAGAAAATAAAAACAATTTTCAAAAAACTTTGGCAACTTTTAGACTCTACTCAACCGAATCTGTTCCATCCCTTTGAGTCGTCTAAAGCAAAATCAACTTTAAGATGGATTGACGATGTTTCATTGTTAAAAGTGTTATTATGAAATGATTATTTGGTGACAAGGGGTGAGCTCGGATACTTGTCTATATACTGTTTGCTGCGAATATTACACACATTGAAAAAAAAAAGAAGTCGTATTCATGTGTCCCGTTTGGAAGATTTCTATATTTCTTCACATGCTAGTTTGTAACATGATATCTTTCTACTACTTTTTTTTTAGCAATCCATGAGAAGCACTGCTTAAGTAACTTGGATCATGTCTTACCTGTCTGATTTTATTGTTGGAAAGAATAACAATCTGGAGGTTGGAGAAGCTCTCGAAGGTTCCAGGTTCGATTCTCTCAATCTGATTGTGACGTAACGAGAGGTAGGAAGCAGCATTACACTCCATGGGTACTTCACTTAGCTGTCTGTTTTCACAGTCTGCTTCTCGCGTTCCCTCTGAATAGGTGCACTGGGCGTCGCACGAAGAACTGGTTGGTGTTGTCATGCATTGCCCGCTATGACATAACATGTAAAAAGCAACCAGACAAGTTATTACGAGATTTCCAGCTCCCATCGCTGCTGTTTGCTTCAATCTGAGCAATATAGAGAGTGGAGAATAATTTCAAATCTGTATGTGTACAATAATGAATTCCAGTTGAGGTATTCAGAAAATCTTACTCCCTGCAAAAAGGAAGTTGCAGATATTATCGTTCACTGAGGTTGATATCAAAACTCAAATAAGTTATAAATAACATTGTTTGCTTTTTGGAGCAAACTTTTTGTCACCAATTTTTTTTTCCCCCACTGATTTCACATTGAAAACTCGCTATTCAACCCACACAAAGCAGCCCATCATGCATTCAAGAACGGGGAAACCCAATTGCCATTCAAGATCCGCCAGTGTGTTATACTGCCCTCTTACGGGCAGTGTTTGAGAAGTATGTTAAATTGTTGTTGTACAACCTTCGCCCCTTTCGGCCGGCAGTTTGTGTTGCGTGAGCATAATAAAGTTTGCTTAAACCTTAACTATTGTGACTGGTTATCCATCCCCGAACGATGTTCTTTTAATGGCGTGGTGGCAGCTACATGGGATCAAGTACCCTGCTCTGCCCTCATTACCGATGGATTTTATGCATGATATGGCAGCCAGTCGGTCGGCAAAACGTGTCGTGATAGGTAGTTATGGTTTGCTCGCATCTGCTGTAGTCCCATACATAGCCCTTGAATGGCTGTTCCCTGTCCCCTCTTGAGGCAACGACCTCGCACCCAGGCCCGAGAGAGAGGCCGCCCCTACCAGTATTCTAACCAGAAGTACAATGTATGGTTGGGGCACCACCTATCGACAGGGCACCTTCCCATCGACACCCTGCGTATCATGGCTGTTTGCGTATAGAACGAAAAAGTACGCGCGGGATTAAGTGTCATTAGCTATAAAAACAATAAAAACGAAGAAACGAAAATCAAACTCAAACAAACCAAGCTAAAAATTACACATCCGATCAGTAACGACGCATGGCTGTGAAATTCACGTGAATTACCTATGGCCTGTGCAATTCACGTGTATTCCCTATGCTGTGAAATTCACGTGTATACCTATGGAGGAGAGGGGGTGCCGATCGCAAGGTTCCCTTTTTAGCTGCGCGAAGAAAACGGAACGCACGCACTAAAATTGCGCTATTTTAAAACGGAGATTCATAATCAACGAGACGGTCACGACATTCAAAACTGCAGTATTTATGGCATATTTGAGGTAAGAATTAGGCGGATTTGTATTATATTTTTAGAATAAACAAGCTACAGATCCTTAGGGTGTCGATACGTGGTACCCCCAACCCTACCAGGTACCTTACAGTGTTTACGATTCTGAGTCAATTCAAATCAAAAGAAATGAAAGCAATGAATGGATGACTGAGGATGATTATGTCGGTCTTGATTATGATGATTTCTGTGACGATTATGATGGTGAAAGTTATGACAGTTGTGATGAGCCCTTCGGGGACCCTAACCAACCTCGTCCCCATGAGGATCTAGTATTGCATGCTACTCGGTATGATGGCGTCAATCCAAGTTCATGTAACATTACTCCTCGTCCTGTCCCTGTGTGTATGAGTAGTCTTAGTGTTAGCGAGTCCAGTCGTTCTAATGTTAGACATACAGTTCACAGTTGCCCAATATGTCTCGTGGCCAATCGCCCGAACGAACATCACATCAGTGATTGCTCATTCCTGCCAGAGCATGAAAGAGATATCATTACATGTGCTCGCCAAGCGGCTTCTATCCTTGGCTACTCTGATTCCCTGTGTCCATATGACAATTATCTGGATGATTATGATGAGCTAGAGTCAGAATGTGATTTCTCAGAAGTTGAATGTTTTGATGATCTTCATGACAGTGCTTTGGCTACAGATATTGTCTGCTTGTCTGCTAGGGTATGTGTTGCTGATTCAAACAGTACTAGTCTTGGAGATGCAAAGGATATGTCAGATTTAGACAGGTCAATAGGGTTTCAAGACAATTCTTACTGCTATGATCGTGGCTCATCGCAGTCGGATGAGCTCCACTTCCGGGTTGATCAGTCACCACAGTGTCCAATAGATAGTCCCTCGGTGTTGCCTGAAAAGGCCTGTATGTCTCCCTACATTGATCTTGACCATGGTCAACAGACTATCCGGGTTACTCTTGCCAGTGGTTCTCCACAGAACTCCATTGGCTATTCAGTATTCAAGAGTCTTGGAGGTGTTTTTACGGACTCTTCTGAGGCTTATCCAGTTGACCATTCTTCACCGTATGCAGTTGTTGGAGGGACGTGCCTAACACTTACCAGAGATGGAAAGGCATTTCTCTTTGAAGGGTTAGTTGTTGACTCTCCGGATGTTATAGTTGAGGCAGGCATTCCGTTCATAGTGTTGCACGACATTACCATCCGTCCCGCAAAGCGCCGTATCACAATTGGTGATGGACCTTCCTACACCTATGGTCCTGATCCTCCGCCAAAGGCAGATATTCGGCTTTCCCGTACACCTCCGATGTCTCTCAGCCTTCCCCGGTACAACCCACCTTCATTCATCTCAAATAATGTGACCGGACCTTCACCAGCCAGCAACGGTCACCATCAAGGCATAGGCCTATGCCCCCGTTCCCAGGATGCTGAGCCTGAGCGTCAGTGTCTAGCTCAGTCGGAGCTAGCCATCGTTCCAACCTCTGAGATGAATGACACCATCCCTGATATCACCGACGATGATTCCTGTGATGCCCTAACCACACCTCATCATCTCTCTGGCTGGCCAGCATGTCAGCCATCTTCAGATGTCAATAACCACTGTTCCTTGGACACCTCACCCTCTGATGAGCTTCCTCAGGATGTTCTCAACATCAGTGTTGGTAGCATCACCTCTCCCCATCAACACGGTGGTCCCCCAGACCATCCTCGCCTTATCGAGATCACTGACCCTCCTGGGCGCCCCCCAGATGCATCCAGTGGACCCCGTGCCTTCACCAATGCCTCCACACCTGGAGGTACATCTCGCTTTCCACGGCGTGAGAAGATTACTGCACGTCATTTTCATCTTCGCACACCTGTGATGTCTCCAACCTCAGACATTGCTTCCACTCCTCGACCAGGTCTCTCCACATGCTTGCATGTAGGACCCCCTCCTGGCCGTCCTCCAGACATTGACTGCTTATTCAGAGGCTTCATAACCTCCACTTCTGACCTCGGCTACCGGATGTTTCTGGACTCTGACTTGTGAACTGAACTGTGTGCTACATGCCTGCTTTACCTCTATAAGTTTTGTTAAGCTTATATATTTATGCATGTAATAGGATAAACTGACTGCTTTCAGTGAAACTAGGATATCCCAGGTTATGAGATATTTTTTACTGCAATTTACAATGTACAGGTGTATGTGAAATTAGTACTTAGCAGTGAGAAAAGAACTTGCGATGCATAAATTTGTGATCTAGAAGTGCAGTACAGTTTGTATTGTTTTTTGTCCAAGGTAATACATGTATTGTACATTTTAGTTGACAATTATTATGTTAGTTATACCAGAACTTCTTCAGACAACAAGTGAAGTTTGTGTGAATTGTATAGTACTTGTACTGCAACTCATTGATATTTTCAACAGTGTTGGAAATGTTAAGTTTGTGTTTATTTATGTTTGTTTGTTTTTATTTATGTTTATTTTTGTGATTGTATGTAATGAATCTATGCATGTATTTTTTTTTTCAAGAATATTACAGACTTGATAATATTCTTGCTATATGGTCTTGAGTGTTTTGCATTGATTCTGATTCACTTTTGTGTACAGAAACAGTACATGAATATTGTTATTGGACGCCAGCAGTATGTACATTGCGTAGACAGCCGGGTGATTTGAACATAGCAAGTTTTGTAAATCACATCAATATGTTT
This sequence comes from Diadema setosum, assembly GCA_033980235.1. Taxonomy (NCBI): domain Eukaryota; kingdom Metazoa; phylum Echinodermata; class Echinoidea; order Diadematoida; family Diadematidae; genus Diadema; species Diadema setosum. Next base: position 2,309,353 of record CM067075.1, read on the forward strand.
ACCCTTTTTATGTATGTAGCATACATTTGTACGTACGATGGTTTTGATGGCAACTCAGTACGTATAAGACAGTATCCTTATGTTTTTGTCTTTGCCTTTGATTTTGTGCAATGTGTATGATTCTTAGAGTTCTTTCCTGTGTCATATGTTAAAATCATATTGCACACATGTAGGAGAGGTGAGTTTTCATCATACAGGTGTATTATTTTCGTTTGATTTCTATTGTTGCACAGACAAAGGTAGAACATCAGTAACAATGTTATTGATAAAGAAAAGATGGATGTACGTATGATAATTTGTAATTTTCATGATATGTATATTAGTACATTGTACATGGCTCATAGTTTTGATGTACCTGTCACTCATTTGTTTGTTTTTCTTATATACGAATTATGTGTCAGGTCAAATTGTATTGAGTGATGCAGATGTAGGATTCTATTTTTGATGCATACTGTACAAAGCAACAGTTCATATAGTGATACACTTCAAGGACAAATTATGTTTAGGAAGTTTGAGTAGGTTTTCAAAAGTATAATACAGGTGTATTTGGTCACTGTTTATTTCTGATAATTTGTTTTCTTATGTCACTTCTTTTTGATGAATGTATTGTTGTCAGTTGTTCTGTTTGGAGTATGCCAAAGGGTTTTAATAACAACTCACATGATAAGTTGATGATGATACTTCGGCTTTATATCGCTGCATAAGATGGGTGGCTATTTTCAGTGGCTTTTATGTACATGACTCGTTTGTGTCTTACTCATACCAATTTGCATATCGGGCATTATAATGAATACACACCATTGTTGTTTTCTATGCCATATACTATTTACTTAACTTGTAATGTGTCACAAATGTACACACAAGTAGTGCAGTGAATGCAAAAGTCTTGATTCAGACTGTTGATGGCAGTTATATGTCAGTACCACTGTATAGAGTGGATTTGAAGTGTGACCTAGTTTCTGGTCCTGTGACTGTTGGAGTTGTTCCTGAGTTGCCCATGGTAGGCATTGACTTCCTGTTGGGGAATGACTTGGCTGGGGACAAGGTGGTTGCGTCTCCAGTTGTTTCGGATAAACCAGTGGTGGTTGCTGAAACTGAGCAGTTGCAGGAGGAATTTCCTGGGATTTTCCCAGATTGTGTTGTGACTAGGTCTCAGGCTCGTAGAGCTGTTCAAGATGATGCGGATTCTGTTGATGTGGAGGAGAATTCCGGTGTTTGGTTGGCAGAAACCTTTTTCAAGGATTTGAATGATGGGGTTGCTGTATTAGGCTCCAAGGCTAACAGTGATGGGCTGTTTAGCGAGTCTTCCTTGGTTGAAGCACAGCAGGCAGACTCTGAGTTGAAAGGCTTGTCTCAGACGGCGTGTTCTGAGGCTGAGGCTGAAAAGGTCCCTGAGTGCTATTATGTCAAAGATGGCATTTTGATGAGGAAGTGGAGACCTCCCCATAGGCCAGCTGATGAGGATTGGACGGTGGTCCGTCAAGTTGTTGTCCCTCCCAGTTACCGCGGTGAGATCTTGAGGATTGCTCACGAGTTACCTGTTGGCGGCCATTTAGGCGTCAGAAAGACAAAGGATCGGATCATGAGGCATTTCTATTGGCCAGGATTGAATGTGGATGTGGCTGAGTTTTGCAAGACTTGTCACACATGTCAGGTGGCTGGTAAACCACAGCATTCAGTGAAGCCGGCGCCATTGATTCCAATACCTGCGTTTGAAGAACCATTCAGTCGGGTTCTAGTTGACTGTGTTGGACCTTTGCCTAGGACTAGGTCGGGTCATAAGTACCTCTTGACAATCATGGATATGTCTACACGGTTTCCAGAGGCTATCCCATTGCGAAATATCACTGCCAAGACTGTGGTAGATGCTCTAGTGCAGTTTTCACTAGGTATGGGTTGCCCAAGGAAGTGCAGTCTGACCAAGGGTCAAATTTCATGTCAGGCATATTTCAAGAGGTGATGTATCGTTTGGGTGTGAAGCAGCTGAAGTCGTCAGCTTATCATCCCCAATCCCAAGGTGCGTTGGAGCGCTACCACCAGACCCTAAAGACAATGATTAGGGCATTTTGTGAGGAGTATCCCGAGGATTGGGATAAGGGCATCCCTTTCCAGCTGTTCGCAACGAGGGACTCCCCAAATGAGTCGACGGGTTTCAGCCCATTTGAGTTGGTGTATGGTCATGAAGTTAGGGGCCCACTGAAGCTCATCAAAGAGAAATTCATGACTGAGGATGATGAGGTCCACCTACTTGACTATGTGTCAAAGTTTTGTGAAAGGCTTTCAAAGGCTTGTGAGGTAGCTAGGGAACACTTGAAAGTGTCACAAGATTCAATGAAGAGAAAGGCAGACAAAAATGCCAAAGCCCGAACCTTCAAACCAGGTGACAAAGTTCTTGTACTGCTGCCCATACAAGGTGAACCACTGAAAGCCAAGTTCAGTGGCCCGTACTGTGTCAAAAAGAAACTCAATGATGTGAACTATGTGATCAGCACACCAGATAGATGCAAAGAACAGAGAATGTGTCATGTCAATATGCTGAAAGAATGCTATGACAGAAAGTCAGTTGGTGTGACATAGGTTGTGGATAGCACAGTAGAAGTCAAAGGTGAATAGTTTTCACCGCATATCATTTACAGTGTATGTGTTTAGCATATCCATTAATGTATGCAAAACAGTTTGACATGATTGTATAAGTTTCAAGAATTCAAGCAGTATCTATGTAAATGGTATCCATGAAAAGAGAACATGGAATTAATGCAGCTATTCAAAAGGCATGTGATAGTATGTGATTGTTGTTGCTTGATTTGGATTTTACCTCACATTCGTTGTAAATAACAATAAGAAATTGTGAAGGTAAAAGAAACCCTTGCTACGGCAAGGCTTTCTTTTTCCCATGGGGGATGGTGTCACAAATGTACACACAAGTAGTTATGTACATGTATCAAGGCTGTATGCATGGTTGTTTAATGTGTATGTACACAGGTGAACCAGATTAATGGAGAACATTCTATATGATATAGATATAGTACATACAGGCTGACCAGATCAGTGGAGAATTTTCTACATGGTATACAATGTACAGTACATGTATGCATGTGACAGGAAATACATTATAGCTCACTCAATCTAGAATGATTTAACCCATTCCAGAAAATTCTAGGAAGTGCTGGCTGAGTGAGGCACTGCCCTTGTAGCCCAATGTGATTGGTAGTTAATTTTGGCAGTGATGTTATGCACATATTAGGCAGTGAGTCATCCAGGATTCCTGGAATTTGGACTTGCTAGTATGTTCAGGTATGTGGCCCCAGGTTGGAGAAAATTACAGAATGTACTAGAAAGGGGTGAATGGATAGTATATAAGCTGGAGAAATTCTGCAGTAGGCAGAGTACCCAACACCTCTGCTCTGAGAGTTACGTCACTTCTGGCTCTGAAGCGACTTGTTATAGTCAGTCCTGTGTTACCTGCTGACCTGCTATACAAACTGTGTTTGTGGAGATAAGGCCTGGGAGACATTTTGCCTGCAGAGAATTAATTTGCCTACATTGGAGATAGACTCCATATTTTAGTGTCAACGGACATTATTACGGCAAAGCTGTGACGGGTTGGATTCCTTGCTGGACAATATAAAGTGAATCATCATTCAACGCATCGACTGGACGTGGTCGTCATAACGTTTGGATTCTGCACGTTTCGCTGTGGACGTATAACTTGGATTTTACCCCGGATCTATACCTTGGACTATCATAACCTGCACCTCTGGATTTACGTCGAAGGTATCATTCATCGGTGCATCGTGGATCATTCCTTTTTGCATCGAGCATCATATTTGGACATTTCCAGGGATATTGCATGTACTAAGTGTAAGTGATTTCATTACTGATTTGTAACTGTTTCTATTGATCATTATTGTACTGATGTGAAAACCGATTACGAGTCTGTACCCACAATATCACTGTTAATAAACCGCCTGAACATTAGTTGATGGTTTCTTTTGTGCGATCATTCTCAGAGTGATTGTGGTCGTAACAAAATTGGGGGCTTGTGTCCGAGAAGTGAATTTAAAGCCAAAACTTAGAATTTGGAACGTTCCGGAATCCAGAATATTGGTACAGACAAAATACCAGTGAGTTGATTGTTCAATTGTTCATTGTGTGTTATACATGTGACAATGTCAATCAGTACAATGGATGTTCAGGCATTTGTTCAGAGGACAGATTTGTCCCTCAAAGATTTGCAAAGGTTACGCAAATGTGATTTGACTGCTATTGCACAGCATTTAAATGTAGATGTTCCACAAGGTGCAAGAAAGGCAGAAATTCTTGACTTAGTAGCTGGTCACATGGAGCTCAAAGAAGAAATTCACACTCCAGCTCAAGCTCAAATTTCAGATCAAACACGGCTTGAGCTTGCTAAATTGCAGTTGAAGGAGAAAGAATTGGAAATGAAGGAAAGGGAAAAACAAAGAGAAATGGAAATGAAGGAAAGTATGGAAATGAAGAAACTTGAAGTGGAGCAACAACTGAAATTGCGTGAGATGGAAATGGCTCATGCACAGACTGTTGGAAATCGTGAAAGGGCTCCCTCTGAATTTGATTTGGCCAAGAACATTCGATTGGTGCCAAAGTTTGAGGAAAACAGAGTTGATGCATATTTTGTGTCATTTGAGAAGGTGGCTAACAGTTTGAACTGGCCACAGGAATTTTGGCCCTTGCTCCTTCAAAGTGTGTTTGTCGGCAAAGCAGCTGATGTGTACTCATCTCTCTCTGAAGAGCAATCACGTGACTATGCTACAGTCAAGAAAGCAGTGTTGAATGCATATGAGTTGGTGCCAGAGGCTTACAGACATAAGTTCAGAAATTCGTACCGCAAACCAGGCCAGACACATGTTGAGTTTGCTCGTGAAAAAGAAATGATGTTTGATAGGTGGTACAGATCCCTGAAAGTGGATCAGGACTTTGATAACCTACGTGAGGTTGTTCTCTTGGAAGAATTCAAAAAGAGTGTTGCTTTCAGTGTGAGGTCGCATTTGGATGATCACAAAGTGACAAGTTTGCATAAAGCAGCCTTGATGGCTGATGAGTATGAGCTGACCCACAGAAATGACAACAGACCACCTTTCAGGAATTTCTCTGGAAATAAGAGAGACAAAATTCAGTCGAGCAGTCCAAAGAATGCTGGTTCTGAAAAAGGCACGAGTTCTGAAACTTCATCGGCACCAAAGCCTCAATTTGACAAAGGGTCCAGTACAAGTGCAAATGTCATCAAATGTTTTCACTGTAATAAGACAGGGCATGTAAAGTCACAGTGTTGGAAGTTGCAAAATAAAACAAAGAAGGACATGGGATTTGTCATGTCAAAAAGTGTCCTACCCGAAAATAGTGTCCCGTTCAGTGAAACACAGGCCATTGAAAGTCAGTCTCCCAAATTCAAAGATAGGACTAGGCAGGTGGATGAGAGGTATAGTAGCTTTTTGTTTGATGGTGAGGTGACCCCGTGTACTTCTGGTGAGGCAGGTAAGCCAGTAGTCATCCTGCGGGATACGGGGGCCTCTCAGTCGTTGATGGTGGATGGTGGTATGACTTTTCCACCAGATAGTGCAGTGAATGCAAAAGTCTTGATTCAGACTGTTGATGGCAGTTATATGTCAGTACCACTGTATAGAGTGGATTTGAAGTGTGACCTAGTTTCTGGTCCTGTGACTGTTGGAGTTGTTCCTGAGTTGCCCATGGTAGGCATTGACTTCCTGTTGGGGAATGACTTGGCTGGGGACAAGGTGGTTGCGTCTCCAGTTGTTTCGGATAAACCAGTGGTGGTTGCTGAAACTGAGCAGTTGCAGGAGGAATTTCCTGGGATTTTCCCAGATTGTGTTGTGACTAGGTCTCAGGCTCGTAGAGCTGTTCAAGATGATGCGGATTCTGTTGATGTGGAGGAGAATTCCGGTGTTTGGTTGGCAGAAACCTTTTTCAAGGATTTGAATGATGGGGTTGCTGTATTAGGCTCCAAGGCTAACAGTGATGGGCTGTTTAGCGAGTCTTCCTTGGTTGAAGCACAGCAGGCAGACTCTGAGTTGAAAGGCTTGTCTCAGACGGCGTGTTCTGAGGCTGAGGCTGAAAAGGTCCCTGAGTGCTATTATGTCAAAGATGGCATTTTGATGAGGAAGTGGAGACCTCCCCATAGGCCAGCTGATGAGGATTGGACGGTGGTCCGTCAAGTTGTTGTCCCTCCCAGTTACCGCGGTGAGATCTTGAGGATTGCTCACGAGTTACCTGTTGGCGGCCATTTAGGCGTCAGAAAGACAAAGGATCGGATCATGAGGCATTTCTATTGGCCAGGATTGAATGTGGATGTGGCTGAGTTTTGCAAGACTTGTCACACATGTCAGGTGGCTGGTAAACCACAGCATTCAGTGAAGCCGGCGCCATTGATTCCAATACCTGCGTTTGAAGAACCATTCAGTCGGGTTCTAGTTGACTGTGTTGGACCTTTGCCTAGGACTAGGTCGGGTCATAAGTACCTCTTGACAATCATGGATATGTCTACACGGTTTCCAGAGGCTATCCCATTGCGAAATATCACTGCCAAGACTGTGGTAGATGCTCTAGTGCAGTTTTCACTAGGTATGGGTTGCCCAAGGAAGTGCAGTCTGACCAAGGGTCAAATTTCATGTCAGGCATATTTCAAGAGGTGATGTATCGTTTGGGTGTGAAGCAGCTGAAGTCGTCAGCTTATCATCCCCAATCCCAAGGTGCGTTGGAGCGCTACCACCAGACCCTAAAGACAATGATTAGGGCATTTTGTGAGGAGTATCCCGAGGATTGGGATAAGGGCATCCCTTTCCAGCTGTTCGCAACGAGGGACTCCCCAAATGAGTCGACGGGTTTCAGCCCATTTGAGTTGGTGTATGGTCATGAAGTTAGGGGCCCACTGAAGCTCATCAAAGAGAAATTCATGACTGAGGATGATGAGGTCCACCTACTTGACTATGTGTCAAAGTTTTGTGAAAGGCTTTCAAAGGCTTGTGAGGTAGCTAGGGAACACTTGAAAGTGTCACAAGATTCAATGAAGAGAAAGGCAGACAAAAATGCCAAAGCCCGAACCTTCAAACCAGGTGACAAAGTTCTTGTACTGCTGCCCATACAAGGTGAACCACTGAAAGCCAAGTTCAGTGGCCCGTACTGTGTCAAAAAGAAACTCAATGATGTGAACTATGTGATCAGCACACCAGATAGATGCAAAGAACAGAGAATGTGTCATGTCAATATGCTGAAAGAATGCTATGACAGAAAGTCAGTTGGTGTGACATAGGTTGTGGATAGCACAGTAGAAGTCAAAGGTGAATAGTTTTCACCGCATATCATTTACAGTGTATGTGTTTAGCATATCCATTAATGTATGCAAAACAGTTTGACATGATTGTATAAGTTTCAAGAATTCAAGCAGTATCTATGTAAATGGTATCCATGAAAAGAGAACATGGAATTAATGCAGCTATTCAAAAGGCATGTGATAGTATGTGATTGTTGTTGCTTGATTTGGATTTTACCTCACATTCGTTGTAAATAACAATAAGAAATTGTGAAGGTAAAAGAAACCCTTGCTACGGCAAGGCTTTCTTTTTCCCATGGGGGATGGTGTCACAAATGTACACACAAGTAGTTATGTACATGTATCAAGGCTGTATGCATGGTTGTTTAATGTGTATGTACACAGGTGAACCAGATTAATGGAGAACATTCTATATGATATAGATATAGTACATACAGGCTGACCAGATCAGTGGAGAATTTTCTACATGGTATACAATGTACAGTACATGTATGCATGTGACAGGAAATACATTATAGCTCACTCAATCTAGAATGATTTAACCCATTCCAGAAAATTCTAGGAAGTGCTGGCTGAGTGAGGCACTGCCCTTGTAGCCCAATGTGATTGGTAGTTAATTTTGGCAGTGATGTTATGCACATATTAGGCAGTGAGTCATCCAGGATTCCTGGAATTTGGACTTGCTAGTATGTTCAGGTATGTGGCCCCAGGTTGGAGAAAATTACAGAATGTACTAGAAAGGGGTGAATGGATAGTATATAAGCTGGAGAAATTCTGCAGTAGGCAGAGTACCCAACACCTCTGCTCTGAGAGTTACGTCACTTCTGGCTCTGAAGCGACTTGTTATAGTCAGTCCTGTGTTACCTGCTGACCTGCTATACAAACTGTGTTTGTGGAGATAAGGCCTGGGAGACATTTTGCCTGCAGAAAATTAATTTGCCTACATTGGAGATAGACTCCATATTTTAGTGTCAACGGACATTATTACGGCAAAGCTGTGACGGGTTGGATTCCTTGCTGGACAATATAAAGTGAATCATCATTCAACGCATCGACTGGACGTGGTCGTCATAACGTTTGGATTCTGCACGTTTCGCTGTGGACGTATAACTTGGATTTTACCCCGGATCTATACCTTGGACTATCATAACCTGCACCTCTGGATTTACGTCGAAGGTATCATTCATCGGTGCATCGTGGATCATTCCTTTTTGCATCGAGCATCATATTTGGACATTTCCAGGGATATTGCATGTACTAAGTGTAAGTGATTTCATTACTGATTTGTAACTGTTTCTATTGATCATTATTGTACTGATGTGAAAACCGATTACGAGTCTGTACCCACAATATCACTGTTAATAAACCGCCTGAACATTAGTTGATGGTTTCTTTTGTGCGATCATTCTCAGAGTGATTGTGGTCGTAACAAATGTGTTTATGCCTTAACTTGATTTATCTAGGGATTTTTGTTTCTGTCCTTTTGGGGCCTATAGTTGGTCATCTATTTGGTTCTGACAGCATTGTGTTTCTTTGGGGGATTGTAAAGGAACGACAGCTATGGTGTGTTGTTTATGTACTGTTGTTTCACATTCCATCAGAAGAAAAGTGTTTACAGCTGTATGTTATTCATGTACAGTGTTTGATAGTGTTGTAACAAGAGTGAATGAGAATGTGGAGATCATGGTACTTATGTACAGTAGTAATCTTTCATGTTGTGAGAAAAGGTAGAATGTGAGTGAGTTAGGTATGGATTTGATAGTTGACATTGTGAAATATTTTGTTTTCTCTACAGCGTAAGGTAGTTGATTTTACAGTTGTGTTAAGTGTCATTTTTTTATAATTGGTAGAATATACATGAAGGCACATGTATAGCATAGATTATTGTTACATTTGTGTGCACGTGATTCTAATTGTTGGTCCAATGAATAGGTATATACAATACTGTATAGCAGTGCTGATTACAGCTAATGTAAAGTTAATGTTTTATATTAGTTAGTTGCCAGTCAGTTCATACACGCTTTGTTTGTGTTAGTGTTATCAAATCATTGACTGTTCGTAACGTGGTCTACCTATCCATGCAATTAGTCGGAAGTTTGACTGGCTTAATTCCACACACATTCCTGGCATATTGAATGTGCATGATTATTCGAATGCCAAGTGTTTTCCTTTCTGTTATGTACAAGAAGACAGAAAGAAGAAAATGATTGCGCCAGTGTGTTATACTGCCCTCTTACGGGCAGTGTTTGAGAAGTACTGTATGTTAAATTGTTGTTGTACAACCTTCGCCCCTTTCGGCCGGCAGTTTGTGTTGCGTGAGCATAATAAAGTTTGCTTAAACCTTAACTATTGTGACTGGTTATCCATCCCCGAACGATGTTCTTTTAATGGCGATCTATGTTCAGTTTTCACGATGTTTTTTTTTTTTTTTTCCTTTTGGGGGGAGATGAGTCATCAGGTAAAATTAATTAGTCAAAGGTCACGTTAAAATGATAAAAATGACACTTCTTACTGATGAATTACATTATTTTCTCTATTGATACACATCCTAGCTAATGTAAGTTAGAAATCACTCACTTATACGCTGAATTTAACTTGATTATAATGATTGTAAATGCAATAAAAATTACAATATTCTAATAATTTTGATATATTTTTGGTCATATGTCAAATTAGAGGAAAATGCCAATTTTTTTTTTCTATTTTTTGTCCATATTTTAAAATGTCTCATTATATTGTCATGAAAGTTGTGATCACTTTCCAGTCAGGTGATAGCTTTGCCCTTCATTGGTAAGAAGTTTGTTTAATTGTCTGTCTGTCCACCTGTCTGTTTGTTTGTATCATTTTTCATCTGAAAAGATGCATGGCTGGATAGCCCATATTCAGCTGCACTATAGTTGTTCTTCCATATAGGTTCCTTGAAAATGAGGCGGCACCGTTACACACTGTTTTATGCAACCTGCTCTTTGCTATGAGTGAATGAAGCGGGATCTTTTACATGATGTGACTCTCACACATGGAACCTCCATTAGATGTCCTTTCCAAGGGACACAGTGTTTTGCCTCTTACTATGACATGGGGGAAGGTTTAATCACACATTACTACATTGTGTTGGAAGCAAGGAGAGTTATGACTACTTCAGAGACTCCAACCCCAAGCACCTTCTGATCTGGAGATTCTCCCGCCTGAAACCCCTATCAAACGGGAGACTCCAAGTTGATGTGTGCGAAGCGCGAAGTTCCTAGGATTCTAGATGTTCTCTGGTGCTATCTAAGGCTTATTTTTTCAACATACGATAGAAATAAGTAAGAAATCCTTTCCACCGGGAGACACAGAGCCAGGGCGGGAGAAATCAAATCTCAAACGGGAGAACGGGAGATTGTGCAAAAATGGGCTTTCGGCGGGAGACTCCCGTCGAAAACGGGAGAGTTGGAGTCTCTGCTACTTAGTATGAGATCTTGCCCGTTTTCACACAAGATATCACATTACGCCAACTCGGACCTCAGAAGACGGGATCTCACAATTTCTTCCTTTCCTTCTTGTGAACAAAAATGCGTGGCGGTCTCAAGATTCAGTAGCCCAGTGTTTGGGATCCTCTCCAAGGCATTATGGTGCCTGCGGAGATTTTTTTCCCCAATTATTTGTCAATAAGAAATAAGAACTATTTGTTGGCTTTTATCATTTTTCTTCAAAGCACAAACTTATTGCTGATGAGTTACGTTTACGCAACCATCATAGGTACGCTGCATGATTTATTCCCAAATCAAAGACAAGAGCACCTAAGAGGTTATGAAGCAATAGAAAGCGCTTGTGTGTGTGTGTGTGTGTGTGTGTGTGTGCGTGTCTGTGTGTGTGTGTGTGTATGTGTGTGTATGTATGTCTACAGAAATCGCTTCTTTAAAACGTTTAACCGACATTAATGCACGCCATGGCCGTATTATATTATGTATTACAAGCACCAGTCAGTATTGGACCCCGGTATTGTGCCTGCTTGAACTATTTACAAGATCAAGTAGAAAATGATCGTGATCGTCTTTGTAGTGTCGAAGTTCTTATGGCAACGCCATGTCCCTTTCTCTTACAACTGTTTCCCAACTGTACAAAATCTCTAGTACCATTTGCTTTCTGCATATCAAAAGATCTACTTTATTGAAGACGTCAACCGATGACTCATTACTATCCAGCACACCTTCAAAATCACAGACTCAGTGCTCATGGTTCCTGAATATGGACAAAGCCGTCATTTTGCACCTTTTCACCCTATACTCCTTTCATAAATATCATTCTTTGTTTGCGGAACGTCGACTACCCAAGGGAAAAGGTATAGCTACAGGGCATTCATGTATTTCATTTCTATATCCTTTGGGGTCCCTCTGGGTTGTTGTAAAAATCGACGTTGAATAAGACACCGTCATACCTTAACTGGTGTTGCCTTGGGCACCACAGGAATAAGTTTTTCCCATCAAGTTTTCGATCATGAAATCCCTGTCTAACACCTTATATTTCATCAAAGTACAAACCTGTAAGTTTCCGTTAATCACTTATACGTAACAAAATCATCATTATAGGCCTTTTGATTATCATCAACGGCCATGTAAAGACACTAGCACCCAGGCTATGAAGAAGAGACAAGGTTGTAATTGTTACCTCCTATTAGAAGACACATTATGAGCTTTAGATCTGCCATGCGAAAGCTAGTAAAGACGACGTTACAAGGCTAAAAGCAAAACAAAAAATCTCAAATGGTATTCTTGCACATGCGCAAGACATCAATTTAGAGTTCGCGTCCCAGATCTAAAGCTCGCTAGTGTGGCTTATTAGAAGAAGTAACAACAATAGCAGTATTATGCTCACACTTTATTACGACTCTCTATTTCTTTTCATGTCTCTGTTCATGTCTATCCCTCCCTTTCTCTCGTTTTGCATTTCTGTGCATTTGTATAATCATATATCCCTTTTACATCCCCTCAAGTCCAGTCTCTCTGCAATTTGATTATCAGCAGATTGTCTCCTTTTCTGTCCGTCAGAAACATTCACAGGCGAAGCTACCGGAATCCTGCACATGAGAATAGCGATGATGGACATGTCTTTACCTCATGAAGTACAAGGGAAGAGGAATAACAATTAGCGCCGATGTTTATCTGCAGAGTGGTTAAACTAAGCTCACAATTTTAATAGCTGTCAAGCTACACTCCAAACAATGGAAGATATTCTGACAGTTTAGACGGACTAATTTTATTTCAGTGCACCCACGTGATTGTTATGCCCTTGTGGAATTCCCCGAGCATTGCGAAAGTGTGATGGAGTGCTTTGTGAAGTATGAATGTAGGGCGGTTTCACTGGTAAGTTTTGTAGCAAACATGCGCAGTAAAAGTTTTAATACATTGTTATTGGTTTCTGTCGATGTCAACCTCAGTGAGCGACGTCGACAACTTCTTCTGGATCCGGAGAGTCAGCTTTCCTGAATAGATTGTGTGGAAAAATTCTTTAGATGCAATACCATGTGAAATGAAAATATATTCTCTCTATTGCTCGGTTAAAAGATCAATAGCAGCAAAATGTCTCGAGGTCTGATGATACGTTGTGTGGTTGTTCTGTTGTTATATTACCATGGCGTACAATTCTGCACTCCAGCTCGTGCTTCGCGGTGCGACGCCCAGTGCACCTATTCAGAGGAAACGCGAGAAGCAGACTGTGAAAACAGACAGCTGAGTGAGATACCCATGGAGTGTAATGCTGCTATCTATCTCTCCTTGAGTCACAATCAGATTGAGAGAATCGATCCTGGAACCTTAGAGGGCTTTTCTGACCTAGAGATTCTAATCTTGTCCAACAATAAAATCAGACAGGTAAGACACCATCAAAGTCATGATCAAATAGGTGAAAAGGTTAGTGAATTCCAATGATACAGTGACACTGCCCGTAGTCTAATGATTAAACATTGCGATAATGCCATACGCTCAAAAATCTCCCTGTCGTCCACATCACAACAAAATAATTTTTTTTGGCAGTAATGCAGTAACAATGGTCTCTTCCTTCTTTATTGCGATTTTACTGGAAAGATTGATATCAAACCGAATGGCAGAATTAAGTTTCACGAAGATCACGAATAGTGGTATTGGTCCTGTCCGCATTGATATACATATTAGACGAAGCGACTGTATGTATGATGATATTATTTATACTCTTCCTTTGGTTTGTAGACAAAATTTGTGTTATTGCAACATCTCATTCACATTAATCGATTTGATTTGATTTGATTTATATGTATTCTCTGTATGACATTTACAATTCTTTCTTTTTCAATAATTATCAAAAATATACAATTTTGATATTCATTATAGCTAGTTTCTACAATTTCAACAATTTTAATTACATACATCTGTGACACAATTTTGTTATGAATTGCCGCACAGAACGGTCGCCAATAATAAGCTCTACGCTTGACCCTTTAGCAATCGATGATACAGTACATTAATGCAATAAGGCAATAGTATACAATTTCTTGGTATTTGTATGGATAATAAACCTTCATGGAAAGATCATGTTCATGTTCTTTGTAAAACAATTTCACAAATTTTGATATATCAATAGACTGAAATATCTTTTACCATTTTCCACATTAACAATGCTTTACTCCAGTTTTATCGCACTTAATTTGAATTATGAAATTCTAGTTTGGGGCAATACGCATGCAATTCCTTTGGGAAAACATTTTATTATTGCAAAAAAAAAAGTTGTTGAGAGTAATTTTTAACTTTAATAAGTCCGCGTGATCAGACTGAGAATGTGTTTTGCGATAATAAATTCTTTAAGAAAAAAATGATTTATACTTATTTCAGTCGGGTCAATATGTTCAAATATAATAACAACAACAATTTATCACAAATATTTGAGCAAATCTTTCGTCACAATGATGCGGTACATGGTTATCCTACTCGACGTTCCAGTGAATATCATTTACCATTATTACGTAAGATTATCTCCCAAAATACATCCGTTTTCACTTGCCCGAAGTTCTTGAATAGCCTTGACAATACTATAAAAGATGCTCTGACTTTTCCTTCTTTAAAATCAAAACTGAAAAAAAAAACCGTTTCTTTTGTCATCCTCACGAAAACAAACAAATAGAGTTTAAAAATGTGTTTTTCTTGGTTATTTTTCATTAAAAATCCAATAAATTAATGATGAGTATTTTTTTAATTAATGAGAGTTTGTGTTTTAAGTCAAATTTGAATAGAATTTTAAGTTCGTACTCATGCCTTGGTGACCTGTCCAGATAACTAAATGAAGACATTGTCATGTTTTTGTGTCTCTCCCTTTCTTTGTCATGCCTATCTTTAGTTTCATTTCTTGTCTGTTCTGTCCGTGCTTTCGTTCTTGCCCTTGTCCTTTTAATAGTCCTTTTTTTATTTTCTGATTATCTCGCCTGACGCCAGGATGTCAACATTTTTATACATGGAGTCCTTGACGGGTATAAAGATGCCCTCTCCTTTCAGAGTAATTCACAAATTTTGCAAGCTGTGCTTTTCTTCTGAATTTCTCTTTTGCATGAAGAGTCGTGTATGTGTATGTGTGTGTGTGTGTGGGTGTGTGTGTGTATGTGTATATGTATGTGTATGTGTAAGTGTATGTGTATGTGTGAAAGCGTATGCTTCATGTTACCATCCGATTCGATTGAATGAAAACTGTATACTTTCAATGATTAGCTTGTACGGTACATGTGTCGTTGTATTGTGTTATAAAGCCATATATAATTAATGTATTGCAGTAATGTAACGTAAGTGAGGGGACTGCATTATACAAGTTCGCTTTTTAGCAGCCCCTCAATTTTCATTTCCATGAAGTTCTTTTAGTAACCAATATTTATTATTATGTTCTAAGGTATGTAATCATTTGAAGTGTATTACTTGTGTATATTCACATTGGAAATGAAAATAAAAAAACATGCATGTGAACATGCATGTGTGAAATATAATGAAATGAAGAGTTACAAATTACGATTGTATTTCTTACTTGTTTATTATCAAAACCAAAGTTGATAACATTATAGTATTGTACGTTTTATCGAAACTTATGTGATTCAAAGTTCCTTAAAATATTATGTACTCATGTAAGCGTTATCTCTATTGCTTTGTATTACTTTATATGGAAATTCGAAAGTCATTTCGAATTGAATTGAATTTAATTGAATTGAATTTAATTGAATTGAATAAAAGAAGGGGGTCCAATATGATGCTCGTGGATAGGAGGGATAATAGAAGAGACAGAAAGAGTCAGAAAGAGAGGATGGTAATAGAAACCATCCGATATCAGACTTGTCAGATCAACTCACAATATTATAGATACGTACTTGATCATAGATTACAGTAATTTATTGACGTATTCACGTACAAATAGACATGATACAGTGTCGCTATTGTCAAATAAAGGTTACATTGAATGAAGAATACAAGAGATATAAGAACAGCTAAGAAGTATACACCGTTCAGCACCCTATATGGTCCTTCATTTGTGAAGGACCATATAAAGATAGTGCAATCATTTTGAAGTGTATCCTACTTCTAAACAACAAACCGAAAGTTTGAGAACAGATATCAAATGTCTACAAGTCTTCAAGCTATAAATCTCAAATTCATCTCATGTCAGAAACAATGGCCCGAATTCTCGAAGGTGGTACAAATGAAACCATGGTTTAAACCATGGACAAAAACCATGGAGCGCCAAGTGTCGCATGGAATCTTTGGTCGATGAAATGATTATTTTGTAACGAAATGACGTCTTGTAACTAAATGAACCTATCGTCCACGAACTGATAATTTCATTAACGAAACGGTCATTTTGTCGACGAAATGATTTCGTAACGAAATATTCCGTGCGACACTTGGCGCTCCATGGTTTTTGTCCATGGTTTAAACCATGGTTTCATTTGTACCACCTTGGTGAATTCGGGTCATTGTGAATATTCTAAGTACATCAAAATAAATGTTGTTCCTATCTTTTCTGTCATACAGGTGGAAGCCAACTCCTTCACTGGCGCACCGAAGCTGAAACAGATCGACCTTCAAAGTAACAATCTCAAGATATTCGACCGTCTTGCCCTAAATGGCTCTGGTAATCTTCGACGTATACACTTGAGCAACAACGATATCAAATACATTGCAACATACACATTTCAGTATGTGACCAAATTAGAGTCCATGTCCCTGTACAACAATAGCTTGTCAAGTCTTGGTCGTGGTGTCTTTGATAATTTGAGGCATCTAGAATTTCTCGATCTCGGGTTTAACAGACTGAAGGTATTACCAAGTGACATTTTTGCCCCCCTGAGTCGACTTCGGACGCTCATCCTTTCTAACAACCAGCTGATTTCTACTGGAAGAGTTCTCCTCCTCCGACGAATCACAACTCTGGACATGCGCAATAACAACTTGACGAGACTTGAAAACCTAACGGAGGAGACACTGGGTCGTCTTCAGGTATTTTTACTCGAGGGAAATCCTTGGAACTGTGACTGTGATCTGGAAACCCTTCGTCTTTGGTACTCAAGACTTCACTCGCATGGAGATCACAGAGCATACGTCGATAGTCCCACCTGTCATAAGTCGCCTTTTCTCGCTAAGCAGCCAATAAACGGAGTTCTTGAGTCATTTTGCCCAAATTTAGACATCAGCTCTACCACTGACTCACTAAAGAGCACGGAAGGTTTATCTGATCAAACCATCACTCTCACATTACATTTTACAAGTAAAACGAACTCTCCAGGTAGTAGTTTCGGTAACTTAGTTGTTTCGCTTTCCTTAATTACTTTAGTACCGATAGTGATAAGTATGTTTTCTATATTGATATACAAATGCAGCAGAAACTGTTGTGACTGACGACAGTCAATTTACGCATCCTAGCAGCTCTTCATCTCCTCAAACATTGTGTCATAGCGGGCAAAGAATAGGGAGCTTTAGATTTTGACGCGCGGACGTTTGAGACGACGAGTGCACTGGACGTTCTCCTCTCCTCTGCGTCGAGTTGAAAAGTACAATGTAGCTTTAGATTACGCTGGGACTCAGCGTATAAAAAATTAAATCGCTCCCCCATTTTTATGATCGGTGCATGAAGTAGTTCTCTACGTTGCTAACAAAGACGCTTACTATCTTTGGTTGCTAACTATGCGGACGTAAAAATAGCCCAGTACGCGTAGTGAAAAACTCGACTAGATCGACTTGCTCAGAACATGATTGTTTTTTTCCCTCTGAACGTCCGCGCGTCTTAAATATAAAGCACCCTATTAAATGAAAATACGTCAATGGTAAATATTCTAAGTCAGCTGAAAGTACAACAATTAAACGGGCCAAGTCTGAAGGCGGGCCACTGGCCACTGAGACCATTCCAATGATCGTTAACTCAGCTAAAGAACAAAAAAGTGAAGCTGCAACGTCTGACAGCATGCAAGGCATAAACGAGATGACACCAACAAAGAATAACAGAGAAGAGAATGCGGCAGATGATGCTAGTAAAACGCTAAATGTGTCGTCCCAATCTATGTCAGAAGAGAAAGAGAGAGAGTCCGAAAGTTCCTACGTTTTTAATTTCCATGCCCCTACACAACAGGTTTAAAAAACAACAACCAAAAACAAAACAAAACAAAACAAAACAAAACAAAAAAACCCTTGCTCTGCTCTCCGGTATAAAACCCAATGACATGCAGCGGCTGGGATGAATCCCATAATCATGTGCCTGTTTAATGTCCTGCTTTAGAGGAAATCCACTCCCAAAATAGGTAAACTTCAAAATAAAGAGAAAAATATTTCCTTTAGAACGATACAAATATGACCAAAAATTGATAAGAAATAAGGAATACAGTTATGACCAAAGAGTATAGAAGCTACGCTAAGAGGGTATACTCTTGCGATTTCGCACGCAAAAACGGGTGTAGTACGCCATGGAGCCCCGCGCGCCCCTCATGGAGTCCAAACGGCGGCCATTTTGGTAACAAAACCGCGATCTTCTTAACACGTGAGCCTATGGAGAAAACCCTACCTTCCTTTCATTTTCTTCATTTTAAAAAAAAAAAAAACACAGCGGTAGAATTGTGTGTCAGGCCTCAAAATATCAGCAGAAGTATATTTTCTGTCGATACGTAAAAAAAAAAAAAAAATTGAAGAAATTTCATTACTTTTTAATCTGTAGTCCTTCAAAGATTGTATTTGAGCTGACAAACGCCATCTACAGTGTACCTCTTTCTCTCTCGGTCTACTTTAGCTCAAACTTTGTGGGACTGCATATTGGAAAATAAATGACATTTCTTCAATTTCATTTCATGGTTAGACAGGAATGATACTTCTGTATAACAAAACGAAGTCCTAATTACATCTTTTCCCCTGTATGCCCCCTAAAAAGGGGGAAAATGAAAGGCAGACAAACATCACTACTATAAAATCTGGGTTATGATCACGTAGAATACGCCCTCTATCGGTCATTCAAGTAATGGCGTCCGTATTTCGCCCATGAGCGTACTACGCGAAATCGCGAGAGTAAGCCCTCTTAGCGTAGCTTCTATACTCTTTGGTTATGACATTTTGAAATTTTACCATTTTTTTTTTCTTGACTAGTCCTAACAATTTATTCTTGACTAGTCCTTAAATATTCAAGTCAGGAAGTAGACGATGTTATGCTCTCACAATTTCTTATTCATTTCATAAACAGAAATGAAAAATGTCTCCCATTTCAGCTTTTTGAATCAAACTAATCTTAAAACCACCCAAAATAAAAAAGAACTATGATGTGAACTCTGATATATCTAATAGTATTGGAACATATTTTTTCTTGTATAAGCTAAAAATGATAAAACAAATACCCGAATTTCATAATACATTTAGCATACATGAAAAATTGAGAGGGTATGACATCATCAACTCGCTAATTTGAATATTTATGAGGACTATTCAATATTCCTTTTTCTGAAAAATGTTGAAATACAAAATGTCATGTATTCTTTCTTTCTCATCCGATTTCTGTCTTTTTGTATCATTTTGTAGGGAATATCTTTTTTCTTTCTCTTGAAGTCTATTTATTTTTTCGGATGGATTTCTTCCTTGAATGGCGTTTCCGTGTGGCTTTACTACTATTTATGTATAGTAGGGTTTGATGTGATGGCATCTCGACATTATGCAGTCTAGAGTTTATCATACCAGTGATAAAAAGGAAACAGGGAAATTGCACTTCTTTCAAAAGGAACGGGATTGCCTGAAACGAGATCAGACAAAATAAGATTTATTTAGATTTGCAAAAATTAAGATTTAGTATAGATTTCTTATATAGAGAGCAAACGGAAACAATGTTCAGTATCCACGCCCAGTCACTAATCATAGCATGTGTATTATCATAGTTGGATTATAGGGATGAGGTGAAAAAAGTAAAGCTCATACACGTATAGTGACTACTTTCTTTATTATTGGTAGTATATATATACAGTTGCATTACATAATTGAATATCCTCTGATTACTGTGAATCATAAAAAGATAAACCACAGTACTGAAGATTGTTCGTTATGAACATGATTTTTTTAAAAGAATGAAATAAGTGTCAGTATAACAATTACTTTGTGCGACAAGACTGCATTTCTCTCTTTAGTGTAAAAATTGAATAAAATTGCAAAATAGCAGCTGCCAATGTAATATAAAAAACAAAGATATATGAAAGATATATATATATTTATATAAAGACATGTACATAGTATGTAAAAATAGAAATATTTATTAAGCTACATCACAAAGACTTGTTATACATATAGCGTTCCTTTATATCATCCGCCACCCATTCGTTTTGTCTTCCATTTGACGAAAGGCTTCTTGTAAATATTATTGTCTCTGTTCAAGAAAAAATCCAGTCCAAATACAAGGTAGTCTGATAACAAAAAAGTAAAATTTTACGAGTTCAACGGTAAAAATTTGACTGAAAATGGATGAAAGTAAAGAAGTGTAAAGAAAGAAGTTCTGACATTTTGAAGGTTTGATAATTTTCTCCAAAACAGTTCTTGTAGTTCATAGGGTATAATATGCAAATGAGTAAGCTAACCATGTCATACCCTCACAATTTTCCATTGATTGTGTACAAAAAAAAAAATGAAGAAAATTCAATGTTTCTGTCATTGACGTCTGAAACATGACGTTATTCCTGGTTGAATAACTTTAGAATAGTGATCAGTTAGATGTATGATGATTTGATCCTCGGGCATAATTGAATGAAAAAACTGGAAATTTCAAAATTTTAGGTCCAAACTATATGGTAAATTGTGAGGGAATAACATGCTCAATTTCCAATTTGCATATTCATATTGACTGTTCAAGAACTGTTTCCTCCCAAAATAGCAGAACTTCAAAATGTCATAACTTACATATTTTCATCCGATTTTGATTAAATTTATATCGTTGAACTCGTAATATTTTATTCATTCTTATCAGACTTACTTAAATTTGGACTGAATTTCTCCTTTAATGTTAATGTTGTGCGAATCTTCCTCTTCTCAACATTATCGCATCATCGACTTATGACTTGGATAAGATAATATGACCCTGCCTGACAAAACCAACAAAAGTCACTTTTAGTATTGTAAGGGTATAGATTCTCAGCTTTCAGTTATGATGTATAACTCGATTTGATAACTCGATTCATGTTTAAAGTCGTATTTGTATTAATTTTGAATTTTTGTATATATTTGGATGTGATCTGATGTTATGGGGTGAATAATATATCATAGACTGTGTCATTTGTTTACGCTGGCAAACGAACGTATAAACCACTGAAATATTGTGTCTTGTAAGAAATTATCATTATAATATAACATTGTTTTTCTTCTTTTTTTTTCATGGAAGTTTATCGCTTCCATTTGTACAAGGCATGATTCCTGTCAATTCATTTTCTTATCTTCTTAAGGTGTATTCAAATTCACTTAAATCATAATAATGACTGAATGTATTTAGCATGAAAACAGGCATAATACATTTTACAAAAAAATGAAGTAACTGACCAGTTTTCAAGACGAGACTTATTTTAACATGTCAGTTATGATTCTGTGGTTGCTCTCATTGTAGAAACATAGATATGCCTATATTTGTTTCTTCAATTCTTCGCGGAGTCAGTACGTGAAATCTCAAACTTAATATATATATATATATATATATATATATATATATATATATATATACATATGAAATACCAAAACATTGGCCAAAATAAACGGCGACACCCCGTCAGGAGTTACCCAAATACTAACACTGAAACAGGTTAGTCCCAAAACACCGCTCTCTTCATCAGTTGCCGGGGAGCGGAAGGTGAAAAAAGGTATGCAAGAATCGCTTCAGAATCGGGAATGCTTTTGCAAACATATATATATATATATATATATATATATATATATATATATATATAATAAATTTGATTTGATTTGAATTGTTCTGATAGCGCAGTTTTGAAAAAGAAAAAGCGGATCAAGCAAAACATTAGATCGTTATGGTAAGGTAAGAAAATTACTCAATTTTTTTTCCAGTGCAATCTTAAATGAGAACAAGGAGAACAAACAATCAAAATAAAATTTTCCTGTATAGTGCCAACGTTTGAATATGGACTGCCATTTCATTACTGTTGGCACATAAGTCAACTGTTTCAAACGAGACAAGAGTTGCGATCCTTTAACGTCTTCATAGATGGTTGAGGACGACCCGGAATTCTTTACACGCAGAGGGCATAATGACATTGCTATCACATAATATTCATGTTCCCAAACTAGACAGAACCGGTTTCGTACTTGGACTGCTAACACGTTTCGCTTTCAGGGTTCAGTACAAATCTTTGTTCAGTGGTATCGTCGACTCCCGACTGAAAGAAGTTGTTGTTGTTGTTGCTGTCTGCCCTACAGGGCACTTTTAGCCTTTCTCTACCCCATGCTTTTTTTCTAAGAGCGTTCATACCGGCCTCACATTACAGAAAGACCATAGTAAGGTGCAAACGTACAAGGAGCTAAAGCTGCATGGTCCAATAAGAGTGCGGCGGGGAAATTGTTCTTGAACATTATTTAATCACTTTTTCTCGTGTTTAAAATTACATGCATTATACTGTTCACATGCTTTCACGGCTCAGTCAAAAACATAATTATTTTGTGTGGTGACGGTCAATATTGCATACACTTTTGTCACATATACATATATCACAAGTCCTCTCTAAACGCTCATCGTTTGCTTGTTTGCTGGAATGTGTTTATTGATATATTCGAAAGCTTTATTCATCCGAAAATACGATGATGTTCGATCGTTATTCTGGAGATTCGTTATTCTCAAAACACACAAATTTTGTATACCTTTATCCTAGTAGATGTTTGTTAGTTCGATGGCCGAACATGAAATAGGCCCTATCGTTAATCAAAATATTCGTGCCGTAATCACCCGAAGCGGGATTAGAAACCTGGCCCTGTTTCTAGAAACTTTGCGTTTTAATACTACTCAAAAATGAAATGCAAGTGTATCAAATCACACGCAATTTTGCCTTTAAACGCAAGTGCGTTGCTGAAAAGACTTGCAATTGATAATCCAACGAAACTAGAAAATTGTACGAAACTGAAACTCAATTGCGTTTATAACGTAACTCTAAAAATCAGATGCAACCCATCAAATCACACGCAACTTTGTATCTAAACGCAAGAGCATTGCAGAAAAGACTTGCGGGTTTGTTGTTGTTGTTTTTTTCATACAAAACTAGAAACTGCGTTAAATAAACTCAACTCTAAAAACCAACTCAAGTGCGTTACCATAACTGAAAAGATTATTATCCACGACATATCACCCAATCATGATCACAGACTCAGTGTTCATGGCTTGTAGTTATGGACAAAGTCTTCATGTTGCCCCTTAATAGGCTTTTCACCTTATGTACTACCTTTGTACGGATCATTCTTTATTTGCGGAACGTCGACTACCCAGGTTACGGAAAGAAGTTGCCAAGAGAGGCATGCGTGTATCTATTTCCTCTAGCCTTTGGAACTGTTTGGATCCTTGTACAATAATTTTGAACCCCTCATCATGTCAAACAGTTGTTGCCATGGGAGAAACTTTTCCTTCAGTTTGTTCATCATAAAAGGCCTGTCTTACACATTTTACTTTCATCTGAGTATGAACCCGTTGTTCATAAGTTCGTTTTTATCATTCACAACTAACACACTAATCATAGGCCACATAGAACTTTCCCCTCAGTTTGTAAATAACAAAAAACCTGTCTTACACCTTGTTATTTTTTCAAAGCACGAACTTGTTGTAAACAAGCCGTTTTTAATCATCAACAGCTAACACAACTATATTATGGGCCATATCATAATTCTGTAAGAAGACACCAGCAACTAAGCGATGAAGGAGCGACACAAGGAGTGCTGGAATTGCGGGGTTTTGTGTGTGTGTGTGTGTGTGTGTGTGTACACGTTTCAATGTGTCTTTCATCTATTTACATATTTATTCATTTATTTATTTATTTTATCTATCTATCTATTTATCTATCTATCTATCTATCTATCTATCTATCTATCTATCTATCTATCTATCTATCTATTAGTATCTTAACTGCTTAAACCCGACTGGATTATACAATGGTAGTCAAGACAGGTCGCATTATAAAGGTATAGTTTACACAGTAATACAACATAACAAGAACAATATCATATACAAATTGCTTAATTAAAAAAGACACATTGCACAACATGATATATATGATAACAAACATAACTGTTTGTAAATTTTGCAACTCAATTCCTAAAACAAAGATATAATATTCTCATTTTAGCACTATAGCAATGAGGAACAAC
The DNA here is from genome assembly GCA_033980235.1 of Diadema setosum. NCBI lineage: Eukaryota > Metazoa > Echinodermata > Echinoidea > Diadematoida > Diadematidae > Diadema > Diadema setosum. Next base: position 2,333,521 of record CM067075.1, read on the forward strand.
TTCAGGAGCAGGTGGTTAGTGATACACCCACACACAGGCACACCGAGGCGCACGTAAAAAAAAAAAAGATAAAATAAACATGTCTTGTTGTCGTCTTTGTATGTCATATCATGGAGCTACATACTGTATATATGACTACAATGAAGCAAGGTGGTCTCATCTCTCTACACCCCCCTGCGTGGAATTCTGTTACGTATGCAGAGTGGCGCCGATGGGAACTCCCCGAGTATTGTGTAGTTCTGATTTGACGCTCAGTGGGGGTGAAAGGAGAGGTTCAATGTTGTTAAGTTTTGTCCATACACTGCTTGGTAACTGTTGACGCCAAAATCATTGAGCGATGTCTACAACTTCCTCTGAATTCACTGGAGTCAGTTTTCTTGGATAAATTATTCTGAAATCATTTTTGTATACATGTGTACATGTGAGACAAACCCTATTCTCTATACTATCCAATGTTGCTGGGATGAACACCAATAGCAGCGATGGGGAGAAATTTCATAATAATTTGTCTGGTTGCACTTACTGTCGGAGCACCATAGCAGGCAACACATGTCATCTACGAGTACTCCTATTCGTGCCTCTTGCGACACCAAATGTACCTATTTGGAAGGAACGCGAGAAGCGGATTGTGATTACAGACAGCTTAGTGAAGTACCCAAGGAGTGTAATGTTGCCTCCTATCTCTCCTTGAGTTACAACTGGATTTCGAGCATCGAACCAGGAACCTTCGAGAGCTTCTCTTACCTCGAGGCTCTCATCTTGTCCAACAATAAAATCAGACAGGTAAGACGACATCAAATTGACACTATAACACTGTTTCTAAGATTGTACACTTTCCTGGGATAACTTTCACAATGTTTGAGAAAGATATTCAATAAATCTTTCTCTTTATAGCCCTCTTATGTTACAGTAAAAATAGCATTGCACGTATAAGCAACGTCATACAAAGTACGATGCTAAAATTCCAGGAATCATGAAAAAGCGATCTAATGACTTCTCTTACTCAATATCTGTGAAAAAGTTCACCTGATGCGGCAAAAAGCATTTATGAACAAGTCTCCATGACCAATTTTAATAGAGAAAGGGTTGGTGATTTTTTGATGAAACAGTGACAGCGGTCAAAATAATGATTAAACAATGCGATAATGCCATCTCCTCAAAACTCTCCTTGTCGTTTGTTTATTAAAATAGAGTTATCTTTTGCCAATAATGCAGCAACAATGTATCTTTCTTCTCTATTGCGACTTTACTGGAAAGATTGATATCAAACCGAATAGCAGAAGTGTCACGCAAACTACAATTACAACAAGAAAGAATGCATGATTCACCTAAAGTGAAACCTAATAGGTTTCACATGTTGTTCTGAACAGTGGTATTGGTCCTCACCGCAAATGAAACACACTCGACGAAGCTGTTTTCAGCATGGTAATCTTATTTACTCTTCAACTGGTAGGTAGGGGGATAATGTATTGTAATATATTGTAACATCTCAATAATTTCACAGGTAAGAAAACAAAAATTTTTTTTTGCTTAAAATATAAGCAAAAAGAAATTTTAGTTCATACAGATCAAGGCTTTAGGGTCAATTTGATATGAGGTGAATAGGAGAGATGTAGGATTCTATGCATTTGAAATGCTTCGTTGAAAGTGGCACATTTCAGTTGTTCCCGAGGTGATCACAAGTCATAAGTTCGTGATATTGGATGAGGTGATCATTATCAATTCGCCCTCGAACTCTTCATTGGTTTGTAGTGTAACCTAAAGATGTAGTCAAACCTTCCAATAACATTTAACGTTATCTAACGTTAAACATCTTGCAGCAGCACCTCTCTTACTCTGGATACGTAATCACTTCGACACGAGTGACATGGGCTTTTATTTGAGTCTGTTCTGTCAATTGATAATGAAAGTTAGATTTATGGCAAAACCAATATGAGAAGCAGTGAGCTTATTTTGCAGGCAGACCCTCATCAAAAAAATGACTTATTTCAAAGGATCAATATTAGAACATGTGTAGGCCTATAGATAATGGTGTAAACTGTAGAGAACTGCATAATACACGAGGAGTGATTGGCTAGTTTTACTGGTTACAGCTGTCATAAAAGTGATTGCTTTCTTACCCACATTCAAGCAGAACGAAAGAATGTAAAGGAAATTAGAATAGTGGCTAACATGACTTGGTCCTGAGCACAAATAGTCTTACAAGGACGTGATCGCTTTCTACAAAGGAAAGAATAAACATGTGAGAACCTGGCAGTTCATTGTTAGCGCGGTTTTGTTAGGTTATTCACCACTTATCTGTATCGAAATAGGAAGGGGATTAAAAGAAAGGCGCAAATATTAAAGTCATTCATTTGTGAAGGACCAGCAAATATTGCATATCACACTGAAGTATATCCTACCTCTCAAAATAATATGCTATCGTCTGAGAACAGACTAAGGTCTATAGGTCTTTCATTTCTCATTTCGGTTTATTTCATTTTTAACAAATGATAACAACGTTAAAATTCACATAATAACACAACAACGCAATGAAAAATTTCGAGACAAATACCGAAAAAAAAAAATTGTCGGAAAGGGAGGGAATTGTTACAAAGGAGAGCTCACAATCTGCAGCCTCCTTAGGAAAAAAAAAAACCCAACATAAAATAAAAAGGTCTTCAAGGTGTACAGAACATGTCTCAAAATTCACGCTTTATGTCAGACATAATCGAACTATTCTAAGTATATCAAAATAACCGCAGTTCTTATCTTCTGTGTCATACAGGCGGAAGCCAACGCCTTCATTGGTGCACCAAAGCTGAAACAGATTGACCTACGAAATAACAATCTCGAGCTATTCGACCGTCTTGCCCTGAATGGCTCCACCAATCTTCGAGGCATATACTTGAGCGGTAATAACATCAAAAACATTGCAGCAGAAACCTTTCAGTTTGTGACCAAATTAGAGATCATAAAACTGTACAACAACAGCTTATTAGGTCTTAGTCGTGGTGTCTTTGATAATCTAAGGCATCTAGAAGTTCTCGATCTCGGGTTTAACAAAGGGAAGGTATTACCAAGTGATATTTTTGCTCCCCTAAGTCGACTTCAAACGATCATCCTCTTCCTCCCACGAATCACAACTCTGGACATGCGCAATAACAACTTGACGAGACTTGAGAACCTAACGGAGGAGGCACTGGGTCGCGTTCAAATATTCTTAATCGAAGGCAATCCTTGGAACTGCGACTGTCAACTGGAAGCCCTTCGTCTTCGGTACTCCAGGCTTCACTCGCACGGAGATTTCAGAACATACGTTGATAGTCCTACCTGTAATGAGCCGTCTTCTCGTGCTAAGCAACCAATAAACGGATTTCTTGGGTTATTTTGCCAAAGTTTAGACATAAGCTCTACCACTGACTCGTCAAAGAGCACAGAAGGTTTATCTGATGAAATCAGCACTCTTACATTACCTTATACAAGTAAACCAAACTCTCACGGTAGTAGTTTCACTAAACTAATTTTTTCACTTACTGTAACTCTGTTAGCAGTGACGGTACTGATGATTATATTTTCTAAAATGATGTACAAATGCAGCAGAAACTGTCGTGACTGTCCACATGATTTGCGATCACACTGCAGGAAGAGAGACGACAGTCAATTTACGAACAATTCTGACAGAACTCCATCTCCTCAAACATTGTGTCAGAGCGAGCAACGAATAAATGAGTATACGTCAGTGGAAAACAAGTCAGCTGAAAGTACAACAATTGAATGGGTCAAGTCTGAAAGCGGGTATCTGGCCAATGAGACCACTCTAATGATAAGAAACTCGGGTGAAGAACAAAGAAATGAACATACAACGCCTGAGAGCATGCAAAGTATCAACGAGACTACGCCAACAAAGAATAACGAAAAACGGATACGGCAGTTGATGCCAGGAAAACACTAAATGTGTCATCCCAATGTTTATCAGAAGAGAGAGGGAGAGAGAGAGAGAGGGTCCGAAAGTGCCTACGTTTTTAATTTCCATCCCCTTTCACAAGAGGTTTCAGAAAAAAAAAATGCTCTGCTCTCCGGTACATATATTACAAGCGGATGGCACGCAGCAACTGGGTTGGTTCTCATAATTATGTGTCTGTTTAATCTACTGTTTTAGAGGAAATCCATCCACAAAATAGATAAACTTCAAAAGAAAGATAAAAAAATCTCTACTGAACGATACGAAATGACAATAATTATAAAAGATATAGGGAAGACGATGCTATGACATTTTGAAATTTCACATTTTTCAGAAAACATTTCTAGATCAGTCCTTACGAATATTCAAATTAGCAAGTTGACGATGCCATGCTCTCACAATTTCTTATTCATTTCACATACCAAAATGACAAGAATATATTCTACTTCAGCTTTTGGAATATTAAACTTGTCTTAAAACCACCAAAAAAGTGTAAACTCTGATATATCTTAGCGTGGGATCATGTTTTACTGTATTAACTGAAAATGACAATTTTTCCGAATCTCATATACAACATATTATACATGAAAAAGTGTGAGGGTTTGACATCTACCCTCTCATTTGAATATTCATAAGGATTGACAAAAAATGTGATATTTTGTCATTTTTGTATCATTTTGTAGGGAATATTTTTTTCTTTCTCTTGAAGTCTATTTATTTTTTAGGTGGATTTCTTCTTGAAATGGCATTTACTTGTGGTTGTACTATTATTAATGCACAGTAAGGTCCGGTGTGCTGGCATCTCTCATCCAATGCAGTCTAGAGCTTAATACCAGTGTAAGAGTGCTGGTTTTACGAATCGGTAGCGTGGTGTGCACTCTCAACTGTAGTATATGATGTCAAGCCACAATCGAACATTAGTCCATGCAGGAGACAAGGTGGTGGTTCCAAAATATACAATTTAGTTTATTAGATATAATAATCAGGAATTCCAGAATGGTGCATAATATTGACGAGGGAATATTGTCGGTAGTACATATAAAGAATACTGTTCCACTCCTTCTTGGCACATGACCGAACAGAGTCGGGGCCGGAGTAAGATTGATTCCTCAACTCAGAAGCATAAGATATAGGGACATGGATAGAAGTTAAGAGATTAGTAGGAGAGGGTCTATGATGTGGGGATTATAGGTTCATTGAACCGTACTGTGTAAAGGACTGGCGATGGGAATTGTAAACACAGTTAGTCTGAATTTACTTAAACTTGATTGAGGACAAAGGGAAGGATTAACTATTAAGTAGAGATTAACCAAAGTAATAACAAAGATGGTTGGGTTCTGAATGGAAGTTTCATTGGAGGTTTGATGGTCTTGTTAATAAAAGGATATGAGACTATAAAGCTGGGAAGTGTTCCTAGGGTTTGGATTGGACTGGTCGTATATCTAGACAGTATAATTGGGGCAGGAAATGAGGATAAATTTTTAACTTGGTCGATCAAGAGACACTTATAAATTACATGAGGTTTGTTCTGTTTAAAGGTATAAACTCCCTATTTCTCCATCTTACATTCGTCCAATCTTTCAAAAAGAAACGTCCTCGTTTCATTATTATATACTGCAATATTTAAGAAGTTCAAACGATTGACAAATGAAAAAAAAATTTAATACATTTAAGGAGAGAAAAAAAATATAAGAAAACACTACTGACATGTAAACATAATAAAGATAATTGCTACACAAAACATAGTCAAATTGAGTAGCATATTAATCATTAACACATTAGTAAAATAATTATAAAAAGATTGATTTGTACATAAATCTTGTAGTTGAGGTAACAAAACAAAACACACACACAAAAAAAAATCACCAAAGAAACCTATTTTCCAGGGGACATATCATTGTCTTGAGAGGTGTGCGGGAAACAGCATGGCCTACACACTGCATGGTAACCAATACATACTGACATAACAATATACATGAAATGTAGAATGAAAACAGAATGGATAGAAAAATAAGAAATTATCATAGTAATCCACAAACTGTATGTAAAACTCGAAGAATTGATCCTAAAGAATTTATGATTGTATCTTGTATACATCTAGTCTTGTGCACAGCAAATATGTTGAAAATTGAACAAGATAATCATAAAAAGGCACAAGAAGAGGAAGAGACAGAGAAGAAAGGAGAAAGAAGCAATTAGATTAAATGACCTAAATTATACAGAGTTGGTGTCTTCGAAATGCACCATGCAAGAAACTTGTAAATAATAATGCTGATGAACAACATGCAAAAAGACATTTGGAATTAAGAGTAATTCAAATTGTGGAAATGTATTTATAAGAAAAGAGTTGGGCAAACCACAGGACATATATATGTGGTGAAAATGTGTATATCTTCAGACTACAACAAGTTTACTAATTGTACAATTTTTTTTTTCTATACAAAGCAATTAATCAGAAAAACAACATTTCTCACAAAAGACATCAAAAGTTACAATACTAAACTAAGAAATTTATGCCACAACATAAAAACACTTATTAATCCTGTTAAAAAAATTCTTACAGAAATAAAACACAATTACACATTTCAACGATGAAAAACCTAAATACCAAATAATGCTACAAATTTACATCAGAAGTTAAACCGACATTATTGTTGAGCAAGAAGCAGAAAACGGACAAAAGATCAAAGGGGTATAAATCAAAAATGACAGAGAGTGAGAAGGTAAAAGGGAAAGTATGGAAAATGCAGAAGAATGAATGAATAGCTATGTGAGAACGGGGAGGAGTGAGCAAAATATTATTGAAAGTACAAAAAAAAGGTATAAAATAAAGATGACATTAAAGTTTTATTACTAAGAAATAGGAATTCCAAGTGCCCAGGAAGCGGAAGGGATAAGGGAACTTGCCATAAATGCTCAATAATGCATAAATAATAAATGAGAATCCTGAAATTTGAAATTTGGAAGTAGAAGAAAAAGAGCCTTTATTACATCCTGTCACAAAATGAGATCAGAAATTATGGTGGATCATAATCATTTGGGGGATTAGGAAGCTGACTGCCGTGTGTCCGAACACTATCGGCATGGACCACAGCGTGTGCATCGTAAAAGAAGTGTGATGAGGCAATGGACATGTGAGAGGGGACCACAGAGTCCCAATTTGTGAAGTGGCCGGGCGACGGCTGAGGATAGTGAGAATGGAGCAGAGATGGGGGAAAGGGCTGAAATGTGTGGGTTTGCGAGGAAACAGTACAGTGAGCTTGAAGAGGGGGTTGGTAGTCGGGCAAATTAGGAGGAGAAGAGGTGGAGAAAGGGGTGGAACTGTCCGAATCAGTCCCAGTGGAAGATGATGTAGGGGCATCGGAGTCAGAGGCAAGGGGAAGAATGTCGCAGTCAATAGAAAGAGGGGAAAGTAGGCTAGAGATGGGAAGAGTGCACATTGATCGGATTGGAGTAGGGGGAGATGGGGGTGAGGGGTGGGAAATCACTGCACATGTTTGTGGTAGTGAGGGAGGTGGAAAAACTGAGGTGCGATATGAATTACAGGCCTCACAGTGAGAGCAGAGGTCCGCAATGTCTTTGCGCATCCCATGCCAGTAGCAGAGCCCTTCGATAAGCTCAATTGTCTTGGCTGTACCAAAGTGAAAAGCTGACATGGAAGTATGCATGACAGTCAGGACAGTAGGGATCACAGAATAGGGTATGACAAGCTGTTCTATCATTATCCCAGAGGGATGTCTCTTCCGCCGACACAACAATCCATCACGAATTACGAAACGCTCAAACTGATGCCGGAACTTGAACAAGCATTCCTCGTAATGAGGGATGGCCGATTTTGGGGGCACATATCCAGAACGGATCCAGGCAGTGACCTGCCGGATGATTAGATTCTAGTGCTGAGCCTGATGAAGGCGTATACCATGTTTTAACAGAACACTACAAAAGGAGGAAACGTTAGTAGGAGGAGCGGGAGGAGAGGGAGGAGATGAAATTGACGATGAATCGGCACATGCTGATGCCGATGACGGAAGTGAAGCTACTTCAATCGGTACAGCTGGTGATGGAGATGAAGGAGGGGATGGATTATGACCGAGTCTGTCTATTGTTGAAGGGAAAGATGAAGATACAGGTAAATCGTCATGGCCACCTTTGTAATGACCACCAGGAGAAGGAGGCGGGGGTGGAGAAGAAAGCTTTCTCACACCGGGGGTATCATGTGGAGGTGGGGGTGGAGAATGAAGTCTGGTGGAGGTTGGTCGGGGTAACCGAGGAGGGAAGGAATCATCCCGAGAATATGATGTGTCATGAAATGATGGGGTACGAGGGCGATGGGAATGCTCACGATCTCGGGGATATGCATGAGACTGAGGGCCAGTGGTTCCAGATAAAATTCCAGGAGAGAGTGTATTAGGGCCATATCGATAATGACTTGAATCTTCATAACGATGATCGTGACCATACCGACTGGTTGAAGAGATGGAGTGGTTAGAGTAGTTAGAGTAATGATCAGGGGAAGGAGAACGCGAGTGATAGCGATGATGTCGGGAATAGGAAGAACTATAGTCATGAGAAGGAGAACGAGGGTGATAGTGTGAACGAGAATGGGAGTAGGATGAATGGCGCTCCGGGGAGGGAGAACGGGAGTGATAGGGGGAGCTATAGGAATGATAGGAGGGTGAATGGGGTCGAAAACTGTGAGATCGTTCTCGAGTGTAATTATGATCCCGGGAAGAATACATTGTGTTGAAAAAATATATATGTGGAAAGGAAGGAATATCAATGTACAGAATCAATATAACCAAATGTCTAGAGCAACCATGAGGGGAAAAACAGCCAACTAAAGATAAGAACACCAACTACAAATAAGATGGCAAAAAAAAAATATCTAAATGTTATTTACACAATGGTAACACAAAAATGTCAATAAGGCCACGTTACCTCAAGGAATTCAAGAGAAAAAAAATGTTACAATTATTAAGTGTATCTACAACACAGTGTGTTGTGTAAATAAATTGATTCAGGGATCAACATGATATGGTTCAAGAAAATTCCAATGCAATTTGAATGCAAACGAGGGGGTGGGAATGATAGTGTTCAGAGTCCAAAATTAAAAAAAATTAACTCAATCAATGAACTTAGCTGCAACCATTAAGAACTGGAATTATTATGCAGGGATGTGGAGAATCTGGAAGACACGTGTAGGAGGAACCAACATAGATGCCGTCTGATAAGAGATATGGAGGTAGTGGAGATCCTGATCAGGTACATGTAGATCCGCCAATGAGCTGAAGACAGGCCATGAGCGAGACAGAAGATGATATAGTACAATGACATCAGATGGGATGAAGCATCTCACACCAGCACAGGATTCGATGACAAAGTAGATATAACTGGGCAGGCCACTAGCGATGGACGTTCCAAGAAAAAGAAGAGGGCAGAGGTAGTGCAGGTATGAAGGATGTCAGAGAAACTGGTAAAGGAAGCGTGCCGGCATCCACAAAGCAATAGAAACTTATATCCAGTTGAAGGACAGCATGAACATATCATGTAGAGTCTTCATGTACAAACAGCATACACATTGGCTAAACAAAGCACAGGTCAGGAAGATGAAGACATCTCAGGACAAGGCGACATCGAGTCACAGTAGTGATGCTCCAAGCCAAGGCAGCCAGGAACAAATTGTCAGTGTTGTGAAATTATAAGTCCGAGCGGTTGCGATGTCCACCAGTTTAAACCGCTGCTACCACTGTAAGAGTGCTGGTTTTACGAATCGGTAGCGTGGTGTGCACTCTCAACTGTAGTATATGATGTCAAGCCACAATCGAACATTAGTCCATGCAGGAGACAAGGTGGTGGTTCCAAAATATACAATTTAGTTTATTAGATATAATAATCAGGAATTCCAGAATGGTGCATAATATTGACGAGGGAATATTGTCGGTAGTACATATAAAGAATACTGTTCCACTCCTTCTTGGCACATGACCGAACAGAGTCGGGGCCGGAGTAAGATTGATTCCTCAACTCAGAAGCATAAGATATAGGGACATGGATAGAAGTTAAGAGATTAGTAGGAGAGGGTCTATGATGTGGGGATTATAGGTTCCTTGAACCGTACTGTGTAAAGGACTGGCGATGGGAATTGTAAACACAGTTAGTCTGAATTTACTTAAACTTGATTGAGGACAAAGGGAAGGATTAACTATTAAGTAGAGATTAACCAAAGTAATAACAAAGATGGTTGGGTTCTGAATGGAAGTTTCATTGGAGGTTTGATGGTCTTGTTAATAAAAGGATATGAGACTATAAAGCTGGGAAGTGTTCCTAGGGTTTGGATTGGACTGGTCGTATATCTAGACAGTATAATTGGGGCAGGAAATGAGGATAAATTCTTAACTTGGTCGATCAAGAGACACTTATAAATTACATGAGGTTTGTTCTGTTTAAAGGTATAAACTCCCTATTTCTCCATCTTACACCAGTGCTAAGAAAGAAATATAGGGATGTTGTACTTCTTTCAAAAAGAGCGGGATTGCCAGAATTAGATCAGACTAAATAAGATTTATTTAAGTTTGCAAAAATTGAGATTTAATATAGATTTATGATTCGAAGAGACCGAACAATGTCCAATGTCACCAACCAATCACAAATCATGTCATGTGTGTATAAATCATTATAGTTGGATTATATTGATGAGATGAAAAGATGGTGTATGTACACGTATGATGACTACTCTCTTTATTATTGGTATATATTTACACTTGTATTACATTCCTTGGGAGTAGCATAACGGAAGATTTGTACTATATGGTTGTTTTTAAAGAATGAAATAAGTGTCACTATAACAATTACTTTGTGCTACACGAATGTATTTCGCTCCTTTGGTGTAAAAGTTGAAGAAAGCGTATGACAGATATATACGTATATATACATGTATTCAATATGTAGATAATACAAATATAATTAACTTTATCATAACTGTTCCTTTATAATACTTATCCGTCAGCCATCCATTTTGTTTTCCATTTGACGAAAGGCTCCTTGTAAATATCATTGTCTCTGTCAATAAATGTTTTGCGAATCTTCCTCCCCAACCTTTACATGACACGGATATAAATGATATGACCCTGCGTAACAAAACCCATAAAAAGTCACTTTTAATATTGCGAGGGAATAGATTCTCAGCTGTCAATGATGATACATGCATGTGTAACTCTTCAAGATTGGATGTTCCTACCTACCCACAAACATAAATGATGAATATATATATATATATATATATATATATATATATATATATATTAGTTAAGTACTAGAAAGTTGCTTTTAAGAAAAAAACACTGCAGTTCATGGTCTATTCAAACAGCCAAAGGGCCCTGCCTTTGCTGCCTTTGCTGGTGGATGTAACAGCGCAGAACTACTTTGCAAGCCTACCTATATGCTTACTCTATTAAAGTCCAGAAGAATATTCTACGTAAAGCATCAAACCCATTGAAGTGGCACCGGACAGCATTCCGACACAGAAATGGTTCTATAAGCTTCATTCATTACAAATACCACCATCATCCCTCTGTATAGTGACTTCCTAGGCTGAAACTGCTTAATTTGGTTTTGTGGGACGGAATCGCATATTTGTGACAGTTTAACTCACTAAACACAATGTATGCGTCGATTATTAAGAAAGTAACATATGGACCATGCTTCATATCAATAAGCAAGAAAAAATATTTACATTGACATCAGTTCAATGTTTGAACATCTTGACCTCGACATACAGTATATATATATATATATATATATATATATATATATATATATATAACAATTTCACATAAAAAAAAATTATCTGTGTGATCCTATTTTGATGCCATGCATGTTAAATTAACAATACTTACTGTATAAAAATTTTGGACTTGCTTCTTTCTGCCAAAATATGGCTGAGTGTAATGTAAAATCAACAAATTCTTAGCAGAATTTATGACTTGTATAGCTTTTTTAGAAAATATGACATTGAATGATTCATATTTCAAAGCGCATTTGTATTCTAGTGTGATCTGATGTTATGTGGTGAATAATGATTCTATATATGTTGCGCCATTTGTAGTGGCAAAGGAACGTAATATAACCACTGTAATGTTGTGTCTTGTCACCTTCATGTAACAGAAAAGGTCGAGAAGGCGAGGAATTATTCCGCCTTCGTGATGGCACTCTCAAGCTTTAGCAGCTGAGAATTTGAGAACCTCTCCATATCATGGTGCCACGAGGAGATTTTTTTTGTCCCCCGAATTATTTGACAATAGTGAAAAAACTTTTCCCCCTTTTTTTTTTGCGATGCACAAACATGCTGCTTCTTAGTTCTGTTTCATAATTACAAACTAACACAACCACCATAGGCTTACAGGATTCATTCCCAAATCAAAGCTTACCAGCAACTGAGGGGTTAAGAGGCGACACAAACCACTTTCAATCGAGGGTCACTTTACCAAGGAGGTTGAAGAGATGGAGTAACAACAGAGTTATTCCCTTTGATCTATGTTGAAAGCCGCCGCTCAAAAATATTTGAAGCATTATTGTGCCAAACAGTATCTGCCGCGCCGATACGAAGACAATTGACTAGTGTCTCATTGCATAATCACCAGCCACTTTCAAAGGAAGATATGTCTTTGTGATGGTAATTACTTTTCGCTATCCCTTCTTATAAAAGGTAGGTGGTACAGACACGAGGATGCGCGAACAAAAATTGAGGTAAAAATGCTGAAATGAAGATGAAAATTACTCGACTGGGCATATGCGGGCACTAATCTCATATATCTATCAATAAAGAATTATACTTGAAGATTATTCCATATTACTTTTAATTGGGGAAATTAAGCTGAAAAGCGATAAAACCAGCTTTCCAGGATGGTACAGTTTTAAACATTTTCACATGATACAGCTCTGATTTACACTTTTGTGCCAATTTATGGAAGGAATTGACTTTTGCTTTACATGCTTTATTACTAAGTGAAATTTCATTTCATTTAATAAATAAATGCGCAAAATATGGCCAACATTATGATATCGTTCAAATGAATCTTCAGATTGCTCAGCAAGACGGCGGCTTGGAACATCGATCATCAAAGGCACAAGTGCACCTGTGGAATTCTTTTGTACATCAATAGAAATCTGACAACTGTTTGAATAATTACAGCCAGTTGGAACTCCATGTATAAGACCTCCTTGACTATACTATGTGCATGTGTGTTTACAGTGGCCGCTCCTTTAACCGATGCAAGGCATGGCGTAGTCTTATGGATTGCACTACTTATGTAGGTACTAGGTCAACTTGAATTATTTTACAAAATCAAACAGAAAATGCTCGTCAAATAAAAGTGTCGAAATTCGTACAACAACTGCCATTTCATTTATTCTGTTACGAGTAAACTGTTTTCTAACTGTATGCAGAATCACCACCACGCTCTGTTTTTTTCTGCATAACAACAGATATCTACTTCTGGCCGAGGTCAACCACTGAGTCATTATCAATCAGCACATACCACCCAATCATAATGACAGACTCAGTGTTCATGGTTAATAGCTATAGACAAAGCCCTTATGTTGCACCCTTGCCACCCTACTCATTTTGTAGAGATCTTTTTTTTTTTAATGTCGACTATATACCAATGCTGAGAAGTATCTGCAGGTCATTCATGCACTCAGTATTTCCTTTCTATAGCCTTTGGGTCGTTGTAAACTTTGGGTGCGTTCGAGCGCTCTAAAGCGAACCAAAGCGAACTGAACTAAAGCGTACCGTACCGTACCATGCCAATTTTGGAGCGTTCGAGCGCTCTGTGGAGAAAGTGCACATAATGGGTCAGTATTGTGACGGACATTTTGCTCCCGTGACGGTACCACGCGTCATCAAATTGGTGGTACTTGACGCGACCATGACGCACCTTTCCCAGGGGTCAAGAGGTGCGTCATGACAGCTGCATTATTAGCACTATGCACATAGGGCCTAACTGTTACAGCTGCAATGTCGACGGTGAGTGAGTGTAGGGCCTACTCATCAAAACTTGGACTGCCACGTAGAACCTACTCCTGCTCAGTAGTCCTAGTCCTAGTTCTAGTATTTCAGAGTCTATGTGTACTGGGTACCGTTTTCATCTCACTAAGCGTAAATCGGGCGTGCCGTTGAAGAGAGTCTATCTACTACATTTGGATTTAGATTCACTCAGCCCTCATCTACGTTAGATAGAAATCGTTGTCTAGTTTGAACTAGACTGGCGAACCATCGCTCGATCATGATCATCAATGCGTAACGTTACTTACACACAGTCTTCTATGGGCAGCACGTTCGGATAACGATGCCAATTTCATTTTGCATATCTGGAATTTCCCCACAAGTTTTATCTAAATAAAAAGCTGTTGAAAAGATTGCTTTTAAAGATTAATAGATATTGTTTAACATGTTTATTATAGCTCCATATTGCAATTATACTAAATAACAGCTTTTGCAGTACTTCGTGTGAGATTTCATCAGTAAATTGGCATTAAGTAGTTCGTCTTGCTAATGTCGGAGTTGTGCACCAAGAGCACCTGTGACGTAGGCCAAATTGTGTGGATCGTTCCTTGGCTTGCTCGTTTTCATTTTTTTTTTCAAAAATTCATTACAGGCTTATCCTGGGTTTTAGAATGCTCTCTTTCCAATAGTAGGCATCAAAAAATGTAGATTAGAATTATCAGACAATTAGAAAATGTCAGTACAGTTTTCTTTTAAAGGTCACGCTTGTTTGTAGCAAGAATGTCATTCACCCCTGGCGCTTGAACTACTTACAGCTGTCCAGAACAAAGAGAATGATGTTTTTGCATTGTGACGTATGCGCATGATACGCGCATGCTTTAAGCCCCCGTCACACTACAGCGTATAAATCAGCGAATGCCTAGCGGATGGGCAAAATTGGCAAAGTCCAGATACGCTCGAATCCGCTCGAATCCGCAAGCAAAACGTCGTTTTCGAACGTTCGCCTAACGAATGATGAGCATATGCTAACCGTGTTACGAGCGGATTAAGTAGCGAATGAAAGCGAATGCGTACAGTCCGTCCAGCGGATGCTGAGCGGACAAAGCGAATGAGGAGCAAATGCCCAACATATGCAGAGCGATACTGCGGCAGTCACGTGACGGATCTCGACTGACGCACATTTTCCCAAATTATTTTGAGTAGTGACAGTGTCGAGTAACGTTGTGATTGTGAGAATGGCCCCCAAAAGAAGGAAGGAGAAGTCACCACCAAGTGCTGCTGATGTCATTACCCTCGACAGTCCTCAAGATTCCTGTGTTCCTTCTGATGATCACGTTGACGATGATGTGGGGAATCCAACATCCTCCATTACGTCTGGTGCCTCCAACTGTTCCTAGCCTGGACCTTCAGCGAAAAAAAAAAAAAAAAAAGCCAGAGGCAAACGCCGGGACTTTAATATCCCGGAAGTTCGATGAGAAGCTGATTATACAACCCGAACTGCCCTCGTCTTCGGATCCAGGCCCTGGTCCACATCGTTCTTCGATTTTTTCCTCTCCTCCGTTTTCTCTTGTCTTGGATATATTTGGCGATTGCCAGCTGGTTTAGGTCATACTCATGTTGATGAACAGCTAGAAGATATTGCATCTGAAATCTCTGAGCGTCCTCCATTTCTGATGACCAACTGATAAATGCTACCTGTGCTGTCCAGATTTGCTGTGCGAATTTGGACGAACGGCGAACGAATGAGAAGCGAACGCAGAGCGACCACAACTTTCGATCAGCGGGCGCTAAGCGACCACAAAGCGTATTGTCATTCCGTTCGTCATCCGCTCAAGATTTTGGACATGTCCAAAATCAAAATTTGTCTCCGGCGGATCTCTGCGAATCTCTGCGAACAGCAGCGGATACAGCGAACGCCAAGCGGGTCACGAACGATGAGCAACGGATATGAGCGTATCTCCAAATTTTCGGATCCGCTGGGCATTCGTTGGCTAGATACGCTCTAGTGTGACGGGGGCTTTACAACGAACTTAACACTTTTGGTACGCTTTGGTACGCTTTTGGAGCACATCGGGAAGTGGTCCACTTTTGGCTCGGTACAGTACGGTACGGTACACTTTAGGAGCGTTCGAACGCTCCTCTGGCGCGGGTACGGTACGGTACAGTTCGCTTTAGGAGAGCGCTCGAACGCACCCTTTGACTTTGAATCCATCGTCATGCTGTAACTGGTGCTTGAATGGGGAATAACTCCCCCCCCCCCAGCTTTCAATCGTAAAAGGCCTGTCTAACAACTTTTATTTTATCACAGCACGAAGTTATTATTAATAAGTTCCTTCTAGTCATTCACAATAAACACAACCATCAATAGACCATCTCGGTTATCCTATAGGTCATAATAATGGACACCAGCAACAAAGAGAGATGCAGAAGCGACGCAAGAAATGACAAAGGAGTGCTTCGAATTAATGTGTATGGTGTGTGTTCGTGCACGTTTCAATATGTCTTCTAGCAAGGGGCAACAACTTTCGTAGCAATTTCTTCCACTACAGTTACACATTCAGACATACATGCACACAAAGCTAGGTGGAATAATAATAATAATAGTAATAATGTATCATTATCGTCGTTGATCTCACATGGAGCTGTACTACCACAGAGCTACGTTGTTACACCATACCTACATGTACTTCTGTTTTTCTTTGAGCTGTCTCTATTTACGTCACTCTCCCTTTCATTTTCTCCTTTCGCATCCCCTCATCTGTCTATCTGTCTATCATTATCTTTCTCTAATTATGTTTCTATGCTTAATAGTTCTCCTCAGGTCTACAGTCTCCATTTGAAACCCTGTTAGATGATCATCTGCAACTAGTTTTTGTTTGTTTGTTTTTCGTTTGTTTGTTTTTTGTCCGCCAGTAGCATAGAGGCTAGACTGTACATACCTCATATCGGAAAAGATTATGAATTGTCTGTACCTGGTGAAATGAAGATGAATATTCTGAGGATTAAGTCAAGGATCTAAGGGTAGTAGGCTAAATTGATTTGGATGATTAGTGCCTGCCTCAGCTTTGAATGGTTAAACAGAACTCATATAATTTGCGATAATTTGATTTATTTTTCTGCTTAATTCCGTTACATCAGATAGGATCATGTACATGTCATTTATGACAAACAGTATATCGACACATAGTTTTTAGTACAATTATACAAGACAAATACAAACATACAAGCTTATGGAACTTAAACAGAAGGGTCTCCAAAATAAGCCGAGGCTTGACGGTATGGAGACTATATGCTTACCTACTCTGAATAGAATAGGGAATAGAGAAAGAGAGAAATAGGGAAGGGTAGGGGGGATAGGGAAAGTTACAGAGTGTATGGGTACCACTCCAACTACTTTACAATAATAGTAATGATGATAAATACAATATGATAATGATATAAAAGTTAACACGTTCAGTTGCCTTTGCCGGAGTAATGACCGAATATGCACTATGAAAATAATAATATGTGAATACAAAATATCTTATACGTGTTCTTATCTGACATAGAGCTGAAGCTACAGTCCCTATATGAAGTGTCTGATTTAATTTGAGTCTGATAGTCAGTATAATTTTGTTTCAAAGTATGACCTAAAAATATCGTAAATAATTTCCATTTAATACAAAATTTTCATTTCAACCTCTTTCTCCCCCCCCCCTCTCTCTCTCTTTCTCTATATCCTATGCCTTAGTACTTTTAGAATATATGCATATCATACCTAACACTATGACTTTGATATAGTAATGTGTATATTTTCTTTTCATTTATTTATTGTTTCAATTCAATTCAATTCAATTCAATAGTTTATTTATTTCCATCATCACAAAGAAAAGAAAAGAAAAAGTTGACATAATCCAAAGTGATACAATTTTTTTTTTCATTTCTCTTACACTCGTCCGATAAAGGATTTTTTCAATACAATATAAAGTATATTATACACGAATGATGTCGTAAAAAAGAAACAATGCACTTTGTCATGGCAACAAAAATAGTAAATAATCACAATGATGGAAAACAGTGTTCCACTAAAAAAGCCACGCTTGTAAAACGTGGAACACTGGAACAAAACAACAACAGCACCAATTTGTTATACCAAATAGAAATATTCATTTAAATTCTTCTACATACTATTGTACATTTTACTAATTGATATAATGATGTTGATACTATGAACAATACTTACTAGGATTTTAGGATGCAATCGTATAAACTATATAACATATCACATTTGTGGCACAGACACTATGGGGCCAGGTGTGCCAGGAAAATTGAATGGAAAAAGATATGCAATCGGCCTCAAAAAACATAACGACGACAACAACAATAACACAATACACAGAAATAACAAAATTTGAGGAAATGCACTCAGACAGATACTGGACAACGAAGAACAAGGAAAAAGTATCAGGGAAGAATAGAGAAGGAAAAGGAGAGGGATGGAAAAGGTCTGTGGACACACTACAAAATCTCAAGGAAAAGTGAAACATGACGGGTTTTTTCATTGAACAGAATTAACTGGTATATTTAGAAAACAAATATTTTTTGAGTTTATACTTAAATGTAATTAACTTCACAGATTCTTTTAGATCATTATCTAAGCTATTCCAAAATCTGGGTCCGGTATAAACAAATGTATTTTGAGTGTGTACAGTTCTAACTAAGGGAAGATGAAATTCTTTAGATTGTCTAGTGGGATTATGTACGTGGCTGTTACGGTGAAATAAAGAATAAAATATTTTGGGTAGATGATTGCAGTTGTAATTAAACATGAATTGACCAGGTTGTAACAAATACAACTCATTTATTTTCAGAATTTTGTGCTCAAGGAAAAGCTTGTCAGTATGTGCTCGGATATGAAGGTTAAAAACGATTCTGAGCGCCATCTTTTGCAGAAGAAATAGTTTATCTAACAATGTCGAATATGTATTCCCCCAAGCAAGAATTCCGTAATTCAAGTACGGCAAAACCAAACTTGAATAAAGCGTAATCAAAGCCGAAGAAGGAAGATAATATTTCAATCTATTCATTATGCCTATGTTACGTGCAATTACTTTACAAATATTGTTTATGTGACACTTCCATGATAACTTATTATCAACACAAACACCTAAGAATTTAATAGACGAAACCTCTTCAAGAGGAGTAGTGTCAAATATAACATTACCTGGTAATCTATCTAAAGAATTACTGAAAAACATATACTTTGTCTTCTCAATATTCAGTGACAATTTATTTGCATATATCCATTGTGAGACATTCTTCAATTCATCATTCACTGTACTAATCAAAGTATTAGGGTCAGGGTGGGAATAAAAAAGATTGGAATCATCCGCGAATAATATGAAAGAGAGTTTATCTGAAGATCTATAAAAAGCATTAATGTAAACTATAAATAACAGTGGGCCTAACAAACTTCCTTGCGGAACACCACATTCTATTTTCTTCATAGAAGAATCAAAACTGTTGACATGTACATATTGAAATCTGTCAGATAAATAACTCATAAACCATTGCAAGGCTTTTCCGCGAATACCATAATGGGATAACTTAGAAAGAAGTATACCGTGATTAATCGTATCAAAAGCCTTTGAAAAGTCCAGGAAGATGCCTATTGTATGCGAAAATGTATCAAGTGCATGTGTAATCTTTTCCACAAAGGTAAGTAAAGCGTGGGTGGTGTTGTGATTTTCTCTGAATCCAAATTGAAAATTCGTAAATATATTACTCATATTGAAACATTTTACAGTTCGGATATATACTATTCTTTCCAAAATTTTAGAAATTGAGGTTAATAACGATATTGGTCTGTAATTATTGACATCATTTTTCTCCCCTTTCTTATATAAAGGTATAACTTTGGCAGTCTTCATTTTGACTTGGTACAAGTTGTACCAAGTCTAAACCTCCAAGATAGTCATGTTGTCTCACCGACACACGTTATTAGCGAGCTTTGATCACGTGAATGCTCAAACGACGCATAATCCCGGGTTGCACAATAGAAACAGGTGTCTCGCGCACGTTCAGAACACCGTTTTGAGGATAAATAGCGTTGTTTCTAGCGTCCCCGTGGTAGATCTAAAGCTCGCTGTTATACGGTGGCGCGGGTCGGAGGGGATTCCCCGAGCGTTTCGTAAGTCTGCAATGATGGGCTGCTTTGTGTGAAATAAACCAGGGAGGCACACGGCCCATTTCTATAAATGAAGTGTGCTGTTATTACGAGTAAACAAAATGATTTGGCTCAAAATAGTGTACATGTTAGTCTCGTGGCAGGGTTACGTCACTTCCGGTTTAGCTGGAGTGAAAACAAACAGCTCGCTTGTTGAGTGTGTACAGTGGACCAAGCTATGTGGTGATACAGGCTATACACGGCGTCGGCGCTCAGAATCCTCAATCTACCATATTTTATCAATGATTTATCAATAGATATTTATTTTGGCTGACAGAAATGTTAAGACGGACCATATCTGACAGTTACATTGAATTTCGAAGCCAGTTATGGAAGAAAAATGGATAATTTCGTCTTAAAAACACGCCGATCGTGGGTTTGTTTCCGGGGTTTGTTGTCACTCATAGTCTTTTGACAAGGCCTCGTGGCTGAGGATTGGAAAGTTAAAAAAAAAGGCTATAGCATACATCGTGTACCTGCAATGATGACAACGAGCGAGACCGAATGTATGGAAGCCGATTGGCACAGCTGCTGCGCCACTCGGTCACCGGTTTCTCGCAATGCTTGGTGCTATGCCGAGTCTACAGTCTCATTCCTCAGCCACGAAGCCTTGTTAAAAGGCCATTAAATACCCGGATACAATATGTCCGCCCATGAGAATACGTCGCTGTCGATATCAACCACAGTATGCTACTGCACATCTGCAACTTCCTCTGAATCCAGAGTCAGTTTTCCTGGATAAATCATTTGGAAGTCGTTTTATACACATGAAAATTCAAAATATATCATTTCCTCCCTATCTTGCTCAGATTAATGCCAATATCAGCGATGGAGAGAAATCTCATGACAATTTTTCTGGTTGCTCTAATGTTTGATCACTGTAGCGGGCAACGTATGACCACTCCGATCCGTGCTTCATGCGACAGCAAATGCACCTATTCACAAACAAAGCGAGAAGCAGACTGTGAAAACAGACAGCTGAGTGAGGTACCCATGGAGTGTAATGCTGCCTCCTACCTCTCCTTGAGTCACAATCAGATTACCAGAATCGAACCGGGAACCTTCGAGAGCTTCTCTCATCTTGAAGTTCTCATCTTGTCCTACAATAGAATCAGACAGGTAAGGTACCGGTAGGCCATCAAATTTACACAACAGTGTCTCTTTATATGGATTGCTCGGATCAGCAATGGAATATCATTTGCAGTCTAAAAATCCTTTTAAACATCCCATTTTTTTCTGTAAACAACATCTGATGCAAACAGTAAAGAGAGTACAGTGTACAGTGTATATATCCAAGCTCAATTAATAATAATTATAATAATAACCATAATAATAATAATAATAATAATAATAATAACAATAATAATTGTATAGAGACTCATTATAAATCACTAGTTCTACCTAAAAAGATACTCGTGGCGCTGTTTTCAGTTCAGTTCAGTTCAGTTTTTATTTCTGCATTTCAAAATCAATACAAATCCACAAATCAACAAAATACTTACATAGTCATTTACACAGCTAATATTCGTATCGTTTGGATCTTACATACATTTTTTTTTTTTATTCAAGAACGAATATCATATATGAAAGGAAGCAATAGGAGATGATAAAAATGAAATGCAGGGGACCATCATCATAAGCTAAGCTTGACGAGGAAGATGGCCCCAGGTAAAGAGGTACATAAGGAAAATCTTGGTAATTGTGCAAAGGGCACAACGAAGAAATACATAAAGAAAATCTTGCCACTCACTGAGTGGGAAGTAATTGTGCGAAGGGCGTGCGGTGCAGTGCGGTGTGCATTGTGTTGGGATGAATCTTGGTTTGTACGTTGAGTGTTATTTTGTGTATCAGTGTGATGAGGTGATTATTACTTCAGTTATGGCCGTGAACTCATTGTTTAGGGTGTTTGTTGATCAGGTGGTATGAATATTTATGTGTCAGAAGTATACTGGATTATGAGGGTGTTTTTTAGTTCTCGTTTGAAAATGTTCAACGACGTACGTTGTTTTAAATTAGGGGGTAAAGAATTCCAAATATCTGGTCCATTGTGCTTTAAAGATTTTTGAGCTAAAATGATTCTGGGGTTTTCGAGATGGTAATCGGACGACTGACGTGTTGGATATGAATGAACGGTGAAATTTGGAGTGAAGAAGCCATCAAAAATTTTTGGAAGACAATTAAATGTATATTTATACATAAAAACAGCAGTTTGAAAGGTGTGAAGATCCTCAATTTTTAATGTTTTTAGTTGACGAAATAGGGGATCGGATGGGGATAAGTAACGGGAATTGGTAATCAAACGTACAGCACGTTTTTGGAGAGTAAGAATTGGATTAATTTTAGTTGAGCCACAGTTTCCCCAAACGATATTGCAGTATGTGATATGTGGTAAGATCAATGCATTGTATAGAATGGTCAGGGAATTTTGAGAAATGAAGTTTTTCAGTCGATATAAAATTCCTACAGTTCTTGAGACAGACGTGTGGATATTATGAATGTGATCGTTCCAAGTTAAACTCGAGTCAATTGTGATTCCTAAAAATTTAGTAGATTTTACTTCAGTTAAAGATAATCCATCAATATTGATATTATAACTGCTGTTAATGTTCTGTGAAGCAGTAGGTTTGAAACGTATAAAATTTGTTTTAGAGACATTAAGGGATAATTTATTACATATAAACCATCGGGAGACTTTGTCTATTTCCGTGTTCAGAGTATTAAACAGTGTTTCGAGGTTCTCATGGGAGTAAAAAATATTAGTATCATCCGCAAAAAGTATAAATTTAAGAGTTTTTGATGTATTTATTATATCGTTAATATATACAAGGAACAGTAGGGGGCCAAGAATTGATCCCTGGGGAACACCATATACAATATTAGAATTCGGAGATTTAGATGACTTAAATAGTACATATTGCTTTCTGTTGGATAAATAATCAATAATCCAAGAAAGTGCTAAACCACGAATACCATATCTTTTTAATTTGTAAATTAATATATCATGATCTATGGTATCAAAAGCTTTTGATAAATCCATGAAAATTTCTATAAAATGTTTTTTATTTGCAAAAGATTCAGTAATCTTATCTAACAATTGAATTATAGCTAAATCGGTGGAATGGCCCTTTCTAAATCCAAACTGATTAGGTATAAGTAGGTCATTTACATGAAGAAAAATGTACAGGCGTTTATGAATAATTTTTTCCAGAATTTTAGAAATACTAGGTAATAACGATATTGGTCTATAATTTGTTAAAAGAGAAGGGTCGTCTTTTCTTTTGAAAATTGGAACTACTTTCGCAATTTTTAATGAGTTTGGGCATATTCCAGAAGACAGTGAAAGATTGAAAATGTAAGATAAAGGTGTGGTTATTTGTTTGATGATTTTCTTCAGTATATAAACACTTATTTCATCATGACCACTAGATCTACTTGGCTTTAAGCTGTTAACAATCTCCAGTATTTCTTCCTCATCTGTTGGGGTAAAGAAAAGGGATTTGTCGCAGTTTGGTGGAAGAAATTCAGTAAAGTTTGAATGAACATGTTTGTTTTTTATTTTTGAAGCTAATTGGGGGCCAATATTTACGAAGTATGAGTTAAAAGCATCAGATATTTCATCAGGGTTTATGAGTTCTTTGTTGTCATTATAAAAAACGGACGATGTTTCCTTATTATTTTTACCTGTTATTTCATATATAGTTTCCCATAAGCCATTTACGTTATCCTTTTGATTATCAAACTTATCGGAATAATACATTTTACGAGAAATACGAATCAAATTACTGAGTATATTTCTATACTTTTTGTAATCTGTAAAATATTTTGTATTGTGGGTAGTAATCGCCAGTTTATACAATTTATTACGGGTTTTTATTGAATTGATGATTCCCTTTGTAATCCAAGGATGTTTGTTCTTTCTGCGTGTTTTTTTCTTAACTAAAGGAATGTTTTTTTGATAATAATATAAAAGTTTATCTAAGAAAATATCATAAGCTTTATCGGCGTTATTTTGAAGATACACTTCTTGCCATTCTTCCTTCACTAAATCAAGATTAAGTAATTCAATATTCTCGTCTGATTCTTTTCTGTACATTATCGGCCTGGGTTTTGAAATACTTTTGACGTTTTCAGAATAACGAAGAATAATGAATATCGGTAAATGATCAGATATATCATAATATAAGATACCATTAATGAATTTATTTACAGAAAAGTTATTAGAAAAAATATTATCCAACAAGGTTTTAGATGTTTGGGATATTCATCTCTGTTGAACAGAGTACACATGTATCACGTTAGCCAACAGAGTATCACAGAAGGTATAAGAACAATAAACAAACAAACAATAAACGTACACATGTACATACAGGTAAACAATAAATTGTCAATTTGAAATGAAATAGTGGGTCTTGAGAGGTGTTTTTTGAAAGCATCAATAGAAGATGCTTGTCGAAGAGATCATTTTTGGCAGGCTATTCCAAAGTTTTTGGCCCATGTATGAAAAAGCATGATTCCCCAAACTATACTTAATAGAGGAATTAATGAATTAAAATTAGATTGAAGAAGTTGCATGCCGATGTCAACGCCTCACAACTTTCCCTGTCCTTTGTGCATTTAGAAAAAAAAAATATATATATATATTACATATTGCCAATAGTGAAACAGCAATGATACCCCATTGTTACAACGCAAATTACTAGTGGGATTCACACGTAAAAAAAAAAAAAAAAAAAAAAAAATATATATATATATATATATATATATATATATTACATATTGCCAATAGTGAAACAGTAATGATACCCCATTGTTACAACGCAAATTACTAGTGGGATTCACACGTAAAAAAAAAAAAAATATATATATATATATATATATATATATATATACTAGTATATATATATATATATATATTACATATCGCCAATAGTGCAACAGTAATGATACCCCATTGTTACAACGCAAAATACTATTTGGATTCACCTTTCAAATTTCGAGATTTGCATCGCACTCTAGATTTCCAGATTTTTGTTCGTGTGAACACATATATATATAGTCACACTAGGCCTGATTACTATTGTTGCGACTAGCATCACGATGCAAATTTCAAGAAATCTTCCTCTTTCTAAATTTTCGCGATAATTCGCCCCGCGGTGACGGTGTGAACTCTGAAGCAAAATAATCTCGAGATTTCACACCCAATCATTCAAAGCGCACATCAGCGTGCGCACCGCACCACTGTGACTCACAAGAACAAAAGGACAAAGAGAATCTGCGCTCTGTGTGCGCCAGTTTGGCACATTTTATTTTTATGAAGATAAGACGAGCCGAAGGTATTGGTATATTCTTATTGTATATATACTCTTCATTCGGTTTGTAGACAAAAAAAAAAATATATATATATAATTGCAACTTCACATAAAAATGATTTCACATAAAGGGGATGAAACATTTCTATTGTTCGCTTGCTACGGCTATATATAGTAAAGATCTATGCTATAAGGACAATTTGAGTTTCATTTAGTAGAATGGGAAAGATGTATAGGATTCTAAACGGTTTCACATACCTCGCTGAACAGTTGTGTTGGTCCAAAACACATTTGTGACCGTGCATCACAAAACCAACAAAAAGTCGCACCCCTTATATTTCATGTGAGGACTCAAAAAAGGTATTTAGTCTTTCCATATTTTCTGAGAAACTGTTTTTCCTCTTCATTATTCTGAAGCTTGGAATCATAAAATCAATGGGAAACCGAGTTTTTAGCAGTTTTTCTACAACCCCTTTTTTTGTTAACTAGTGTAATAAGGTATGTTTTAGAGGCCACTTTTGATTTCTTGGAAATCCTTAGCACACTTATCACTCTCAACTCTATAGCTTTTCAAAGGATAATGTTACTGCTTTGAAAGTTGGCATTTTAATTAATCACGGACAGAAGCATAAAGCATATAAATAAAGCATGATTTCAGCTCAATCTGATAATCACTTCATTGTTGTTGCGACAGTGCTTTACATCCTGAATTTTGTCTTATTCATTGCACAGCTAGCACGGCTTGGTAAAGAATAAGCGCTTGAATCATGTGAATGGACCCTGTACTTCAGAGCCTCCTTTCTCAGTGCAAACTTTTTCAGAGCGTGTGCTTTCTTTGCAATGTTTAGATTAGGTTAGGAGAGTGCATTTGAATTGAGTTATACATCGTTTTAAAGCTTAGAGTGTGCTCTTTCAGAATTTACCCTCAAATAAAAGTCCATGTCTGGTGACTTTTTGTAGGTTTTGTGATGCAGGGTCACATTTACACATCAGATGAAGATCATCAATTGGCCCCAAAGACCTCCATTAATTTGTAATCAAACATTTCAATGAAATTCAGTGTTTTTGACGTTAAAGATCTGGCAGCAGCAACCACAGCACTCCTGAAAAACAAATCATTGTTAGAGTTTTGAAAACAGCACTTTAATTTAACACGGATGACATGAGTCTTGCCTTGTTTGTTTGCTTTTTTTTCACATTGAAAGTTAGAAACACGACAAGGCTAATAAGCCTTATTAAACGTATCCTATAGTTTTGGTTGACAACTAACTTCAGGTTTCTAACATTTTCGGGTGAGATAATAAGAAAATTCTCATGAAAAATGAAAAGGCATGTAATTCCAAGAGGAATTCAACGTTTATTTGATGAGAATTGGTTTGGGAATGGCCGAGATACCCGAAACAGAGCAATTCTAATAAAAGGCGGGACCTACCTATTATTACGATTGCATTGATTTACTTTGTTTTTGGATGTTTCAGCCATTCCAAAGCCGATTTTCATCAAATGAACTTTGAATTCCTCTTAGAATGATATGCTCGGTACTATTTCACAGATGGTTTCTTGATATATTGCAAAAAGTTATAGAAAAATCCTCATCTCTATCAATATCATAACATTGCTTTAAAGCTCATTTTGAAAGTAAGAATTCATTCCCTATTTCAAAGGATAAGATATTTTAATTCTTGTGTAGCAAACGATGAAAATTGCCGAGATCTGAGTGAGACTACAGGATCGGAAATCAATTTCTTCTTCGCAAGAATGGAAGGAATCCTGGATGATCTTTGATCATACAACAGCATTTTTAGTGTTGATCCAGCAGTGGTACAAGTCACGGGTATAATGGAATAAACATCAGATGGCGCTATTTCACTATAACTGTCTGTAGTACTAACATAACACTAAATTGGCGAAATCACTTTTTTCTTCCTCTAAATCAAAGTAAAAATGAAACAATTCAACTTTGTTTAAAACTTCAATATGAATCCAGCAAGGTATGACCACACATATACTAAAACATCCTAACAAAATTAGACTTGGGCTGCTTGACAAATAAAACTTAATTCTTTCAAAATGTAACAATTTCTCCTATAAACATGACGACCTGCTTGAGTTAAATCCAGACAAAAACATATTGCCTTGTATCACACCCCCTTCGAAATATAACAGCAAAATGTGTCATCAATACACATATAAACAGAAACCTAACTTATGAACTTTCCTTTTGTATTATGCAGCAAAAAACTTACATACTCTGCTTGTTAACAAAACAATATCCAAAACCTCCCAGTAACCCATCTGCTTACTGCATCTTTCCTGTCTTATACATGAGTAATGCAACTAAAATTTTCATTATACTATGCATGTCGACAAACAATATCCAAAATCTTGCAGTAATCCGTCTGCTTGCTGCATCTTATGGAATTGGATAAGAGGTTGACAATGTAAAAAAAACAGTTAAAATATCGCTGACACAAGGCATGTGCTGGTAGACTGATGGGAAATATCGAGACGTTCTAAGGCACGTGTACACAATATATAAGATTGATAACAACCAAGTACATACAGTATAACAGTTGGCATAGATATGCAATGGCTAATGTGTGATGAAACGTAAACTATCTGCAAAACAGATGCTACAGAAACAACACTGTAGTCCATGATGTTGATGGAAGGCATGTATGTAATATATGTCATGCGTGCCAGAAGGCTCTTTTCTTGTCGGGGCATAGAGACAGTACAGATTGGGAGACTGACACAATTTTTCATATGCATGTATAATCAAAAATACACAAACACACACACACACACACACACACACACAATCCAAATGCATTTCTACACACGAGACAAGGTATATATGAATCACCATTGTCACATGGGCGGACTCAAATAATGCTCAATCACACTCGTGCCATTCACTTCAATGTACAATTTAATATAAGCATTTGTGGAATATTTACAGGACTGAAATCAAGGAGTTGTGACCAACATAAAATGCAAAATCAAAATTCTTAGTGAGATAAATTTAATTACAATACTCTTATATTCGACAACCATGTGAACGGGACCCTGTCTTGGTCCGGTTCCACCTGTAATTTTGGCGTGACACTTGTTCAGAATAATTATACCAGCTTCACTATCAATTCGTTATCCCTGACTATCCCTGACTATCTGCTATCAAGCGCAACACTATTTGGTTCACACCACCGTAGTGCTGATCCGGAGATGACCAGCCTGCACGCACGACGGTTTACCGCGGTTAAAACACTTGTCTTCAATTACACTGCTTCCGTTTACATCCGGGTTCTGTGCTAACCCGCAATTATCATGAAGTATATAAATACCAATCTTCGAATTATGTGCACATTATTTTCATCTTTTTACCAATTTAACATGACCTTCATCTCTCTACTTCAGCGACACTTCCACGTCGTAACCAATCATATCTACAGGGTGTCATGCACCCGCCAGGTTCATCGCTCACCTGCGTTGTCCCCAGAGTCACATTAATTGTCAAACTGTTCGCTTCCAGAACATGAACTGATTCGTGGGTGGAGCGTCCTTATATGCGAGGTTGCTGTTCCAGCTCCAAAGTGTCGCGAGGGACCCGCGTTCCGTATTCTTTGGCGTCCAAAGTCCTCCCTAGCGAGGGGCGGACCCAGTCGCTCTGCTGCGAATGCGTCGGCCTGGGAGTAGGCTCGTCCTCGGTCTCGGCGCCATCAATGACCGGTGTAATATAACCAAAATGCCTCTTCTTCTTGGCTACTGGAAGGCTGCAAAGGCTGTTGGAATACGCCTTCTGGCAGCAAACAAAATCTGAACTCTAATCAGCCAGTACACAGGCTGACGGTAAGGTGGACGGACGGCTCCTGGCCGCAAACGAAATTGGGCTTAGACACAAAATTATCTTGCCAACTGGCGCCTGAGTGTGGCAGGTTGGTTTCCTGCCATCACGGAGCTAACTCAATGTTCTCTCGGTGAAATCAAATGGTGTCTGCCCCGAAAAGATCCAACTCTACTGTTAAATTGCTACTCGACTACGACACTCCTTTTCGAGGCATTTGGAATATTTGATACAACTAAAAGGACTTGAACGAAAACACCTATACAGCACTCTCCCGGAACTGGAGCTATTTCCTGTCTTTTCTTTCTACATTAATTGACATGCAAAAATAAATGAACTCCTCTCGGTCATCGATGGCGCTACGTGTAAAACATTTACACCTGTCTTATCACTTTCTCTCTCTCGCTCTCGCTTTCTCTCTCGCTCCCTCACTCGCACCCTTTGTCTCGTTATCCCTACCCGTAAACATGTTTGTCTAGTTGAATGACCGATAGGTGATGTACATGAAACAACCTGGAAATGCATTTTCAATGTGACATTTCACTCCCCCTTTCGAAAAATGCATTTCATAATTAAAAGAAATTACTTATAACACTATCTTTCTCTCTACAGCCGGCTTAGTAGGTCTGCGCCAACATTCTCGCTGCCGCGGATAGCTTCCACACGGAATCTGTAGGGTTGCAAAGCCAGAATCCAACGCATTAGCCTCCCATTTGCAGGGCTAGCCTTGTTCATGTACACTAGTGGGTGGTGGTCTGTTTCTAGCACAAATTGTCTGCCGTACAAGTATGGTTCGAACTTCTTTACTGCCCAAACTACAGCTAAGCACTCACGTTCTATGGTTGAGTATGCTTGTTCTCGTCGAAGCAGTTTTCGGCTCGCGTAGGAGACTGGAAATCGTTCGTCTTGGTGTGTTTGGAGGAGGACTGCTCCTAGTCCAACGTTGGAGGCGTCTGTCCTGAGGATGAAGTCCTGTGACAAATCTGGCAAATGAAGGATAGGGGGGTTAGAGAGTTTTTCCTTCAGTGTTGTGAAGGCCTGCTCTTGGCTCGTTTCCCATTTTACCTTGTTTGGTTCAGCATTTCTGGTCCTGTCTGTGAGTGGTGCGGCGACGGCGGCGTAGTTCGGAATGAACTTCCGGTAGTAGTTCGCCATACCTAGAAAGGATCTGAGCTCTCGTTTGGTCTGAGGCTGACTTACCTCTTGGATGGCTTTGAGTTTTTCAGGGCGGGGTCTTACCTGTCCGTGATCGATCACGTGTCCTAGGAATTCGACGCTTGTCTGTCCGATGAAGCACTTACTTGGTCTAGCAGTGAGCTTTGCGGCTCGTAGTCGTCTGAAGAGTTCTGTGAGTGTACGTAGGTGTTCTTCCCACGTGGTCGAATAGATGAGGATGTCGTCGATGTAGTTCACCGTTCCTCCGAGTCGGTCTAGCAGTCTCCTCATCAGTCGACTGAAGGAGGCGGGAGCGTTCACTAAGCCGAAGGGCATCATTGTGAACTGAAAGAGACCATCGGGGGTAAGAAAAGCGGTTAGTGGTTTGGATTCGGCTGCCATGGGTACCTGCCAGTATCCTTTGCTGAGATCTATTTTGGTGAAGAACTTTGCATGGGCGACTTTTGTGAAGAGTTCATCTTGATCTGGTATGGGTTCAGCATCAAATACAGTCACTTTATTGAGTTTTCTGAAGTCTACACAAAACCGGTTGCTGCCATCGGGCTTTTTAACCAGTACTATGGGGGAGGCAATGGGGCTTTCTGATGGCTCAATTACTCCGAGCGATAGCATGGTTTTTACCTCTTCTCTGACTGTGTCTCTAAGAGAGTGGGGAATGGGATATGGTTTACTCTTCAGGTGTTCATTTCCTTTGAGTTTGATGTGGTGTTCGCCTAACGTGGTTCGACCGGGAAGATCAGACAGGACGTCTTTGTACTCGTTGAGGAGTTCGTTGACCTGTTCTTTCTGTGGGGAGGAAAGGGCTGAGTTAATTGAGACATCGTCAAGTGACTCTTTCGCCTGAAATGGGAAAGGCTGTAGGAGAGATGTGTTAGTTAGTGGTTGCTGCGTTTCTTCCTCGTCATCATTTTGCTCTTCGCATTCGATCACGGCGGTACAAGCAGCTTCGGCATCTGAAATAGAGGGAATATCATTTCTAGCATGATACTTTTTCAGAAGATTGATGTGGAACACCTTTGGTTTCCCGTTGAGGTCGATCCTGTAGTCCATGGAGCTGATTTTGGAGATCACGTCAAAGGGGCCCTTCCATTGTAGAAGGAGCTTATTCCTGTCAGTTGGTAGGAGTAGGAGTACCTTGTCTCCGACTTGTAGCTCCCTGTGTTTTGCCTTCTGATTGTAGTATTTTGCATACCTGTTTGCTGATTTCTGAAGTTGAGTGTGGGCGTTGCGGCATGTTTCGTCGATCCTGTTTCGGAGATCAAGTACATAGTGGTAAGTAGACTTGGTCTCACCTGTTTCGGCTTCTCCTGTCCAGAGTTCTCTCAGGATGTCGAGGGGTCCGCGTACCTTCCGGCCGTAAAGAAGCTCGAACGGGGAGAACCCCATGCTCTCTTGTGGTGCTTCTCTCACTGCAAATAGAAGGGGAGTAATGTACCTGTCCCAGTCTTTTGGGTTTTCAGCGCACATACGTTTCAACATTTGTTTTAGAGTGCCATTGAAGCGCTCAACTAGTCCATTCGCGGCAGGGTGATATGGGGATGTAGTGAAGTGTTTGATGGAGAGTAATTTGCTTACCTCTTTCATGAGATCAGATGTGAACTGAGTCCCTTGATCGGTCAGCATTTCCTTGGGGATTCCGACTCTGGTGAAGATGCTCACTAGGGCTTCTGCAACTCTTTCTGTCTCGATGCTTGGGAGTGGGATTGCCTCGGGGTACCTAGTAGCAACATCAATAACGGTAAGTATGTACCTATTTTTCTGGTCAGTCATTGGGTGTATTGGTCCAACTATGTCTACAGCAATGCGTTCGAAGGGGACTTCGATGAGCGGCATCTTTCCGAGGGGGACCTTGGTTACACGACCTTTTGATAGTGTACGTTGGCAGACGTCACACGATCTACAGTACCTGGTAATGTCAGAGTTCATACCGGGCCAAAAGAAATTGGTAAGTATCTTTTCAGTTGTCTTTTTGGTACCTTGATGCCCTCCGAGTATGTTTTCATGGGCTGTTTGCATAACCTGTTTGCGGTATTGTTTTGGTACTACCACTTGTGTGATTGTTGTGTCAGGGTCCATTTGGGGAGAGTGGAATGAGCGATACAGTATTCCGTCTTTGTAAAAGAAGGAAGAGAGACCGTTATTGCGACTTACCTTCTCTGAACGAGTATCGGCGAGTTCTCGCAGGCTGTGTAATGTTTCATCCTTCTGTTGTGCCTCTTTGAGAGCTGTTGGAGTCACGATGTCTTCCATTGGGTGTGGGGTTTTGAGGGGACGAAATGGCTTACCGTCTCGTTGAGCCTGGGCTCTCGTCTGTACGGCGCCGACAGGCATTGGTGTAGCCGTCCAGTCGGGATCTGGGTTGTCTGGTTCTCTTACTCCGGGTAGGTTACCTAAAATCAGGTCATAGAGTGGAGTTTTCATGCACAATGCGTTAACTTTCCCTACGTAGAAGGGAGTGTCAACATCTATTCTAGCGACGGGGAGAGTTTTCACTGTGCCATCAATCAGCACGCAAGTACTTTCTTCACCTGTCATTTGGTTTGGCTGGACAAGATCTTGTTTAATGACAGCTCCGCTGCAGCCGCTGTCTCTGAGAACAGAAATTTGGTTGTTATTGACTAGTCCGTTAGTAACTGGCATTTGTCTGACCACATGTTCTTTGGTGCATGCTGCACTCATCAACGGCAAGGAGTGTCCACACTTGAATTGGATATGATCTGTGGTGGCTTCTAGTTTGGGGGCATTGAGTGGCATTCGAACCATCATACAAGAAGCCTCAATTTTGACCTTTGTGTTAGTGCAAGCTGGACATTGACAGGGAGTATGTGGATTTGGTTCTACCTTATCGGGTTCCGATGAAGCCAGGCTGTGTTCCGAGGTAGGGGGGTTTCCTTGCTCTGGATCCTGGGCGAGGACTAGACCTGCCGATTTCATGGGGGAGAAAGGACAATAGTTAGCAATGTGACCTGGTTTGTGGCATATGAAACACGTTCTGCCTCTGGTTCCCTGTTTTGTACAATCACGGGCAAGGTGACCGTGTTGGTGGCAGTTGTAACATTTGGGTTGAGACGGGGGCCTATTTCCTGAAATGTTATTTGGAGGGATTTTACCTTCAGGTCTGGTGTTGCCCCGTGGCATTTGTCCCACGTGTGTCTGGATGTTCCTTTGTGCCGGTGGGGGTGGTTTGAAGGTGCCTCCTCTGGCGTCTAAGTACTGCTCAGCTAGTTTCACCACGTCCTTCGAAGTCTCGGGCTGCCGTTCTTTTAGGAAGATGGCCAGCTCTCGATGACACCCACTGATGAGCTGCTCCCGGAGGAGTAGATCTGCCAGCTCCTCGAAAGTGTGCTCTATACCAGAGAGGCTTACCCACCTGTTCAAGTAGTTCTCTAGTCGGTTTGCATACTGGGATGCCGTTTCTCCTGTTGTCGGTTTGCCTGAAAAAAACTTGGAGCGAAATCCTTCTGCAGTGAGCTGAAAGGATTTCAAGAGTGCATGTTTCAAAGTGTCATAATCATTGGATTCCGCACTTGACAATCTAGAGTGGACATCAAGAGCCTTACCTGTAAGCAGCGTGCTTAAGTTGAGTGCCCAGTCTGTAGTTGGCCAGTTTTGATTTTTGGCATATCGTTCGAACCGCTGTAGATAGGCATCTATGTTATCTTTGTCTTCGTGAAATAGAGGCAATTTTGGAGATCGAGCTTTGCACCCATTAGAACTTGATTCGCTTTTGGTTTGCTTTTCTCGCGCTATCGCCAATTGTAGCTCGGCTGTTTCTCTTTCCTGTCGCCTTAACTCTAACATGTCCGCTCTTTCCTCTCTGAGTCTCTTTTGCTCGTCTGTAACAAACTGCCTAAGCTCCTCTCCACTGAATCCGAACTTTTCTCCAATTTCAGTTAACTTAGCTAGCTCCATTCCGAATTACCTGAGCACTTATAATACCAGAATGTATTCAGATCAGTTCAGATCATGTACACAATGAATATACAACGGTGCACCTATGGATAGTACCTACATACAAATGTAGAGGAAACAAAAAAATCACAAGTTTTCCTCAACCTTTTTCTTTACACTTTTTTCTCCGTTTATATACCCATGTGACTTCGAATGGCACGAGTTATATCTCCCGGACAAGCCCCCAGAAAATGTCACATGGGCGGACTCAAATAATGCTCAATCACACTCGTGCCATTCACTTCAATGTACAATTTAATATAAGCATTTGTGGAATATTTACAGGACTGAAATCAAGGAGTTGTGACCAACATAAAATGCAAAATCAAAATTCTTAGTGAGATAAATTTAATTACAATACTCTTATATTCGACAACCATGTGAACGGGACCCTGTCTTGGTCCGGTTCCACCTGTAATTTTGGCGTGACACTTGTTCAGAATAATTATACCAGCTTCACTATCAATTCGTTATCCCTGACTATCCCTGACTATCTGCTATCAAGCGCAACACTATTTGGTTCACACCACCGTAGTGCTGATCCGGAGATGACCAGCCTGCACGCACGACGGTTTACCGCGGTTAAAACACTTGTCTTCAATTACACTGCTTCCGTTTACATCCGGGTTCTGTGCTAACCCGCAATTATCATGAAGTATATAAATACCAATCTTCGAATTATGTGCACATTATTTTCATCTTTTTACCAATTTAACATGACCTTCATCTCTCTACTTCAGCGACACTTCCACGTCGTAACCAATCATATCTACAGGGTGTCATGCACCCGCCAGGTTCATCGCTCACCTGCGTTGTCCCCAGAGTCACATTAATTGTCAAACTGTTCGCTTCCAGAACATGAACTGATTCGTGGGTGGAGCGTCCTTATATGCGAGGTTGCTGTTCCAGCTCCAAAGTGTCGCGAGGGACCCGCGTTCCGTATTCTTTGGCGTCCAAAGTCCTCCCTAGCGAGGGGCGGACCCAGTCGCTCTGCTGCGAATGCGTCGGCCTGGGAGTAGGCTCGTCCTCGGTCTCGGCGCCATCAATGACCGGTGTAATATAACCAAAATGCCTCTTCTTCTTGGCTACTGGAAGGCTGCAAAGGCTGTTGGAATACGCCTTCTGGCAGCAAACAAAATCTGAACTCTAATCAGCCAGTACACAGGCTGACGGTAAGGTGGACGGACGGCTCCTGGCCGCAAACGAAATTGGGCTTAGACACAAAATTATCTTGCCAACTGGCGCCTGAGTGTGGCAGGTTGGTTTCCTGCCATCACGGAGCTAACTCAATGTTCTCTCGGTGAAATCAAATGGTGTCTGCCCCGAAAAGATCCAACTCTACTGTTAAATTGCTACTCGACTACGACACTCCTTTTCGAGGCATTTGGAATATTTGATACAACTAAAAGGACTTGAACGAAAACACCTATACAGCACTCTCCCGGAACTGGAGCTATTTCCTGTCTTTTCTTTCTACATTAATTGACATGCAAAAATAAATGAACTCCTCTCGGTCATCGATGGCGCTACGTGTAAAACATTTACACCTGTCTTATCACTTTCTCTCTCTCGCTCTCGCTTTCTCTCTCGCTCCCTCACTCGCACCCTTTGTCTCGTTATCCCTACCCGTAAACATGTTTGTCTAGTTGAATGACCGATAGGTGATGTACATGAAACAACCTGGAAATGCATTTTCAATGTGACAACCATGCTGCTGTACAGAGAGCCTAACATACAACGGCATTAATGAACTTTTGAAACTAGATAGCAGAAGAACACCGTATGTACCCTATACGAAGAGAGAAATGGAGGAGCATAAATCTATTTAAGGACATAATCAGTGAGATAAGATGTAATACGGTGGCTGCAATGAGGGTATCGCCTGTTAGGTGAGGGCGCTGGAAGGCACTGGGGGAGCTGCCGGAGATAACAGGTTCGTCGTACTGGAAAGCTCATGTGGGATATCAGGGGGTTCGGTGGTCTGGGTTCAGGGGGCACCGTCATGACATCAGGGGCATTCAAAGGGGGTATACAGTCATTAGACGCTGCCGAGAGACCAGGAGGATCTGGTATGGAATTGGAATGGTTCGTCGTCAAGGTGACGGGCTGATCACTCTCGTCATCACACTCCTGAGGTTAATACTGCTGCGAAGGTAGAGGAGGAAAGTCTGAAGGAACTTTCAGACAATCAGAACGTCGCACACGGTAAGAAGTGGAACGAAGCTGGTTGCCGACAAACTTGCGGATGTTGCACCACTCATTCTCAACAGTACAAACGAGGGAGTGGTGTCGAGAATGGGTCTTGGATCGATCCGTTTGAAGATAGACGAGATCACCAACATGAATGCCACTATCTGACAAGGGGGATGGACGTGTGGGAGCCTTCGACTTGACACTAGGGCCATGGAAAGCAAGACGTCTATTGTGCTGAGCCATTATGATATCTTTGTCATTCGCAGGAATTTGCTCACTAGTGAACTGATCACGTTATGAGTCAACAATTCCCGAGCAGAGAGGCCATTACCACGGAATCGACTGTTGAGGCGGTTTGTAGCCAAGGCTAGTGCAAGGGGGGGGGGGGGGGTAACTGGACCATCACGGGGGTCGTCATGAAGTACTTCGTCTTCTAGCTCACGAATAGCTTTTTAGGAGACTGAATTCTTGTTCACATTTTTGGCATGACCGAGCTCTATCGTAATCCCCTGCCTATGTAGTACCTGATCATTAGGAGATCAGGAGACTTGATGTATACGATGTGACGGTCTCTCTGAGGACAAATATGAGCTGCCGAGCGCGTATTATGACATCTGCCCTAAAGGATATACCCACCTTGGTGGATCACATGTGGTCTGGGGTGTTGCAGCATGGGGAGCATTCGGAAGAGAGAGACAGCCGTGGCATCCCAGGGTGACTTGTTGAATAACTGCATCTAGGTCCAAGGCAAAGAAATAACGAGACACCATCTGTCTGAGCTGGTGTTTGGTAGGGTGACTCATTAGTTGGAGATGCAGAGCAGTGAGGATACCAGGAAGCACCTTGCGGGGAATGACAATACGCTCTTGCCGTGGCTGAAATGCACCTTCCTGTCGGAAAACAAGAGGTCATCACCAGCGATAGTAGTAACCTGAAGATAGCGCTTCACGAATCACGAATATTCGTCAGCTTCTTCGATGGGCGGGCGGGCACACTGCTTGAGGTGAGCATGCGTACGGCGGAGGTCTGGACAATATGACTGAATTCGTCCCCATGCATTGCGGATGTAGATGAAATGCGTGTATGGCCAGAAGAAACATCGTCCATGTTACTGCGGTGAACATCAGCACCCTCCAACCGGGTGATAAACGAGCAAACTTGACACTTGGACTCATGACAAGGAGGAGCGTTTCTACTGGCAAAGTCTGCAGGGACATTTGCACAGCCAGCCAGATGGCGAATAGACAGCTGGTATCGGCTCACAGTTGTTAGGGATGTGAAAAGACTAGCCGAAAATTCTCCACGGCACAGCTTTTCATATGCCTGAACACATGGTTTGCTGTCAGAGAGGATGCACACAGGGTGATTGGATTGAATGATATACGGGATAAAATATTTAGTGGCGGTGGCAATAGACAGCGCCTCAACCTTACAGGGGAGCTAGGTAATCTGGCGACCATGCAGCCTAGCACTATTAAGAAGCCAGCGACAAAAGGCTACCTCGTGTCACGTAGGCCCTACATTGTTGCACCGAGGCCACGCTTTTTTGACAGACCCATCTGTGAAAATCCACAACTGGTCAGAGGGGCGTGGGAGTGTGATAGTTCGTGTGGACTGAATGGCAGACTAGGCCTTGGTTAAGGCATCATGCAACTCATCCGTCCAGTTGATATGGTCTTGTGATTTAAAGCCAGCAATGGAGTTATCAAGGGGGCTCAAGTATGCAGCACAACTGGGGAGTACATGAGCAAGCATCTTGTGCGCACCAACGAAAGATCTCATGTCTTTCACTGTAGTGGGAGGAGAGCAGGTTGACAATGTTGTTATCCTGTGGGGACTTGCGCGAAGGGTTCCTTCAGACCAGATCCACCCTAGGATAGTGGTAGTCTTGGAACATACTGTAGTTGTCGGGGATAGGTGGAGGCATTTGGCAGCAAGGACATGTTTAGCAGCAAGGACATGTTTAGCACCCAAGACCAATTCTGCAACAGGGCTTGCGGTGTGTCAGCACCACAGTACAAGTCATCTGCCAACTTGACAACGATACCTTCGAGCAACAAGTATCCAAGTACTCGACACATCAATTCCTCAAAGGCAGTCTCAGAACCTGGCATTCCCATTGCACAACGGGTATAGACACGGAAGGGTGTGGCCACACCACAGTATTTCATTGACTCATGGGAGAGAGGTATTTGGCAGAAAGCACTTGAAGATCGCATGCGACAAGGTACAGTACTTCCACTGACCAATCTTACGTAATGTGGAATGAACATCTGGTAAGGCTGAAAGCTGGGGCGTGGAATAGCTGCCAACATCAGCGAAGGCTGTGACCAACAGGTGACCGCCATTGGGTTTGACCAGGAAAGATGGGTTGACGTATTCGACACTGACGCCAATGTCAAACTTTTCCTGCAACTCAACAAGCATGTCGCGGGAATACAACGGGAGTCGGCCCTTGCGCTGACGTGATGGCACTTGGCCCATGTTCACAACAGCTTGGAATAGGCCAAAAGCAGCATTACAGCCCTTGAATGATGAAGTGAACACTCCATCATATTCGGCGTGGAGTGCCTGGAAGGCATGCCTTGTCTGAGAGGGGAGAACCTTGTCTGGATCAACAGCCGCTGACTCAAAAGATCGGCCTGTGGATCGATTTCTACGAGGCAGAGCAGATGGTGCCTGCTGCTCAGGCATAAGAGAGTGCAACTGCCTTGCACTGCGAATAACGCAGGGAGCATCAGACAGATTGGGAATGCGGATCCTAACTGCTATGCTCGGCACACGTGCCCTGGGGGACCGAGAAGCATTCCTGCATGGGAGAGGTAAGGGGGACTCAAAGCGAGGATCTACAGCAAAGGATCTCATCATTCTCAAAACTATGGGAAGGCAACTCAAGCTCAAGGAACTCTCCTGGCCAGAGAGTCGTGGTTGTCGGAGGAGCACATGGAGAACATGTGCACGTCGCACAGCACGACCAAGTTTGGACTTTCCAGTGGAACCATACTAGTACACCGTGCCATCATCCAATGTAATCTGGCGCTTAGCGGGTCGAATGGCCGCATCACTGC
Organism: Diadema setosum; assembly: GCA_033980235.1. Classification (NCBI taxonomy): domain Eukaryota; kingdom Metazoa; phylum Echinodermata; class Echinoidea; order Diadematoida; family Diadematidae; genus Diadema; species Diadema setosum. The sequence continues at coordinate 2,373,213 of CM067075.1, forward strand.
GCTCCATAAATGGAGTCCCGGCGAGGACCTCAACATCTAGATTCTCCACAACTAAGCCCTCAAAATGGAAGACATGTTTATCACGAGAAAATGTGAGACAAGATTCACCAACAATTTACTTCCAAGGGGGATGAGCCATCAGCTTGGCGAGCTGACTAGGATGTTGGAATCAAGTACAACCGAGGGCATGTGCTGTGGAAGCAAGCAGCGTGTTCCCTGTAGCACCACTATCAACATCGATACAGACAGCACAATGATTGTAAAAGGCATCAAAGTAAGGGGACTGACACTTTTGCACATGGAGTGTTTTCAGTGGAGGGTTCCTCACAAACAAAACCAGACTAAGAATGCCCGGGTCAACCTGAAAGTCCCGGGGGTCAATGCTATCAGCAAGTATCTCATCACTGTCAAAAATCTTAGTGACTTGACGGGCTTTAGTCATGTACTGCCTATCAGATTCAGGGAGATAGGGACACACACTGAGGAAGTGACTGCAAGGGCGACCAGCCTGATGGCAGAGGGGACATGACTTAATAGCAGGCTTGGCACAGGGTCGACTTTGAAATTGTGGTTGGGGACGCCTAGGAGTAGACTGATTACGACTTCGCGGGAGGGGGGAGGCAACAGCGTGTATGGCTTTGGAACATTCAACTGACTCGAGGAGACTGGTAAGGGCTTGAGAAATCTCAGGCTTGAGAGAAGCAAGTGTACGTGACCGGAGATCTGTACCATATCTTTGTTTGACTATTTGTGGGAGATCAGGATGTGACAACTGAAGCCAATGCAGCACTATGAAGTTCTCAATAGTTGGCGTGAGCTTTTCATCTTCCTTGATTTGATCACCGTGGTGATTGATTCCCCCACCAGAATTCAAAATATTATCCTCTACAAAGGCAAGTATCCTTTGTTACAGGTCTTCAGGTCGATCATCAGAAAAAAATCAATAACATGAGCTCCTGTCGACTGAAAGCCATAGTGAAGGCGAGTTGTTGACCAAATGTCAATGAGTGATGTAGAATTGCGCACTATGCAGATCCTAGTAATCACAGGACAGAAAATATGCAATCTGGCCAAACGTAAGATCAAGCATGACAGCCTTTTGTTGAGCCGTTTTGCGAGACTCTGAGGGGACAGAGCTAGTATCATCAAGAAAACCTCTATTAGGATTTGCCTTTGTCTTTTCGGACCATTTCACTATTAACTCACCGAGAAAAGGTGCAAAGTGGGGATCTAGGTTTAGAGTGTACGGGAGATGCTATCTCCAACTTTCGAATGAGGTGATAGTCTCTATCTTTTCCAGGCACCATTGTTTGGGCACCTTGGGCATAGCACACGCCATTTTAGAGGTGTGGGACTGTACACTACTGGCAAAATAATTGATCACTATGAGTCCTTGTACAAAGTTCGTTTACAGTGGACATGGCTATTTATTTCCAGTAAAATTCCTCCCAGTGTTAGGCAAGGTTTCACTAAGGCTGTGGGTAGAGATCCAGCGCTGCCACCACGTAATAATGGAAGGACTACTGGATGATCTTTGATCATACAACAATTGCCACAACAGCCGGCACGACGCTTGGTCCTGAGCTCAAATATTCAGTCTTGAAAGAACGTTATCGCTTAAGAGGTATAGGACATTTGTGAAGGACAATAAAATATTGCAAATCGCATTGATTATCCGAATTCTCAACAGTAGAGACATTATATAATACAAACAAAGGTCTGTACGTCTTTAAGCTAAATCATTATATCATTAAAAAATGTAAATATTCTGAGTAGGCGTTCATAAAAAAAAATAATAACTTTTCCTATTTCTCTATCTAATCATACAGGTGGAAAGCAATGCCTTCTCTGGTGCACCGAAGCTGAAGCAGATAAACATTCAAAGTAACAATCTCGAGATATTTGACCGTCTTGCCCTTAATGGCTGTGGTGATCTTCAAGACATATACTTGAGCAACAATAAAATCAAAAACATCGCAACAGACACCTTTCAGTTTGCGATCAAATTAAAATTCATTGCCCTCTACAACAACAGTTTGTCAGGACTTAATCCCGGTGTCTTCGATAATTTAAGGCATCTAGAAGTTCTCGATCTGGGGTATAACAAACTAAAGAGATTACCAAGCGACACTTTTACACACTTGAGTCAACTTCAGACGCTCATCCTTTCCGACAACCAGTTGATGTCTACTGGAAGAGTTCTCCTCCTCCCACGAATCACAACTCTGGACATGCGCAATAACATCTTGACGAGACTTGAGAATATAACGGAGGAGACACTGGGTCGTCTGCAAGTATTCTTACTCGAAGGAAATCCTTGGAACTGCGACTGTCAACTAGAATCTCTTCGTCTTTGGTACTCCAGGCTAAACTCGCAGGGAGATTTCAGAACATACGTTGATAGTCCCACCTGTAATGAGCCGCCTTCTCTTGCCAAGCAGCCAATAAAGGATGTGCATGATGGATTTTGCCCAAATTTAAACTTTAGCTCTACCGTGTCTACCACTGACTCACCAAAGAGCACAAAAGGATCATCTGATGAAATCAGAAATACCATATCACCAGATACAAGTAAACCAAACTCTCCTGGTAAAAGTAACTGGAAAGTAATTGTTCCGCTGACTTTAGTGGCATTGTTAGCATGTGTAATAATATGTGCATTAAAATACAAACGCCGGATTTGTCAGCATTATTTGCGATCAAACACCAAAAGAACAGACGATCCACAATCTACGGAACCCGACAACACATCATTTCTTCAGAGCGAGCAACGAACCAATGAGAATGCGTTAGTAGGAAATATCTCAACTGAAGGCATGGAAGGCAAACTTATCACGTCCGAACGTGGGCAACTCGTCAATGACAGTACTCCAATGATAAATCGCTCAGTTGTAGGAGCAGAAGATGAAGCTGCAAGGCTTGAGACAGAGCAACGGACCAACGAGACTACACCAACAAAGACTATCAGAGTTGAGGGTAATACGGCCATAGAGGGCGAGAAAACTCCACCCTTGTCGTCCTGCTATTCACCAGAAGAGATAGAGAAAGTCCGAAGAAAATTATCATTTTGATTGGACAGGGGCGGATCTAGCTTTTTTTTTTTTTTTTTCCAAGGAGGGGGTTTCAGGGGCTGAGCTGGGTATTACGAGCGAGCGAAGGGCCGTATAATAATATTAAGGTAATAATATTAAGATGATTATATAGTTGTGCCCCACGGTACACGCACCGTGAGATTTTATGTTTAAGCGTTTTGCTTGCCACTTTCATTATTTTGCCACTTGCCATTTGGGATTTCTATAGATTTATCCCCCGTATATACATCGTTTTGTTACTCCATCTTGCCATGAATTATATCGTTATTGAAATTGAATAGACGATTTATTCTCAGTACATTGTTTCATCGTTTTTGCAACCGTACACTTGCCAAGTATTTGAACTGTGAATATAGATTTATCCCTGCGTGCACCGTTATAAACCCAATTCGTTTTTAAAGGGTGTTATTTGAAAATTTAATTGAAATATTTGCTTTTTTTTTTCGTTTTTATCCATGACATTTTTTCTCAGGAATTCTATTTCAGTTTGTTTTTTGTTTTTTGACTGTGATAAGTTGTGGGGATATTATATCATGTTCTGAGAAGAGCACAATTTATGTGGTGGATGTTGGCTTGAGATTTTTAACAAGCATTGATATGCTATAATATGTCAAATAGTATTTGAGACGAAAGTCCTGCGCTTTTGGGATTATGTTCATGTTCAATGTTTTAATGTCTTTATGTACAATGACTTCAAGCAAAAAGAATTTCCATATAGTAGAGCGGTTAAGTCCTCAAAACCACGAGAATTGTGCAAAATTTGACTAAAGCATGAAACTTTCACCAGTGTTAGTACATACCATAAGATTTATTTTAAGAGCGGGAGGTAAGTCTGATTTGACCTCTGGTGACCTCCAGAGGTCAATGTACTTTAGATATCAGAATATTGATGTTTGGAGAGTATAGGAGACATTTGTGAATGATAGATGTGGTTATGTTGCACTAAACATGCATTTATACCACAGAGAAATCATTTTCAGATTCAACAGAGCACTGACAGGTTTTTACCTTTGACCTCTGATGACCTCCAGAGGTCAATGAACCTTAAATATAAGAATATCGATGTTTTTAGACATTTGTGAATGATGTATGTGGTTATGATTCACTAAACATGCATCTACACTTCAGGGAAACCATTTTCTGATTCCACAGAGCATTGACAGGTTTAAACCTTTGACCTCTGATGACCTTTAGAGGTCAATGACCTCAAAATATCATATTGATCTGTGATGCCATTGGTTAATGGTAACCTTTGTTAAGATGTACAAAACAAGCATATCTGTCTTACAATGAAATTGTCCTCATATTCTAGAAAGCAGACAGGTTTCTACCTTTGACCTCTGATGACCTTGAGAGGTCAATGACCTCAGAATATCAGAATATTGAACTATGACCTCATTGGTGAAAGGTCAAACATGGTACAGATGTACAAAACAAGCATATCTGTGTACAATGACATTGCCTTCATATTCCAAGGCACACAGATGAGTTTCTGCCTTTGACCTCTGATGATCTCGAGAGGTCAATGACCTCACAGTATCAGAATAGTTTGGCATCATCAATGATAAACATGATGATGTTCTAGAGAGCACTCGCAGGCCCTGCTTATTAACGAGCCATTTCCTTTCACATATATGAAAATCACACAAGGTCAAATACCTCTAATGAAATGTGAGGATATTAATATTGATATTGCGATAGTTAATAGTTAATTGTTTATAACGTAGGGCTTACAAACCATGCATTTCTGTTACCAAAAAAGTGGCTACTCATTCCGTAGAAATTTTTCAGGTAATTATCTAAGTCGGGTATGTGCACAGAGCAAAGGGTATCGATCTGTTTTCACGTGGGGGGAGGGGGACTTGGAAAATATGTGTAAGCATAAGTTCATGGTGCAAAGGAATGAAGCGGAGGGGGAGGGGGAGGGTGTGGGTGGGGGATTGGATTTTTGCAGTTTTAGACCTGAAATCAGTGATTCAGTGCAGCTCATGTTTAACGTGTGCGTTATCACTTATATGGAAGTTGATGGGGTGGGGGCGCATGTCACCTACCCCCTCCCAAAGACGAAGATTTTTATTTTTTATTTTTTTTTAGAATCTGATGCATACGTTTTGGGGAATATTTGGAAAACTAGGGATCGCCAAAGTGCACCAAGTCTATATGGATGGGAACCCAGCAAGGGCAGCGTTGGCGAGGGTAGGGTATTCCACTCTCATTCGAGAGAGCTCTTGTATTTTGAGAAATGAGATTCAACAACCTGGCACACATGCACTTTTGAAGGAATACGTCGAAATGTGTATCTGAAAGGTGGAGTAAGTCAGCCATCTATGGAGGGAGACCAATCGACAGAAGGATGTGGGTGGAGGTATCCCCCTCCCACATTATGGAGCTTTTGCATTCTTTTGTTTGCAATTCAATGATCTCGTGTCACTCTTGGTTGAACTACCATTTTGGAAAAAAAAAAAACGTCCATACCCAAATGTGTAGCCATAATCAGTGCATGGAGGAGAGGTTGATACAGCGAGAGGAGGGTATGAAAGGGCCTGTCCCCCAACCCTTCCAATGCGAGGGAGCCTTTGCAGTAAGAATAGAAATGTAAAAAAAAATCTTGTATACACATTTATGATGGAATATTTGGGAAATTATCAGTAAATGGAGTGTACTGAATCTAAGGGTAGAAACCGAGGAGGGATTGTTAATTGAAAGATACTCTACCCCCTCCAACAAGAGGGATTTTCTTTAATATGTTGGAACTGAAATTAAAGATCTAGTACATACTTTTTGATGATATAGAACAAAAATGGGGCAAAAGCACTGAGCGTATATGGAAGGGGACCTAACGAAAGATAGTATGGGGCGGGGGTATGCAAAGGAGATTTTGCCTTTTAATCTGGTGCATACTACAGCTGAAAATACAAATAAATGTTCAGACAATTCATTTTCTGTCAAAAAAAGTGAAAAAAATCTGCATCTCAGGAAATACTTGGAGGCAAAGTTTTATGTCCCCATCATTCCCCCTCCCATATTTATTTTCTCGGGAGGCGGGGCAAATGCCTCTTGCCCTCCAAAGTGAACATTTGTGCATATATAGGAAAGCCTTTTCATCTTTAGAATTCAAATAAAAATATCGCTTAAAAACATTTTTCATAGAATTAAGGAAATTATCATTCCCCAAAGTATGTTATATCTGTGGAAGGAACCAAGCAGGGGGAAGGAGTCTATTGAAAGGAGATATCCCCTCTCACAGAAGGAAGATTTTGCATTTCAGAATTAAATTTCACCAACCCGATGCACACTTAAAGTGAAAAACTCGGGCAGTTTTCTGTCTAAAAAGAAAAGAAAAGAAAAGAAAAGAAACAAATAAACAAACAAAAAACAGCAACAAAACAAAACATAGTCCACATCTCAGAATTTAATGGGGGGGGGGGGGGTCAACTATCCCTGCCACCACCTCACCCCTCCTCCAAACCGATGCCCCGGTATGTGCATGTATTTTATTCCACTTGTTGAAAAGAAGAGAGAGTTGTAAGAAACAATAATTGTTCAGTGGTCGCTATCCCAGTCAAGTAAATTGTTTATCAATAAGGTGATTTCAATCACCTGTATGCCTTAAGATGATGTAGGCCTGGTATTTGCTTTGCACGTTATTACATCTATTTCTTTTTTAGTATTCTCGTTTATATTTTGATGTGAAAGTTGTTCACTTTGCCATGATATTATTTGTACACATAAAAAAAAATAATCCAAGACTGAAAATGAAACTGATACGTTATTCAGTGATTGACATGATGCACATATTGTGTATTTCTATAGCAATAAAAGTGAGCAATTCAAAAGGCGTGTTCTCATTTCACGTGAACATTTTATAGCGATGATCCTCTGACCTCTGGAGGATATTGAAAGATATGCATAAAAATATAAGAATATTGATGTCTGGTCTAATTGGTTTGTAATGGCCAGCTGCTTATGAAATAATAATTATACCCCCAAAAATGCATCGTGTGTGTGTGTGTGTGTGTCCAAAATTGTATGCAGAGTATTCCACACACAGTTCAATTTTGAATTCCATCTAGGACAATGAGCGGTTACTTTTTTCTCAACTACACTGTAATATCAAAATCTATTGAAAAAACACGGTGGTGGCTGGGTCTAACACATTATCATTCTTTTTCGTGTAATCTTGTAATATTCTGCCATGAAGCCTTTTCTTAATTGGTTAATTAAGGTATCCAAAGAGCTATATGAAGCAAAAAAACAAACAAACAAACAAACAACAAAAACAAACAAAAACAAAAAGAGAGGCATCTGTATCTTTAATAGTAGAGCTAAATATTGAGTATCTCTCTCCTGAAGTCTTTCAAAGAGATACAATTGTAAGAGACAGTGGCCTAGAGTAGCGACCACCTTTTTTAGGAGTAGGCCTACTTTGTGTTCTTGCAAATGATGCCTGACATTTGTGGTCATTGGCCCTTTTTGAAGAACGCAGCAATGGAGCCACAACTTCCTGCGGAGTGGATATTGTGGAGTTCTTGATGGAGAACATCATCGCTGAATTTGCCTGTGCTGTACTTTCTTACAGGGATTGCCATTGTAGTTTTGTTTTGTTTTGTTTGTTTTTTTAAGTGTGGCTGTAACACTGCTTGTTTTGCATGTTTTGCATGTGATGGTCATTGCAGCTGAAGAGTGCATAACTTCTCTGGATCATTCCAAACTTCATGATGTTTCCCTGGGTGAATGGATCCGAGATGATGCATGCATATTCCAGGACAGTCCTGAGCGTCATGGAGTAGTAAAACACCTGAACTTTATGATATCTTCGTCTGGAGAGAGTCTTTGGTTGTAGTATAGCCTTTTTAAGCTGCTGTGGCGATGTGATTTCAGCTGAGCTTCATATTGGAGTAGACTCCAAAATATTTTGCACAATCCGCTTTCTCCATGGTTTGCCATGAATGCTTTAATCTATTCCCTGGGTATAGGTCTCGGATGGCAATAGCTAGTTGCAATACACAGGATTGCTTCATGTGGAATGCATGTTGGGCCTCACAGTATGTTGAAGTTTTCAAGATGGTCCATGATGTCGCAGCTGCGGACTGTATATTCCAGGACCATGAGTCATTCATCGCAGTCATACTGTAACAACCCACAAGCTTTACACTGGCCAATACAGGCCCACCAGCTAGAAACTATGCAAATATTGCCCATGAGCTTGACACTTAGGCAAACCAGTCCCATAATGAGTCCGACACATGGGGGAAAGATCTATAAGACCTACACTGAATAGATCAAATGCTCTGATGCATATCAGTCTCGTGGGCCTTGTTTTCCTCGAGTGTCGAGATAATGGCCATATTTGCCTATATTTGCTAGTCTGCATAACTAACCCAAACATAACATTTATATTTCAGGTCACTGCCATCACTCAAGAAACTTCAGCTTTATTTCTGAAGAAATTGACCTCTCACATTCCAGAGACCTGTTACTATAAACCAATGCTCTGTGGAATACGCATACATACTTTTATCAAAACGTCAATGCTTAATTTGTACATGATTAAGCATTTACGATTAACCCAATGAAGCCAAACATCAATACAGGTGAGCCTACACATATTCTGATAAGCTCAGTGACCTCTCATAGTCCTGAGAGGTCAAAGTTGGATATAATGCACAGGCTAATGACCAATGTTCCATGGAATGACAACATTCTTCTATTATAGCATAGATGCTAATAGCATAATGCATGATTGTACATCGGGTATAAGTTCACCATTGACTATACATGAAATATATTCTCATATTTTGAGGTCATTGACCTGTCACCTTCCTCAGAGGTCAAAGGTAGAGACATGTGAGTAATTTCTCTTGCTCTGTGGAATAGGAAAACAATTCAATTGTAATACAAATGAATATGACATCTTAATCATGTTTACCGTCACCCAATTGCACCAAATATCAATGTTCTGACACTTTGAGGTCATTGACCTCATCATAGGTCATCTGAGGTCATCAGAGGTCAAAGGTAGAAATCTGACTTGAAAGGCTCAGTGGAACATTGAGGCAATTCCTCTGACAAAAAAAAAAATATTTTTTAGTACATAATTATCATGTTTCAGTTACGAGTGACACATTAAGATATCAATTTTCTGACATTTTGAGGACATTGACCTCTGGAGGTCATCAAAGGTCAAAGGTAGAAACCTGTCAGGGCTCTGTGGAACATGAAGACAATTTCACTGTGACAAGAATCAAGTTTTAGTCCATCATTACTGTGTTTATCATTAACCAGTGATGCAAAAGATCAATTTTCTGACATTTTGAGGTCATTGACCTCTGGAGGTCATCAGAGGTCAAAGGTAGAAACCTGTGAAGGCTCTGTTGAACATAAAGACAATTTCACTGTGACAAAAATTAAGCATTAGTACATCATTACTGTGTTTATCATTAACCAATGATGCAAAATATCATTTTTTTTTAAGATTTTGAGGTCATTGACCTCTAGAGGTCATCAGAGGTCAATTCAGACTTACCTCCCGATCTTATAATTAATCTTATAGCATGTACTAACAATGGTGAAAGTTTCATGCTTTGGTAAAATTTTGCACAATTCTTCGGCTTATCTGCTCTACTAATATGGATGGGATATGATTGAAATCAATTCCTGTAGTCTCCAGCCAACAATCCGACACAGAATATATCAAGCTTCATTATAGCGCCATCACCGCATTGTTGTATGCTCTTGGCTGTAAGTTGTTGCAATTCAGTTTAATAGTACACTGGGAAATCTCATATTTCTGGAACTTTACTCCCTAAGCGCTCAATGCATGAATCTGTTATTTGAACTAGTTTGTTTTCTGTGTACGTAGTACTATTGCATAAGACGCCATTACAAATCTACCCTGCTTGAGCAAAATGACGCAAATGTCAAAAGAGCCATATTCAATATTCTTCTTGAAATTTGGCATCTAAATATATCGATGTTGTTTTAAATGTTATAAAACAATAACCCAAATTGTAAAGATTTGAGACTTGCTTCCTTTTGCCCAATAGTGTCAAGATATGCAACGAATCGTTGTGGAATCGTCCAGCAGATTACATGACGTATAGATTGTTCAGGAAAAAAAAATGTGTAGATTGCAATCAGTGAGACACTTGTAATTTGTGGTGATCTGATGTTCAGATGAATAGAATGTGGGATCTATGCTGCTAAACGAATTTTACATTAACCACGCGTCATGAATACTGTGTATTTTGAGAAATTATAGTAAAGTACAGCATTGTTGTGATGTGTTTTAGTGGAAAGTTCTTCGATTCAAGTTGAGCAAGACAATCGTTTCATACATGTACAGACGTGTGAGGAGTTGTGAGGAGCTGTGAGGAGCTGTTAAAATATACTCTTTGAATTGCTATTTTGTGACATCTGAACGGATATACCCAGATGACAGTGTCTCTTTAATGGCTTAGAACACCTTTGGAGGTATGTCACACCAGGACATTTCGTGATTGATGAATTTTGAGTGTATTTCTGAAACACTACTTTGCCTCAACACTTCACATAGTTTGATTCATAGTCCTAAAGGTATATTTTGGTGTTGGTAGATTGACAACTGACCTACCTTCAGACTGTGCATACTACCAAGGTTTGTGACCCATAGGCCTATATTGTGCTTGTGCAACCTTCTGTACCAGGGACCAATTGTTCAACTCCATCGCTACCACCGTCAAGTGTAATCCTCTTAGCTGCCAGCTTTGTGGACGGATCGCTCAACAGCAGACTCCCCTAACAAGTTCTTTTCATCAGTATCTATTGGCTTGAACCATGCCCCCTAAAGGAAAGAAAAACATAGCTTCCAACTCAACAGATTCAGTGGATTGAGGTGAACAGATGTGTGAAGAAGTGAGAGACTTTTTCAGCAGCCAGCAATTCAGGGACTTGTTCAAGTCTGCTCTTGTCGATGCTGTGATAAAGGAGTTGCAAAATCTCCGCGACCAACTCGAACGGACAGAGAGTAGAGTCATGGACCTTGAGAATGAGATCAAGACAAAAGCCACCATCATATCTTCGATGCAAAAAGAACAGAAACGCAACAATGACGAAATCGCCAATCTCAGCGCACCTTGAACGATGCAGATCAATACTCGCGCAGGAACTGCTTGCGGCTGTACGACATTCCTGAGTCGGATCATGAAGACACCGATGAAGTGATGCTCGACCTAGCCAGCAAAGAGCTGAATGTGAAGCTGAAGCCTGAGGACATTGACAGGCTCCATCGCATTGGTGCTCCACGTCCTATAAAGAGAGGAGAGAAGACAAAGCCCCCTATACCAATCATTGTCAAGTTTGCCACCTACCGTGTTCGCCATCTTGTCATCAGGAACAGGAAGCGACTGAAAGGGAAGCATGTTGGCATCGAGGAGGACCTGACAGCAACAAACAGGAATCTGCTACAAAAAGCAATCGAGTTAGTCAAAACGAACAGCAATATGATCGCTACTTGGTCAACGGACGGAAGGATCCTGGTGCTGCTCAAAGCGACGAATGGCGGCACTGTGAAAAAGAGGATACATTCAATTACTGACTTGCAAAAACTGTAAATCTGTAACCCCATCACAAATATTGCAATGTGATTCAGAAACACTCAGTATATTTCATATTAAGATCACCACCTGGTGTACAACTTACCTTTTTATATTGAACTAAAGGTTTTCTTTTTTGTACATGTATACATATCCTGGTCGATTTCTTGTGTTTGTGTTTTGTGTAACAGGCAAAATTCTAACATAAATTGTGATAATTATTTTCTTTGTGATAGAAACATTCACCAATATGACACACATATGTCCGATTTTGGTAGTGAAGTCCCTACTCATAATGCTTATTATACTCCCAGCGAATTTTGTGATTATGTTAAATCAACTGAGAATTCAAATATATTATCTTTGTTTCATTTCAATTGCCGTAGTTTAAAACGCAATTTTGATAATTTTTGTCAATGTGTAGAAATGTTAGATATGCCCATGTCAATCATATATAGGAGTAACTGAAACATGGTTGAGAGATGGTGAAGAAGGACTTATTTCTCTCTCACAGTACACCTTTGTTGGTAATGCTTGACAGGGAAAAAGAGGAGGAGGAGCTGGAATCTTTATACAAAACAATATTAGATTTAAAAGAAGGAGCGATTTAGATATATGCAATGATGTCGTTGAAAGTATTTTTGTTGAAGTATATGATAAGATAAAAAATTTTATTGTTGAAGTGATGTACAAACCTCCTCAGCAGACAGTCGAAAATTTTGTAGCAAATATCCAAGCTTCTTTAAATACTATGTTTAACCCTATTCTAACTGGGCTATTTGAGTTTTTACTGGGGGGGGGGGGGTCAATTTGACCCCCCCTTCAGATCTCGGCCGCCGATCGCGCGATCGCCGCAAAATTTTGCCTGAACATAGAGCCGGATGTCAACTACAAGATTACATGGTCATACAATAGAAAAATTTTGATTTCATATTTTTTAATAAATTAATTATGCAAATTAATGCATGAAATCATATTTTCACCTATAACTCCATCAAAAAGACTGAAGGATTATTAAATTTTTGTGTCAGAGTTCCTCAAGACACATCAAACAATTTTCTAGTAAAAAAATAGTGCAATCAAAAACATTTTCTTTTGTTTTTTATTGTTTTGTTAATTTCTTATGTATTTTATTGTTTTTTCGATCTTTTGTTTTCTATTTTTTTTTCCAAAATTTGTTGGAGGCACTTTTTCAAGCTTATCTACATTAGAATTGATTTATTTCAATGGTTAAAAGTTGAAATAATCAAATTTATATCAATTAAACAAAAAAACACAGTTTGCATTGGATTTGCACACGAAATCATGAATTCGAGCGTTTTTCGGGTTGACATGCATATGCAAAACATTGCATAACTCCCGAACGGTGTACCCGGACGTCGCAAATTTGGTCTCAAAATATGCTGGAGACTCGAATGAAAAAAGTCATGAAACGACGCGGCAAAATCTTTGCGCGTTGCGGAATCATGGCGCGAGACGTCAAGGGGGGTCAATTTGACCCCCCCCCCCCCCCCCCCAGTTAGAACAGGGTTAAGTGAGAGGAAAGAAAATATTATAATGGGAGATTTTAATGTGGATTTAATGAAAATAAATATTTATCAGTATGTGAATGATTTTATAAATATTTTCACTTCATATTCATATTTACTTCAAATATTCAAACCAACTAGAATAACTTCTCATTCAGCTACTATTTTGGATAACATATTTTATAATTATTTAGAAAAAACTGAAAAGAGTGGAATAATTCTAAGTGATGTCAGTGATCATCTGACATCATTTATTTTGATTAATTCTAAGGCAGTTAAGAATGATTTTGATACAGAATATAAAAGGAGAGAAATAGATGGAAAATGTAGACATTTTGTTCAAAATTACACGCAGTTGATTGGACATTTTTATATGATATACATGATGTAAATGAGAAAATTAGCCGGTTTATAGACATTCATTCTGAATTGTATAATGAATGTTTTCCTGAAATAGAGGTTAGAGAAAGAAAACATATGCAAAGAAAGCCATGGTTAACTGGAGAAATAAAAAAAATGTGTAAACGAAAATATGTTTTGTTTAAGAAATATTTAAGAAAACCAACAGATAGTAGAAGGAAAGTGTATAAACAATATAGAAATAAAGTTAATAATATGATAAGAACTGCAAAACAAAATTATTATGATGTTAAATTCAAACATGCTATGAACAATGCAAAAATCACTTGAAGAGTTATAAATGAGATAGTGAGTAAGAAAAAAGAGAAAGCATCGATAAATGAAAATGAGTTTGATGGTAAGTTAATCACAAATAAAAAAAAAGATATATGTAATGTGTTTAATGATTTTTTAGTAAAATTGGAAAAGAAATTCATGATAATGCACAGTTAAGCATATCTGAAAATGATTCTGTAAAAAAAAAAAAAAAATGTGTGGAAAGGTCACTGATTCTTTATTTTTTAGTCCTATGACAGTTTCAGATGTTTTAAATGTAGTTTTCAAATTAGATGTAAATAAATCAGCAGGGTATGATGGATTTAACACAAAAGTAGTAAAAATCTCTAATGAGGCAATTGTGTCACCTTTGTGCAATATCTTCAATTTGTCTATTCAACAGGGTATTTTTCCAAGTGCATTAAAGATCGCCAAAGTGATTAAGTTAATAAAGTTTTTAAGGATGGTAATAAAATGTCTGTGAATAATTACAGACCTGTCTCTATTTTATCGATTTTTAGTAAAATATCAGAAAAAAATAGTTTATGAAAAAATGATCCGTTTTATCAAATGCAAAAACATGACATATCATATCGGAGACTGTTTGGTTTTAGAAAAGGGTGCAGTACATCACATGCAATAATTGATTTAGTAGATAAACTTGCCAAAGCTTTTAAATATAAAGAAATAGTAGTTGGAGTGTTTTTAGATTTATCGAAAGCTTTTGATTGTATAGATCATTCGATTTTATTTGATAAGCTTAGTTTTTATGGCATACAGGGTATAGCAATGAAATGGTTACCTAGTTATCTAAGTGAGAGAAAGCATTATGTTTGTATAGCCAATGTTAATTCACATTTTAGAGATATTCCAGTTGGTGTGCCACAAGGATCAAATCTTGGACCACTATTATTTTTAATGTATATTAATGATTTGCAATATGTAAGTGATATTTTATCTGTAATTCTATCTGCTGATGACACCAGCCTGTTTTTACCTGGAAAAGATGTAACGATTAATCAGCTTGTCAATACTGAAATGGAAAAGGTGCAATCATGGTTTTCAACCAACAAATTACAGATAACTTATACAAAGACAAATTATATGATTTTTAAATCTCGGAATGTAAACGTTGATGCGAATTCAATCAATATTATGATTAATAATATTGAGATTGAGAGAGTCAAAAGTGTTAAATTTTTGGTGTTATTATTGATGAATGCTTAAGTTGGAAAAATCATATTAATCATATTTCTTTTAAAATATCAAAAGTAATTGGAGTACTGCATAATTTGAAGCATATACTGCCATTGAAAATTTTAGTGAATATATATAATAGTATGATTTTATCACATTCATCATATTGTAATATAGTATGGGGTAGTTGCGCAATGTATTTAACGCAGAAACTTTTTAAACTCCAAAACGTGCAATACGTACAATAACTAAAACACATTATTTGGCACACACTAAAGAGTTATTCTTAAAGTTGCAATTATTGGATATCTATAGTATCAATAAATTTCAGATTGCTTCTTTTATGTATTCCTTCACCAAAGAGTTATCAGCTTATGCTTTTAATGATTATTTCATTTATAATTTTGATGTGAATATGTATGTTACTAGAAATTCCCACAAAATTCCCACACACTAAAGAGTTATTCTTAAAGTTGCAATTATTGGATATTTATAGTATCAATAAATTTCAGATTGATTCTTTTATGTATTCCCTCACCAAAGAGTTATCACCGTTTGCTTTTAATGATTATTTCATTTATAATTTTGATGTGAATATGTATGTTACTAGAAATTCCCACAAAATGTATAATCCTTTTTATAGTTATAAATTCTCGAGAACAGTGATTTCTTATAAAGGCCCTGTACTTTAGAATAATATGTTAGATAAGTTTAAACAGTGTTCCACTTTAAGTAATTTTAAAAGGAAGTTTAAATTTTATTTATTACAGAAATAATGATATGCAGTATTTTTATATACATGTATTATAAGTTTAATTGATTGCCTCTTGTTTGTTCATGTATTGTTTGTTATTGTCGTTGTAGCTCATTAGCTTGTTTGTATTTGTCTTCTGAGTTTATTACCTGTAAATCTTGTCATTGCTTCTCTTTATCTTATTCTAGCCATGTTCTTTACTGTCTTTCTTTTTGTCTCTGTTTATGTTCTGTAATTTAAACACAATTTTTAAAATGCAAATTTGTAAGATGCAGTCCATCAAGGGTTTGACCTTCGGCAGGCCAATAGCCTTTTGTCATTCCCACACATCTGCTCCAGTTCTTCCTGTTTTACTGTGTTTATAATTCACTGTAACTGTCCTTGTACTGCTAATGCTTTGTTTTGTATATATTTCTGTGTTCTGTTCTGTACATTTTATACATACGTCTATTTTTGTGGGTATTTTAAAGATGTGAAACAAATTGAATTGAATTGAATTATTAATTTGACACATATCTACACGCGTGTATACACGGACATCACACCTAACACGATGTTAACTCATATAAAGATTATTATACCCTCTAATGTTATGTACATGTATTTCTTATATTGATACTAATTTGCTAACTGTATAATTATGTTTCTTGAATGTCTATTAATATGTATATTTTTTTTTGTATGTATGTACTCTATGTATGTACCAATGTACTATATGCATGGAAACAAAAGAAATTTCATAAATGGAAAATAAAATCGAATTGAATTGAATTGAATTGAATCTTCCTTCCATCGAATATTCTTTTCTTTAATTGTATGCAAATTCTTAAGGACAAAATACTTCATTATCAGTGCAGCAAAAAGACAAAATTCTTTTTATTAATGAAAATAAATCATCTTATTGAAATCTATGGCAGGACTTACAACTGCATGTCGGTTATGGTCCCGTTTTGCAGTTACTATTTGTATCAAGACATTATTTTGCCTGAATTAAAGTCGATCTAAAACATTATCGTCTTGCTGTTTTAAAAACTACGACAAAAATATTCTCAAAGACCAAAGTAATAAATATATATATATATATATATATATATATATATATATACATACATATATATACCTTTAGAAGCACATAACAATGTATATTTAAATCTCGATGTAAATAATGTACCCATCGAGATTTAAATGTAAATTATATTCATATATACGAAGTATACAGACCTACATATACACATATGTTAATATGTATATAAAATTATGTATATATAACAGCAAATAGTTTCTGCTCGGAGTCCTAAGAAAGTATAGATTCACAACAGTAGTTCAAAGTAGAAACTCCGTGAGAAGTATTTTTGAAGAATTTTGACTTGACAAAGCCCTATGGGCGAAAATTCGTCAAAACTACGTCTCTCACGGAGTCTTTATATTGAACTACAGTTGTGAATCTATATTATATACATGTATATGTATACATATATATATATATATATATGTATACATATATATATATATATATGTATACATATATATATATATATATGTTTACATATATATATATGTATAATGTAGTTATGTCTATATAACATAGGTGTACATCAGGTTGCTATGTATACCTATATTCACAATTTTAGAGATTCAATCTTTATGTACCCATCTCTTAATTTCAACAGTACCATTTTCACTGGTTAACGGTCCCTTTTTTCTGCTTCTTTCCATTTTTTCCCTTCTCATGTTTTCCTGCTAGTCCGTTTTCCTCTATAGGGCTTTAATATCTGCAAGTAATAAGGGCCATTTCTAAAATCAGGGGAAAGTTGTGTCTTGTTAGATGAATAGTTGTTTTTTTTTTTTGTGTGTGTGTGTGTGGAGTTCTTGCGTTTGAATGATTCAAATTTCAATGAGGATATTTAACACAATCACGACAAAAAAAAAATCTGTAATGCCAACTTTTAAATAGCGACAGCCACTTGCTGGGAGTCGACAGTTTGAAATTGAACAACAGTTATCCTTTACCGTCTTTAGATAGAGGATGACCCGAAATTCATCATCACACACCGAGTATAATGACCTATTCATCACATAGTGTTCATGTTTCCAGACTAGACAGAGACGTTATCGTCCTTTGTACCTTTTTCGCCTAAGGCTCTTCAGGTCCGAAAAGTTGACTCAAGACAGAAAGAACTTCCTTTATAGGACACTTGTAGGCTTTCCCAAGCCTTTGAGTTTATTTTCTACGAGTTTGCAACCCTACCCTTGACATAGTGATGCCGCAATGTGAGAGAATGTTTGTTGTATATTTGTTTGTTTGTTTTCCTATTTCTTGAATTCATCTAGGAGGCATCTTTACATGATGAGTTCCGTTTAATCATTCACAACTGACACACATACCAGCCATCCAATAACGGATATTCCTATATGATTCTTATATTATAAGACAAACAGGTATTCGATGAGATTTCCCCAGTATAGATTTGGAATGTCATGTCTAAGTTCTATGTCGAACAGCACGGCCCATAACAATGTGAATTATCGCACTCACTTAGGATAGTCCTTTAATTGTCAGGACAAGTGTCTGTGTTAAAATAGACATTTTATTTTCAGTCGTCATATCTTTTCTTTCTTTTCTATTCATTAAAGTAAGTCATGCAATTCTCCATAGACGCCTTGAATTATTCTACACTTGCGCTAATCTGATTGGCTAGTTGCTGCTCAATGTAATGTGATCACCAGTGCGCGAATTTTCGAAATGTTTAAAGCCCTTTGCCGCATAATCTGCGTTTCAGTCACACGTCGCAGTCGCAATCAAACCCATCGAAGTGATTCACACCTTTTTTCACTGTGTGTTACTAGCTGAAATCATTTCTATATTTCTTCCTCAATGGGGAAATGAAGTCATACACCAGTTTCGTTCTACAGTGATGTTCGGATCAAAGGAAATAACAACGATGGGGGAAAATTTCACAAAAATATGTCTGGTTGCTCTACTGTTAAATCGCCTTAGCGTGCAGTGCATGACAACTCGGAGTACTCCCACTCGTGTTTCGTGCAACACCAAATGCACCTATTCAGAGGCAACGCGACGAGCAGACTGCGATTACAGACAGCTGAGTCTAGTGAGTGAGGTACCCATGGAATGTACTGCTGCATCTTACTTATCGTTACGCCACAATCAGATCGACAGAATTGAACCTGGAATTTTCCAGAGCTTCTCTGATCTCGAGGTTCTCATCTTGTCCAACAATAGAATCAGACAGGTAAGACACCATCTATGTTTCACGTGTGTTTCTATGTGTTTCTAGATATTTCTCGTGATTAAATATATATATACATATACCATGTAAAAGTCTATAGGGAGCCTATCTAAAATGGGGCACACAAATTTCTTGCAATAGGCCTACTCAATTTTTGTGGCAGCATTCATAATATGCGGCAAGCAGTACAAAAGTAAAGTCCGAGCTCATCCCTTGCTACTATTTCATTTGAAACCAACAATTGCCATAAACGAATACACCACACTCCATCTTCAAATTGACTTCTATTATGTTTAAGCTGAAAGAAAGTAAATATTTTGATGAATTTGGCTAAGAAGTGAGACAGATAAAATTAATGAAACAGTGGTATATATTCCTTGTAATGAAATTCTGTGTGTTTTGACGTTACACACTTAGGAGCAGCATTCTTTTCTCTAGAATTGTATGGTCTAACCATTAGTAGGGACTTTCAATATTACAATTACATTCATGTTACATGAAGGAAATGCGTTATTTGTTTAATTTCATCTTCATGCGGTTGTGATCTAGGATATTGTCGATTTGAAAAGAAGTATTTTTAAAAGAAATTATAGCTGTCATAGGATCACTAACACAACTTGGAGATAAATGTGTATGAGCTGTCGAGAATGTAATAATACATGAGGAGAGGAAGTTGCTTCTAAAAGTTCTCTATAGTCAGTGTTGCGAATGTCTCAAGCGATTGCTTTCTTACCCACATTAGAAAAAAGAAAGAAAGAAAAAAGAATGGAAAACAAAGAAATGTGTATTGGCAGCAAGAAATAGGCCTATGGTCTTGAAAACAATAGACATGAATTAGAATGGTCTGTTTTGTTTCTATATGATTATAAAGGTAAGTGTTTGGGATGATATCTGACGGAGGATAAAGAGCCGTCCATTTGACGTGTACCCTACACTCCCAAACTTATCTCGTGTCTGTGCCAGAATCGTCCTCTTTTCGATTACAACACGGTTTAAAGGGGCCGTGAAGCCCAAATCAACCTATTTTTCAGGTTTAGGCCAACTTTATGTAATGTTTTGTGCTGATTTCGCATTTACAACTACTTTTTGATGATTCTGATGAATAAAAGAGTTATTTTGAGAGAATATACAGCTCTGGGAACGCCCCCTGAAAAAATGTCAAAAACACGCCCACGGCGCGCGTAAGTCCTCATACGTCATCTCAAGAACGATGCGAGTTCCAGCGCTAGCTGAGCAGACGCTACTCAGCTGTATTATAGCACGTAGTTCTGTTAGCGGATAGCAACACAACTAGTGAGACCTCTAACTTGTTTAGCTATTCTTCTTATGAATAACCCTTGAGGCTTTAAATCGACAGTAGTATGGAAGAGAGCGCAAGTCGCTCTTCCAGTTCAGATTCCGAACATCGACAGTCTTGCTGAATTTTATGACCAAATTCCAGTTATTCTGCCTACTCAACGTGCAGAAATAAGGCCCTTACGTACGTTACGGCTACAGTTTGAGCCAGAGCTCGAAAATGAAGTGGAAGATGAAGGTGCAGTCGGAGGTGACTAGACGAGAATGAGCCAGAAGACATTGAGAGGAGGCTGGGCAACAGAGATTGGTAAGTCAAACTGTTGATTTTCATTTAATTGAAATTCTACTGTTTTTTCTGTAGTTCCCTAGTTACCGATTTGCCCCTTACCCGTACTTTTGCGGCTTCGACGTGCATTACCCAATCGGCCTGGGGAGCTGTGCGCGCTTGCCATAGCCGTGCACAATCACTGTCAGCCGAGCCTGGCCGCTCGGCAAGCTGGCCGCGCCATGCGCATGGCCGTTCTATCGATGTATTCGGGGTATTTAGCGTTGGCGTAGATTTATCGTTGTTTTTTTTTTTTTTTTTTTTTTTTTTTTTCCATGAGCTGGCCTATAGGAACTCGTAACTGAATGAGCAGAATTTAGATTTGTTTCGCTCAGCAATCACATTTGCATAAGCTATGATGTTGGTTTATGGTAATGGGCTGGACTCTGTATAAAAAGTAAACAACAACAACAACACATTTTTTATTGTGGACTATAGCCACTAGGGAATTATGTATTTATCGGGCTCCCACCAGCTCAGCCCCGGCGGTTTCCCGATGCTGATGCATGTACAAACAACAGCTAGCTGCGCCTAATCTTGCAACGTGCAAGACGTGACTGCAGTGACTGCACAGTGACTGCACTGGGATCGACATGCTGATGAATGATGATGTTTCATTTCATTAATTATCCCTGCTCTTCATCTGATCATAAAACCTAAATCTAAAATTTATGTGCATTCTTACAATGAACAGAATTTTAATCAGGCATTTTTAGGGCTGCCAACTCTCATGCATTGAGCGTTGAGCCGTTTGATAGACTCACTCATTTTGGTCCTTTCTCACTCTTATATCATTTGCATGCATTTCTATTGATCTCACTCATTTTGACTCCTGAATTATAGCATTGGCCTATGGGAGTCTCACTCTCAACTAGATAAGTTTCCAGTGTTGGCAACCCTGCATTTTATTGCTTGTCCTGAAAATCTTACAGCAGAATAGGCCCTACATGTAGCTGCATGTAGGCTACCTAGGTTCTAACATTGTTAGATCTATCTATAACGTTATTAGAGTTTAGACCTCACATAGGGCTAGGCCCCCCTATGTGGAAATTCTTTTCTTTTTCTTCAACAATTGTAATATTTTTAATCAATGTTTACGTCAACTAAAGAGACAAACTATGATCATTCCAATTTCAGAGCAAAGTGTTAATTTTTTGTTTCATCTAGTACCATATCATCTAGTATTATGATTTTGTTTTTACTTCATTTAAATTCATTGATTTACATACATCTTTTTCTTCTACGAGTATTTGATACTAGTGTATTTATACATGGGGGAGGGGGGAAGGATTGCAAATATTGGCCCGTGGTGCATGATAATGAATTTTGGCAAACTTGTAATATATTGCAAACCATGCCTCAATGACATAATATCTCGTGTACATTTCACACAAGAGGGATACTTAGTAGCTATACACACTTTTTTCAACCTTGCATAATAGCAGATGGGAACTTGGGAAAGAGGTCATATGTAATATGATACTGGAAGTGTTCCTAAAAATACTTATTTTGAATCAAAAAAGTTATTTTTGTCACACATTTTTTATTTCAGAAAGCAAGCAATAATCCTCATTTCCTTGATCCCCCATTTCTGTCTTTTGTTCAGGTGCTCATGCAGTGGAGGATGTGTTGCCATGCCGATGGTCAAGGAGTCTGTGTGCTGCAAAGAAATCGCACGAGTGGTGGCAAAGATGGACTCTTGCTGGCGACGACTTGGATTGCATCACCATGCACCTAGGGTTCAAGACCATTTTTGCCTGGATGAATATGTATTACACTTTGAGACTGCATACTATCAGAATACAAACAACAATATGATGAAGATGCCAGAGGTGATGCCACAGACAACAAGTAAGTGTTTTTATGTTTTTGTTATTATTTTTTGTGTGTTTTATAAGAATTTTAGTTATACTGTAGTTTAGATTTGAAATATGCTTGAATATACCCAAGTTTGTTTGTGTGTGTTTTTTTTTTTTGTGCCAAACTTTTAGGCCAAAAAAGTGAAAACCCATTCACAAGAAATAGTGTATAGGCCCTATGTTACATATGCAGCCTTTGACTGATATTTTCATGGATACACTGTACACAGATCTAGCATTGGTGTCTTGCTTATCATGTGAACAATTAAAAAATTATTGAATTAAGGGGAAGTTGTTAGGCCATTATCTAGCGTACGTTCACTACTGATGTGTGGATTAAATGTATGCACGAGTACACATATGAGTAATTTGCACTGGCATAGGTGGGGTCACAGGACCGTGCCCCCCTCCCCCCTTGATCGGGGAGAAAAAAAAAAAAAAAAAAAAAACTCTAATATGGACTTTCAGTGCGTGCCATTTCATGAACTGATATTCAAAACTCTCCCTACCATAGGGGGTGTATCCCCTCTCACACCCTCTCCCACTCGGTCGCCTTGGCCACCAACCCCCCCCCCCCCCACCCTCCACCCCAGTTGAAAATTCACCACAGTGGCAATATGAAAGCCTGATGTACATGTAATATGTTCATGCACTATATATCTCTACAGTCATCTAGAATCACATAAAGGCATATTTCACACTATTGCTAATCAATATCTGATGCACATTAAGGAAACATTGGGAAAGAAAAGGAAGCCATTTATCAAAGAAAATTTAACTTCTTTGATTTTTTAATTCTCTCCATTCTAAATTTCAAATTAAGTACATGTACTCTTTCTTTCCTTTCTGTACAGGAGAAACCGCCATGTTGCCTACCGACAGCTAGCGAGATGGCGTTGGAGAATTCCTTGGAAGATCTGTGCGGTTACCACTGCCTTCATCTGCGGTTAACATGATCAGCAAAACATTTCCATCTAAGGAGTACAAGGGATTCCAGCTGTAAAACCCATAAAGAGACTGACATTTACAGATTTTGACCTTGACCTTTGACTGCTGACTTTTGACCACTGACCCCCAAAGTTGCTATAATCACTGCCAGTCAGTATATATTCACATATACTAACTTCAATGAAGATACCTTAATTGAAGCATTTGCAAGAAATAGAGAAAAACTAGAAATTTCTACATTTCAACTTGACCTTTGACTTTTAATCTCATGACCCATGTTGTCTGTTGAGAATCTTTATTTGGTAGTACATGCATACACTAAGTTTCAAGAAAATACCTCCAGGCATTGCATAGATATGGGGGAGGGGGGATAGAGAAATTTTGAACATTTGACCTTGACCGTTTGACCTTGAGCATGTGCACCTGAATGTTGATAGGCAAAACTTTGCCCATGCACTCAGTTATACATTCCAAGTTTCATTAGGATTTGTACCTTAAACTGTTAGTTACGCTGTCCACAAAATTCATTACAGACGGACGGACACGTGAACTGACGAACGGACAACTTGAAAACACACAATGCTTCCGCACTACTTCGTGGCAGAGGCATAAACATCAATCAATCAATCAAGATAAATAAAATGTGTGATTACCCCAAGCACACAATCCTATCCCCAACTAAGCCCTCTGTTTGATTTTTATATATGTTTCTGTGTTGAAAAAAAAAATAATCCATAGCACCATAATAGAACATAGTTTCTAAAAATAACAAGTGAAAATGTTCACTTTTGAAGGAATGAATATGAGAAAAGAGTGAATTCTGAGTGAAATTAGAGTCAAATCGGAGTTATCTCTGAGGTCACTCCACAAAAGTGGAAATACAAATTGTCACTCAAATTTCACTGTAAATTCATTTTTTTTTATTCAATCCTCCAAGAGTGCATATTTCTTGCTTGTTATTTTTTTAGAGAGTACATGTTCCATGAAACAAAATCATGCACAACCAATAGACACACACACACACACACACATATTACACAACAACAAAAAAGTTTCATTTTGTGCATTCAACAGTAAAAAAAAAATCACAACACAACTTCATAGTTTGGCAAGAGCTTCTCCATTATTCAAAAAGCTGCATGATCAAAGAACAGTTGGTACTCATCATATAACACGTCAAAAGGAAAATTGTATGAAAACTAATCCAAAAAGAAAAAAGCTACATTATGTAATTAAAAAATCATATCAAACAAATATAGTATCTGAAAAGGACAAAAAACAAACTCATGGTCAAGAAAACTTCCATAACACAAACTGTGCTTGGTATTCTTTCATGTACACTGTACATGTTTTATCTAAAGCGCTCAACTAAATGCTATTACCTTAAATGCAACATTCTCTGACATGATCTCTTTTGCAATGAAGCTTTCATAAAATGTTGAGAAATTACTGCCCAATACTAACAAGAACTTTGTGCACAATTTACATGAAAGTAAAACTAGAAATAGATGTGAATGTACAGGAGCGGATCCATGAATTCCATAAAGGGGAGGCACCATTCTAAATTAACCCCCTCCCCTTTTTGTTATATTTCTTTTGTTTAACAAAAAAAAGAATAAAGAGGGGTGTTGCGCCCCCTCTGGATTCGCCACTGATGAAGTTTGACAGTATGCTTCTCTGTGACTTTGATTTACAGTATCGCAGTTGACCTTGCCTAAATATAACTCCCATTTACATGTTATTGGCATTAACTGCATTATTGTCTTTGTTAAATCTCTTTATACAGCTTGTATGCGGGGTACTCCTTGTTTTATTGTACCGCTATTCTTTTTGGTGACCACAAAAAGTGCAAGGTTGTAAAAGTTGAAGGTGATTAGATATCTGCACAGTACTTCAATATACATCATCTCTTGACTGTGTGGTAATTGGCTCAACTGAAATAAAATATAAAAAAGAAAACTATATGGCTAATGCTTGGTCAGGTACAAACACAAAGGGTGTCTTGCACAAATAGCTACAGACCATCACAAACGCCAACTTTGACTTTAACTACTAAAATGCTGTGGAAGTTATTGCTGTACAACGTTTTGATAAAACTTTGGTTAACATGGCATCACTTTGTCTGAAAAACACAAAAAAATAAGTCTTGCACACCTGCACCTTCATTTCATCACAAACACCAATTTGCATGTCAATTGTCAATCACCTGCCCGACTAACGTCACACTGATACCTATCACATACCCCTTCACACTATGTTTGGCGGGTGTATGATAATCTGCCAGAGGAAGGAACTGAGTACACCTAGGAGTAATTTTATGATAATAATGTAAGACTATGCAATCCAAGCCACAAGTTAACCTCTTTCATGTTTGAATGACTGTATAGTGGACTCCCATTATATCAAAGTCCTTGGGACCCACAGTTTTCTTTCGTTATATTGAAATTTTGTTATAACCGAACAAGTAAACAATAAAAACACATAAAGTGGATAATGTTACGGCCCAAATTTTTACTTGGTTATAACTGGAATTTCGTTATAATCGTGTTTGTTCTAACGGGAGTGCATTTTACATCATATGACATACACTGTATATAATCTTGACATCCATATGATATATATATATATATATAGATGATAATATGTGTGTCATAAGCTAAGTTATTGCTAGAACAGCCTCCCAAAGCATACAACATGATTATGAACATGATACAGTAAATGTACATGTATCACAGAAAACAGGGTCCAGAGTGAAACCATGAAAAATTGTTCGTTTTCATGATACCTTCGTCTATAACTATGTGTCTAGCATACTTCTTGCATATGGATGAAAGGCCTAGGAAGAAAGCCTATAGGATGGATAATCAGGTATCCAGACAGAAGTGGCTAGTATGCTGGCGAATGAGCTCATCCTTGGCCTGGTATGTGTACTGGCTGCTAAGGAATGGTGAGGCATCTTTCTTTTCCAGTTCACTTGCGCTGTAGTTGACACTCCAACGGGATACCTCTTCCATGAGGTCATGAACATAGGCTGCCATAAGAAAAGAAAATATCATAAAAAATGTGTATATATTTGTTTTAGAAATACATATCAACAAGCATGGTTCTATTAAAAAAGGAAAACCAATACATATACACACACACATATGATATATATATATATATATATATATATATACACTAGGTGTTACAAAAAAGCATTTCCTACTTTGGATCCTTAATAGTTCAAAAGTATGTATCAGATAACACTGACATTGATATGTGCAATAGCTGATTAATGTACAATTTTTTTAGAGGTGCTTTAGAAATGATAGCATAAATCAGATTCAGTAAATTCAAGATTCATTTTAAAGTTACATTTCAGATTCTGCTCTGTTTTCAACCCTCTGTACAAAATGTAAATTTTGCACAGGGGTCAGATGTGTATGGGAGTGTGTGGTTAACACCCTGACAATGGTCCTGAACAATGGTCAGGATTGGAATGGTCTATTACATATTCATGAGAAATTCCACTTTCACAGCTAGTCTTTATTCATCCTGAAATGTAGTGTATGCAAGCACATGAAAACATGTGCTGATTTTGTTCATCCGTGCATGCATGTTACTCTTTACCATGAATTCAGACTAACAGTAACAGTGCCTAGGGCAATCCATCATGAATTATTAATAAAGCATTCATGTGCCTTGGAGCAATAGTCGGGAAGCCTAGTGAGCAGAGCTCTGAAAAGGTGGTATTCGTGGTATTCATGTCTATTGTTCAGGGTCATTAAAAGCACACACTCACATACACATGGCTCTTGTGTGTAAAGTTCAATTTTGTACAAAGGGTTAAAATTGACCAAAGCCTGGATATTTACTTTAAAACCAATCTCTGATTTAACGAAACTGATTAATGCTCTCATATTTAAATCACCTCCAACTAAAATGTAGACTATTCAGCTATTACTTATATCAATAAGAGTGGGATTTTTTTTTTCTTTTTTAACTAGTATATGGTTGGGGATAGGGCTGGTGGAGGGACATGGTGTGATTCTTTCAGCATAGCAGAAGAAACAATAACATTAAAATGAGAGATAAGGGAAGGTGATAACCAACAAGTGATCCCACTGAAGTTGACAAGCTACATATGAAATATTACGTATTTCTTTTTTTTTTGGGGGGGGGGGGGGGAGGGAAGGGTGACTCAGAACCCCAAAGAACCATGCCTACATATTAAAACACATAAATAGACAAAAAGCAGGCCATTGAAGGACAAAGAACTTTCAGATTTTGAAGAAATGTGTTGAATTTGTATCGCAACAAATGAACAAAAGATACATCACAACATGGCAGAGTTATAATTTCAAGTAATCTAAATTTAATTTCCATACTTTCTTTATCTGTGTACATTATCATTTCTGGTCTGTGATCATTCTTTTCCTGTAGAGAGGGTAATGACAAAATTATATTCACTTACAGAATGAGACCTTTCCTTTGCATACCTTAACTGATGCTTTCTCAGGCTTATACTTGGGCGTGATGACTTTGTACCGCTTTTTCCCACTCTTGGTAGTTGCCTGCGGACAGTTGCTATTGGCATTGTAGTGGAGTGCAGCTAGTTGGAGTCTGAAGTAGAATTTGAAACCAATAAATCAATTTTAAAAGTCTCTGGTTTGAACAAATCCTTATATAGTATAGAATTCCTGAGGCTGGAGAGATTCCTGAGGGGATCATGCTCATGGCTAGCAAGAAGCTCATCCAGCATCTGTAATGTGAAACAAGAAAAGTTCATGATTGTGCCTTTGATTTGGTCAATGGCATATGCCATGAATGCTCAAAATTGACAAATACTAGTAAATAAGAAACACAAATGTAATAAGAAAGCATATTTATAGAATATATGGTCAACTTCATTTAAAAAAAAAAAAATCCATAGGATACATGCCAAATCAGTTCCTTACAAAATGTTTGTAATTCTCACAACCTGCAGTTTTACAGCGTGGTTGAGCAATGATCTATAATCATAATAAGAAATTCTCACTTGTCAAGCTGACTGACAAGCACCTGATAATATATTTAGATGAATAAACTTAAACAGCCAAGAAACTATGGAATAAAATGTATAGGTTTTAACTCTCTCAAGCACTAAATCTGCACCT
The DNA here is from genome assembly GCA_033980235.1 of Diadema setosum. Classification (NCBI taxonomy): domain Eukaryota; kingdom Metazoa; phylum Echinodermata; class Echinoidea; order Diadematoida; family Diadematidae; genus Diadema; species Diadema setosum. Next base: position 2,401,847 of record CM067075.1, read on the forward strand.
ACGTAAAAGCATTTAATCACAGGTTCACATTTTCCACACTATCGTACAGTGGTACCGTATATATCCTGACAAAATATTATGCAGCTAAAATATTTTTAGCTCGATAAAATGTCAGATTATGCATTTAACAAAATAGCTATGCTTCATCTAACACTCTCACGCAATCTTGATCGTGGGTAGAAGCATTCACAACTGTACCGTACCTATGGGGGGGGGGGGCATTGTGCACTTCTGCCCCCTACGATTTTACAAGGAATTTTTTTTTTCTGCTTCTCAGCTGATATTCGATATTGGAGGGAGAACATGTAACAGTTACTATGCAAAGCTATCCACCCAATTTCATCCTCCAAAATTTTGTGACATGCATTATGTAGCTCCCCCCTCCCCATAAGCTCCCTGGACTTGTACGACTTGAAACCCGGCAGTGGATCACCGACAAAATTGTCAGTAACATCAGTTACTGATGCATTTTTTTTTTTCTTGCAGTTCTTTAGAAATGCAGATTTGGTGCAAAATTTATAATTCTATATATTAGCCACAGTAATAGGCTACAATGTACCTTGTATACCGGTACCTACCTTTAAACTATAGCTATATCAATTACAATTCAAAGGTATTTGCATTTTACCGGTACTACAGACTACAGAATGTTGTAAAAGCACTGTATAGTAACATCAGTTACGGTACAGTACCATGGTACCGGGACTGTGGAATTGCCCATATGGATAAATTGCAAATGAAGTCTGCATCTATTACACGTAGACACAAACCTACTGATATTGACCCATGGATGTGTCTGCATTTATGGTCCTGGCCCTTCTGCCTTGATGCGACTGAGTTGCGACTACAGTTTAAGTCACTGCCTTTCTTCACAATTAGGACGAGCAAGTTCTTTGTCCATACAACTTTGACTTTGAATTTGAACTTTGTCTTGACTTTAGAACATAGGTGACCTATAATGTTATAAGGCTTTCTTTGACTGAGTTACAGCCATACAGGTAGGTACCCCAAACCAGTATGCTCTTATTTTTTTGGGGGAAAAAAAAACTGAGCCTGTCATCATGTACTATAACCACCCTGTTATTTGTATATCTATATCATTCGGATTCATTGTCATTGCTATCGAGTATACCCATGGTATTTCATTTGTCACTGCAACTAGTGTAGTGTATTGATTTATGACTGCAGTCACATCACACTCACACTCACACAGTCACAGAGCATAGCCAGCTACCGTGACATATTCGATTTACGAATGAAAACACAAAGAAAGACCCCACATTTTTACCGAATTTCTAATTTTGTAAGTAAATGCCGAACCTACAAAAACGCAATATCGGTCCCCTCTTGTTCTGCGTGTGCGTCTTCACTAGATCTAGACGTGGTCTACTGGTATGTGCAAAGTCTATGGAGGTTGAAAGCAGTCACCGGCTATAAGATTTGGAGTGCACAGTGCAGTGGTGGACTACAGTATTTCACGGTAATGCCGAACGAACGTAGTCGTAACCCGTAACCGATAGTCATTGTGGTACTCACTCTCATTTTCCTCCTCTTCTCAAAGGCTGGTTGTTGTTGCCACTCCTCTTCAACTCGGACGATTCGCCTTGCTGCAGTGGCAGTTTAATTACAGACAAAGCATCGGGCTTCAGCCTTGCCCTTAGCAATCTGAAATTGGTTATGCAGCCCTCTTCGAATGCATCCTCGGGACCGGGGAAGTGGGCGCTGCACACGTACACCAAACTTGAGCTGCTGGACCCGTCCCAATCGGCCCTTGTCAGTTTTACTCGTGTGGTCCAGATTCTTCGTAGATTTTGATCGTTGGGAAAGGTGTGAATGCTTCGTTTACAGGGTGTAGCTAAGATCTCTTCAAACTATATTTTTGCAATCAAACGTTTAACAACCCGACGTCTTGCGAATAATCAACACACAACAGCGGGGTACACATACGCGATACGTGGTAGGTATGGGCCGTGTGCGTATTAACGTGTAGCAGTGTCGTCTGCTACGAAAGCTTCGGTTCTTGAGATGACGTATTCGGTCACGTGACTCACATTTGTCGAAATTTCACTTTTTTAAGGGGCGGAGCTTAGGAACTTGGACATATACAAAATCAGGGCAGCAAAATTGGATTTTCTCTCTTACAGGTGCTTTTTTACAAACAACTGGTGAAAGATTATCAAAGAATTAACACATCTCAGCCCTCTCAGAGCTCAAATTTTTGGATTTCACGGCCCCTTTAAAGGAACTATGCAATTCAAGTGCACGTTAATACAATGTGTTATTTCATGATACAATAAACATCAGTTATGTGGCCAAGTTGACATCTTAATACGTTCCATATGTTTTATGATAGTTTTCCTTTTCTGAAGAATACTTGAATAAAAAACCTCTTCAAAACCAAGATCCTGTGAATGAAATCATCCGTCAATCAAAGCTGAAGTGATAATATGATTAACAAAAGACATTGACATGTAACTTTCCCTCGACTGAGCAAAACTTGCATGTTTTCATGTTCACAGTTCATACAGCTTATATAATTTATATTTTCTTTGTGATACAGGTGGAAGCCAACACCTTCGCTGGTGTACCGAAGCTGAGAGAGATCGACCTTCAACTAAACAACCTCGAGATATTTGACCGCCTTGCCCTGAATATCTCGAACAGTGATCTTCGAAATCTGTACTTAAGCCACAATAAAATCGCAAACATAGAAAGGGGCACCTTCGAGTTTGTGATCAAATTGGAGACATTGTCTTCTACAATAACAGCTTGTCAAGACTAAGTCCTGGCGTCTTCGATAATCTGAGACATCTGAAGGGTCTGGACTTCAGATGTAACAAATTAACGACAGTACCCAAAGACCTTTTTGAAGACTTGACATCACTAGAATATTTGGACTTGTCTGCAAATTCTATCGCTTTTCTAGCGCCACAACTTTTCAGGAACTTGAATCGACTTCGAACGATCATCCTTCCTGAAAACCAATTGATTTCTACCGGAAGAGTTCTCCTTCTCCCCCGAACCAAGATTTTAGACATGCGACATAACAATTTGACGAAACTTGAGAATCTAACGGAGGAGACACTGGGACGTATCCAAGGATTCTTACTCGAAGGCAATCCTTGGAATTGTGATTGTAAACTTGAAACTCTTCGTCTTTGGTACTCCACGCTACAGTCGCAGGGAGACCGCAGAGTCTACGTCGATAGTCCCATCTGTTATGAGCCGCCTTCTCTCGCCATGCAGCAGATAGACGAAGATAGTGAGGAATTTTGCCCTACATCTGATGTCAGCTTTACCACTGACTCACTGAAGAGCACAAAAGGATCATCTGATGCAATAAACAATTTCTCATCACCTGATACAAGCAAACCCAACTCTCCTAGTGAAAGTAACCTGAAAGTTATTGTTCCAGTGACAATTATTTCAGCGGTGATGTTAGTGTATGCATCTTCTGCATTAAAACAAAAATGCAAAAGAAAATGTAAGCATAATTTACGATTAAAAACCAAGACGACGGACTATCGACAATCTACTGAGCCCGACAGCGCATCATTTTCCCAGAGTGAGCAACGCGCCAATGAAAATATGTTAGTGGGAAATAGGTCGGTCGAAGAAACAATAGTTGAACTTGCCATGGGAGAGAGTGAGCCAATAACCAATGAGAGTTCTCCAATGCCAGATCATTCACTTGAAAGACAAAGTGAATTATACGAGCGACAAGGTGATCGACTTGTTACCCAACCTGACTGCACATTCACCGACAGCAAGCAGCACGTCCATGAGACCAATCGAATGTTAAATAACTCAGTTGTAGTTACATCAGTTGAACCTGTGACGCCTCGGAACGAGCAATTGATCAATGAGGCTACTCCAATGATAAATATGCCTGATGAAAGTACGGCACTAGAAGTTGTAAAGCCAAAGAAAACACAGTCTGTGTTATGTCATAATACATTGGGTCGTACTAGAGGGAGATCCCGAAAGTGTATGTTTGAAAAAGAGCAGGAGGATGACAATGATGAGTATTATTCTGGTGACAACACAGGTATACCTGGTTGCGACTATCTGGAATAGCCGTATACAGAGGGCGACGTAATCGAGGGTAGGAGACGCGAATCGACAGGTCTACATGTGTCTGCTGTTTATAGTAACATTTGATAATGGTGTTCGTCGTTAGTGTTATATTTTAATGTCAAGGACAGATGAAAACCAGGAGTTTCGCATATCAGAGCGAAGAGAGAAAAGCTTAAGGGAGAGCTTATAATCCTTTCACCATGGCAGAAATAAGATCAGAGGACCATAGATTAAATTTAAGGCTAAGAATATGAGGGGTAATTTTGTACATGGGGGAGTGCATATTTATTATGATTATTCAACAACGGTGCATGAAAATTCTTCCAAAATTTCTTGCAGCAGACTATGAAAGGATGAGTATCAATGGAACTGATTGTTTCTACACAACACGGAGGGTCTCTAAAAGAAGGAGGAATTCATGATCATAGTGACCGTGTCTAAAGATGGAAACTTTGTCTATAGTGGAGGCAACAATCACAAATTATAACAATATTATGTTACGACTCCACCGTGTAAACATTACCTACCTACACGAGAGAAAAAACAAAACATGAATGAATGAATGATGCCGATCCCTGTCATTCGCCCCGTGATTTACAATGATCAGCAAACAGAACCAACTACGCAAACCGTTTGATATGAGAAGAGGAATATTACAATAAATTTGTATAACTTGTTTTGATGAGGTAATAAAATGATACATATAAGCGTGTGGTTGTTGCTCTCTTTATGATCATTGTCATCATGTACTTGGGGATCATTCAGAGTATTCTTGCAACACCTAAAAGGTAAAAAGACATAAAGGTTTTAAGATTCGGATTTTGTTTTGTTCGAGTTCCGAGCATTTCTCTCATCTAACACTGTGCATAGGCCTATTGTGTTTGAAGCTTATACAGTACAACCATAGTTTGTGTTGATGAGTTTGTGTGAAACGAATGGATTTTTCTTTTCGCTGTAAATATTGAAGAGAATTACAACTGACCTGCCTAATCATATTTATGATTTAAAAAATTTCAAAGCTATAAATGAGTGAACCTTGTACAAAGAAATGCAGGTAACATGTTGTATGACCATAGAGTTATATATTGCTCCATGATATGACTTACCATGATATCCCTCCCATGTCTTTCTTTTGATTTTCCTTTTGTCGAAAAGTTGCTTGCAAATATCATTTGGTCTCTCTTGCTGAATGTTGTGCCATTCTTTGTCTTCTTGCCATCAATTTTTCTTTTTTTAAGAAAAAGGTTTGCAGTTCAGGGTCTATCAAAGTGCCCGAAGGGTCCTGCGTTTCTTGCCGTACATATGAATGTTTTAAAAAAGAGAGCTATTATAGGCCTGTAAACTGATGTGTCCACAAGAGTACAAAGGAACTGTCTGTATGTAAAACATCTCATCCATTGATGTAGGAACCGGACAGCATCCCGACACAGAAAAGGTTCTACGCTTCATTCATTACACTATCCTATCATACCAATCTCTCTCTGGTGTTCAATAATCTAAGCTGAAACTGTTTGAGTCGGTTTTACAGGACGGAATCGCATATTTCTGGCAACAAAACTCTCTAAACAAAATGTAACCGTCTGTTATTTATTGTCTGTGCGTAGTCTGCACTATACTTGAGCAAAATGAAGCAAGTGGCAACAGAGTCATATTTAACATTAATAAGCAGAAATCAATTTCTGATTTATTTCCATCAGTGCAATGCGCAGATATCTTGCCTTGGATATCTCTCAGCAGGTTGAGTACTTTTTTTTTTTTGGGGGGGGGGGGGGTGGGAGGGGGGATTCGACATCTGAAATAGAATTTTGTGCAATCCTAGCAATACTTTAATATTAAAGGACAAGGTCACCTTCATAAACATAAGAATTGAGAGAATGCACATCAGTGAAAGTTTGAGGAAAATTGGACAATCGATGTAAAAGTTATGAATTTTTAAAATTTTTGTGTTGGAACCGCTGGATGAGGAGACTACTAAGGCTCGTGATGTCATATGAGTACAACAGTATGAAGAAAATGTAAAGAAAATTCAACACATTTTCACTTTTTCGCATAATTTAGAGCACTTGACTTGCCTCTTTCTAAAGGCAATGGGAATAATATTACCCATAACATATGTCAGTAACCAGTCAAGGGAATGTGTACTTTTTTTCAAAAGATGAAATTTTGTGAAATTCTCTTTATATTTTCCATATTGTTGTACGCATGTGACATCATACACTGCAGTAGTCTTCTCATCCAGCGATGACTGCACAAAAACTTCAAAAATTCATAACTTTTGAACGGATTGTCCGATTTCCCTCAAACTGTCAATGATGTGTTCTACTAATATTGCTACATTCTCTCAATCCTTATGTTAATGAAGGTGAACTTGTCCTTTAACAATTAATCAACCATTATTATACCCAAATGTGTATTAAGATTTGCGACTTGCTTCCTTTTGCGAAATTTATAGGGCAATGTGTAGTACGACGTCAAGGAATACCATAGCAGATTACGTGACTTGTACAACTTATTTATTAGAGAACATATATATATATATATATATATATATATATATATTGTATTTTGAAGCGACACTTGTATTTTTATATCAAAATCATGTAGAGCATTGCTGTAATGTTTATTTGGTGGAAGTTCATTCCCTCCATTGGACAAGGTAATTTTCCTTGACATCTATGTTGTGTATTTGTATTTAAATTTCACTCACTCACAAAATGATTGAGTGCATCACGCAGAAAATAACCCAAACATCCTTTTATTTATAAAAATATATAAGATAATTGAAATTCAAGACTTAAACTATCTTATATGTCAGATATCAAAACTTATATTTGCCTGAATGAAATTCGATGTAATTTTAAACATTACAGGTTATTGCCAGGGCCGGCGCACTGTTTTCAAAAGTGTAGGGGCCCACTTTCGGGTTTCATGAGCTAACAAGCAAAAAAAAAAAAAAAGGAAAAGGGTCCTCAGCTCATCTCTCCCCGTCCCCGTCCACTTCCGGGTTTCTTCAGCTGACAAGCAAAAAAAAAAACAAAACAAAACAAAACAAAACAAAAAAGGTCCTCAGCTCATCTCTCCCCGTCCACTTCCGGGTTTCTTCAGCTGACAAGCAAAAAAAAAAAAAAGGTCCTCAGCTCATTCTCTCCCCTCCCATTGCAGTGCCTCTTACGTACTTCCGGGTTGAAAAAAAGTGTGGGGGCCCAAAGTGATGACACCTTATGTATTCCTTTGTATGGTGCACAAAAAGTGGCCCCCACGGCTGCGCCGCCCTGATTACTGCTTTGAAAGCTATCACAGAAATATTCTCAAAGACAAAAAAGTGATTAAAATCCATAAATATTATATATGTACAGTATGAACAAAACTGGATTCTTCCACTGATTATGCTCGTATATGCCAATCATCTTCGTGTCTTTAACTGACTTTCGTTGGTTTCTGCTTTGTAATCGCAAAAGTTGTTCCTAAATTGTTATGTTAAAATCACGGTGAGTCCACTAAGTTCACTCTATTGTATTTCTTAGCTGATATGTTCAATATTTCTGTCCTATGCATGAAACTCGGTTTATGATTATTTCTTTATCACACCATGTTTGTATACAGACAATAAAGATAAAGAAAAACAATTATCGAAAGTTTCAAACATGCAGTTGGCATCCTGCAACATCCTTTGTTATTATTTGTTACGATTTCATATCATTATGTAATTGATTGTGCTTGTGTGTGTTTGGATGTTTTTATTGTTATTTTCTTCTAGGCTAAATAGGTTCTTTCAAATTTATTCCTGTCTCTGCCAGATCTATACCTCAATGATATTTTAAGCAGTCTGGTTTTCCAGTATCAGAAATGAGGAAATAGGTCAAGGTGATAAAGCGACCAAGTGAGAGAATTCTTTACTATATGTAATTTGTGTGTGTGTGTGTGTGTTCAAAATTGGGAGAAAAATAATACAACATGACAATAGGGGTAATTTTTCATTGTCAATATTAAGTTCTTATTTGCTTTATAGCGAGGGGGTGGGGGATTTATCCGGCATCCATGTAAGATTAACACCATCGATTTTATTCAGAGGGTAAAAAGTGTTCAGTGTTCAACACCATAAATAGACAGAGGCGTTATCAACCTTTGAACCCTTTGCCTTTGTACAGCTCTAAGGTGAACATTGCCCCATACCTCTCCATCAACGGAAAGAACTCGTTGTTTGTTGCTCAGTCTTATGGCATTTCCATTCAGAATGAATGCGTTAGAGCCAAACTCATATAGCATGGTGATTCGTTTATAGGTATTGTCGTAAAATATTGTATGTTTATTCACAATTTCATAGATTTTTTTTGATAATTCTATCTCTTTATTTTCTTATTATCATTTCCACTGAATAATTCACATTTTTCCTTTCTGAGTTTTCAACTTGTCACCATTGTCACCCCACTCTTGTCTTAATAATCATTTTAATCTTTTTTTTTTCTTTATATATGGGGCTTTGATATTTGCAAGTAAATCGAACCATTTCTATCTTAATGGGAAACTTGTGTCTTGTAAGATGTGTTTACGTTGAGGTTTTTCTCTTCCATTGGAGATGGCAATCTTTCCTTTCATCCATTCTTTATTATAATTGTGGTATTTCAGTCTATAAACTACACAGTGGAAAAGGCATTTTTCCGTTAACGAAAATAATGCAACTATTTATGCTTAAATAAGACTACTTCCATCAACATGTCAGTTGTCATGTTTACTGTTCAATTGGTACTCTTTGTATCATAATCATCGGCGTTGGTTGAGAATGATAAGGGCGTTTAGTTGCCACTAAGATCATGCAAACTGATTTAAGTTAGCATGATTTTACTAATATTTAATGTGAATTCATCTTAATCATTAGCTTCTAATGTTACCGTAAAGACAATCAAGGAATTCTTTTCGAAGAGCAAAATCAATTCGTTAAATGCAAAAGCTCTTTGGAGATTAAGCAAGTGTATTTCTCCTCGTCTAATTGTCTACTCGGGATGTCTGTGCTTGCTGCTGAGTCTTCGTGTTTAAGCAAGGTGTGTGTACACACATATTAAGAAATAAACCTGTTTATGATATTTTACAGACATAGTCATATACACATACATTTATTACTATGATACAAATACACTCACTCATTATCTATTATGTTCGTATTGTGGATTTGTCCGCATGTGTATGTGGTGCTTATCGTCGTTTTACCCACAACAAATCGTTATTTTTCAGGGCCGGAGAGTTTCACATAATGTGTGTTTGTGTATACGTTGTCTGTGTGTGTGTGTGTGTGTGTGTGTGTGTGTGTGTGTGTGTGTGTGTGTGTGTGTTTGTGTGTGTGTGTTTTATAAAAAGGATCAGTGCAATTACGATAACTTGCATATTAAACTCACCACATAGCAGAATATAGGTGCGTTCCGTACAAAATTACACTTGCCATTTTATTCATATTAATGTCAGAAGTCTGTTATCCCCCTCACACACAATAGTAATCCTGATTAAAGTTAGTCAATTTCTATATTTAATTACCAATACAAACGAACACGGTTATAAGGAACTTCCCGATACAGCGAAGTGATAATTAAGCCGCAACACTATCAGCTCTATGTGTGTGTTCTTTTATTGTTCACATGTTCGGTTTTAATACGACGAAATTCTGATATGAAGAAAGAAAACTGCCGGTCCCGAGGACTCCGTTCTAAGAGGAGTCCACTGTACCATTGTCAAAGCCGTATTAATTAGTTCCACTGATACGAGGGGTGACATGACAGGTTTAATAGAGATTGAACGAGTCAGAACTCAAGCACACAAACACGAAATAAATTGCTACAAATTATTGTCATTTTCGTAAATGGAGTTTCACATACCTCTTTCTCTCTCTCCCTATCTCTCTGTCTTAAATTTCTCTTAAACTTGGTGAATTTGATTGTGTTGAAAGTAATAATTCTATGAATTGTGATCACCACTGGGCGTAATGTTGATGATCATGACTGTCTCTCCATGCAAAGTATACCACTTTATGGTCACGAAAAAAAAAAGATGCACGCAAACAAACACAAGATAACGTACACATGCTTTTCGGTTTGTATGTACATGTCAGTACATGCCTTAAAAGTAAAGTAAAGTAAAGGGGTAGCAGAATAATCCTAGGAATATTGTAGTATTTGTGTTAGTGGTGATTTACGCAACTGAACTCGTTATGAAGATTGACATTCATTGTTGCGCACGATGATCATCAGCCATCTTGCAGAATAAAGTTCAGACACACCAGTCACATGACGCATTCAATGCTGGTTGTCAGTTTAGCTTTCTGGTCTGGAAATTGCTTTTGAATTTGCACTCAAAAGGATATTGGAATCAAACTCTAATTTGTACTTTCGAGTAGCGTGAAGCTGAAAGTCAACAGCAGCAATGAGGAGAAATGTCATGATAATGTGTTTGGTTGCCATACTGCTAGATCCCCATAGTAGGAAATGCACGCCATCTCGGAGAAATTGGACCTGTGACGCCAAATGCACCTATTTGGAGGGAAAGCGACGGGCATGCAAACTGTGAATATAGACAGCTGAGTGAGGTATATAGGAGTGTAATGCTGCTTCATACCTCTCGTTACGTCACAATCAGATGGAGAGAATCGATTCTGGAACCTTCGAGGGCTTTTCTGACCTCAAAGTTCTCATCTTGTCCAACAACGAAATAAGACAGGTAAGACGTCGTGGAAGTAACACGCGAAATACTCCTCGTCAGTAGCACACTAGTAAATTATTTATTATATATCAACGTTAAAAGTTTAGGACTCCTAAAAAGAGCCCATGGATGCAACATCTTTTCCTCACTTTCCTGTAAAAAAAATATTAAAAAAAGTTCATCTGCGGCAAATATAATAAAAAAATAAACAAGTATCTGAGCTCATCTCAGCCAATGTCCGCAACTTTGAATTCAATAGAAAGCAATACTCCTTTTCACAACATATAGATATTTCTACAGATGTCATTGACTTTTTAGTCGAAGAAAAGCAGTAAATGTTTCATCGATTCGATCAAGATGTGAGAAAGATACAAATAAATTTTGTTTTGTAAATGATGACATCTATCAAAGTCAATTCAAACAAGGTAAATACGTAATTGTCATATTGATCGAATCACAATTCTCCCTGTCGCTTGTATATTAAAAATGGTTTATTCGATATCGCATTAACAACGATACATTCCCGAGGTTTCCCCTTATGAATGTGCAATCCTACTCAGTGTTCATTTTGACCTATATGGGTGGAGTATTATCAAAGAATGAAAGAAAATGTATTCAGGTCAGGTTTAGGATTAAAAGATGGCAATGATCCTAAAACTTTTTCATGTTATTGTATGACAGTAGTATTGGTACTAATGACAAATGCACATTACACTAAGTGATTTGGTGTGTTTATCTGTATACAGCAACATCTTTAAATCTCCTTAAAAAGATTTTGTGATTTCAATGATATGCCTTAGAGTGACAGGAGTCGCTACTCGCTTTTAAGTTCTTTACTCCCAATTTCCAAACCAATATTAAGTCTGTGTTCTGATTACAACATGAGTATATCATACCAGAGCGTAGACAGGGGTTGAGTCTTTATCTATAAGGCTAAAACTCAACTTCGTACACGTACACAGAACACTCTAAGCCTCAGCACACACAAAAAAATATCGCTTTCTCCATTTCTTTGTTACACAGGTGGAAGCTAACACCTTTACTGGTGCACCAAAGCTTGAGGTGATTCACTGTCAAAGTAACAGTCTCCATACATTCGACATTCTTGCTCTGAGCGGCTTGAACATTGAATTTCAAAACATAAATTTAAGTAGTAATAACATCAAAGTCATTGAAAATGGCACCTTTCAGTTTGTGATCAAGTTAGAGTTCATTAACCTCTACAACAATAGCTTGTCCAGACTTCGTCATGATGTCTTTGATAACCTGAGACATATCACATGGCTCAACCTTGCGCGTTACAAACTGACGGCATTAGCAAACGGTGTGTTTGAAGATTTGACATCATTAACATATTTGGACCTGTCTTCAGTTTTAGCGCCAGAACTTTTCTCTCACTTGAGTCGTCTTCAAACGACCATCCTTTCTGACAACCAGTTGATTTATGCTGGAAGAGTTCTCCTCCTCCCGCGAATCAACGTTCTGGACATGCGCAATAACAGATTGGCGAGACTTCAGCAGCTGACGAAGAAGACTGGGTCATCTTTAGGTAATGTTACTCGAAGGCAATCCTTGGAACTGTGACTGTCAAGTGGAATCTCTCCGTCTTTGGTACTTCCGGCTAAACTCGCAGGGAGATGACAGAACATACGTTGATAGTCCCACCTGTTATGAGCCGCCTTTTCTTGCCAGCAGCCAATAAACTGAGTTCGTGAGGGATTTTGCCCAAATTTAAACTTTAGCTATCATAGTACTGATTCACCAAAGAGCACAAAAGGATCATCTGATGAAATTGTCAGTACCACATCACTTGATACAACAAGCAAACCGAACGCGAAAGTAGATATCCCAGTGATGTGCATTTTTTTTTTCAGTGATGGGTTGTGGGTTGGCCAAACACCCAGGCAACAGACGGTCGTCATATGCAGTCTATGCATCCTGACAGTACAATGGAAATATGCCCCCATACACACACACGCACAAACGTATTGTTCGGTGAGACAAATGATTTACTTCTACCAATCCTTTTAGTGCGTAATGATTGTCACTTTTTAATATAGGTTTTCCCGGTCAATTTCGTACTTTTGTCACACAAATTCATTAATGTGCATTCGAATTCACGCAGCGCACGCGTGCGAAAATATTCGGGCATTCAAATTCAGAATCCGAGCGATCAGTTTCATTTATGGGCGTTCTATTTCGTTTTCGTGAAATCAAATTCAGGATTGGGCATTCAATTTCAAAATGCGAGCACCGACTTTCCTACTCATGCATTCAAATTCATGCGATAGTCACGTGATAGTCCCAATGAGCTTGTTTGGAGCGTTCAAATTCATTTTTAGGGGATCAAGTTCCTACTTCGTGCAATCAATTTAACGAGGAAAATGGAGTAGACTTTAAAAAAAAGGAAAAAGGGCCAACACGAAGGCTTGCATATAGTGTTATTATGATTGTTTACAGGTTCTACATTGTCCTCTGCTCATGTATTCTTTGTTTTTCATCTCAATAAATTTCAAATTGCAATGTCCAATCAGCAGTGCATCCAAACAACACAACGACTAGTAATCATATTTCTTGATGATACTGCATGCTGACAACGCCCCAACACCAACCACATAATGACAATTCATCAATTTAAAGACAAACTGACACACAATGATCTCACATAGTCCCGCAAAAGTAAATCAATGAGACAGCAAACACAATAAACAACACGTATAAATGTTCATGTATCAGTTTCAATATAGTCGAAATTGTTTTTTTCTCCTTGAAAGTGTCAACCAACCCACCGTATTATGCTCGTCTGTAGGCCTATATAGTGCCTAATATTTGTTTGATTGTTTCATTTTCCATCAAAGAAGATGTCTGGATAACACATATTCAGCTGCAAAAGCTGGTCTTCCATAAGGGGTCCAGCTGGATGTTCTGCTCTTTGCGATGAATAAATGAAGTGGGATCTTTTACGTGCATGAGTTGTGACTCTCTAAGACATGGGACCTCCATTTTATGTCCAGTCCGAGGGACATATTGTGCATGTACATTCCTATTTGCTAAGCGTGAGTTCAAAATTGTCAGTGGGCAGCAGGTGGACCTCTACTGCAAAATAAATAATCATCATAAATCCCGATATATTCAAAGCCAAATGAGAAACATGCACACACAGCCCCAAACTAACTAAATTCAGGACTTGTTTTAAATTGAATGCAGTTACACTTTGTATTTGGAACATGGTTGCCTATTCACGAATTTGAATGACCGACGAGATTCCGTCGCCAGCTTGACATGAATTTGAATGCTCATCGATGAAATGCGTGCTCCTCTCTTGAATTTGAATGCTCCGATAGTGAATTTGAATGTTACGATAGTGAATTTGAATGCTCCGATAGTGAATTTGAATGCTCCGACAGTGAATTTGAATGCTCGGATAGTGAATTCGAATGACCGGATTTTGAATTTGATTGCTGATTCAGTCCTGCGAGCGTGCAATGCGTGAAATCGAATGCTCGGAATAGGAAGTTTGATAGGAAGTATGAAATTGACCGGGAAAACCTATAGTTTATACCGACAAACTATAATACACATGTACAGTGCACTCCCGTTACAACGAACACGGTTATAACGAAATTTCGTTATAACGAAGTAAATCTCCTGGTCCCAAAATTATCACCATTAAAGTCTATGGAACAAAATTCGCTTATAACGAACACGGTTATAGCGAAATTTCCGTTATAACGAAGTCTTTTCCGAGCGCCACAGACAAAGAAAAACAAAAGAAATGTGCTCCGTTATAACGAAATGCGAATTGCTTTCGAAAATACGTAGCGGAACAAGCATTTATAGCGTCTCTGCATGGGTGAACGCTTCACACCACTGTGTGTTCGCTCCTTGTGTCACACACAGTTTCTGAGGGGAACTTGCGTTTATAATTGTAATACAGTTATCCCATCACATTTCACATAGCTTTGCAGTGTATGATGAGTATTCAGCAAACATAATATACGTGGTTCCTTGTTTTCGTTATATATTGTATTTGTTCGGTTATAACGAAATTTCGTTATAACGAAAGAAAACTGCCGGTCCCGAGCATTTCGTTATAACGGGAGTGCACTGTATTACTTATGTACCATCCTTACCTAAGTTTACACAGAGAAAACAATAGTACGCAAGACGTGTTTCATTTAAAGAAGTTCATTCTATTTTCAGAGCAGTAATCCTGGAAGTCAGGATTACCTAACTTCGGAATAACGGAAAGAAGGAATGCCGAATCTCCGGAATAGCGGACCATCGGAGTGACGAATCTTCGGAATAACGGACCGAAGGTATGTCGACCTTCGGAACAGCGGACCGTAGGAATCGCGAATCTTCACAATAAAGGAACTTCGGAGTAACGAGTTAAGAGGTATTAACAGAGGATATGAGTGAATGTATTCTCGGAGCCCAAGGCGTGATGATTCGGTTAAAGACAATGTTATTTACCTGCTCCTTATCTCATTGGGTCATCGGAAGTAACATAGATGCACTTTGTACAGAGCTACAACCTTTACAACTTTATACTCTAGCTAATAAACCGACAAAAGTCAAATACTACTCTAGAGTCATTCCCGCGCGAGTCATAAATGCCTGACTGAATTTATCAAGTTAGCGACTTTCCTCTTTGCAGTCCTCTCCCTCTCTCTCTCTTCTCTCTCTCTCCCCCTCTGTCACTCTTTATCTCTCAAGAACACATTGGCAAACGGCCAAAGAATAATTATTTGTGCAGATCGGAAGTCAGCACACGCAGACATAGTAATGTTTGTTTGTACGTTAAAAGATCCTGATAACATTTTACAGCTATACACTTGTCAGTATTGATAAGCAGGTCCCTGGAACACACTTTTCTTTTTCTTTTTCTTTTACATGCCGAGTGCTGATCTCCTAGATGCCGGACTGAACGTGGCTTCTTAATTTTCATCCGATTTTGATCACACTTTTATGGTTTACATTGCTTGTAAAATTGTACACTTTCGCTTTAGATTAACTTTTATTAATTGTCCCGGATCTCCCCTTCAAGGGGATTGCATTATGAAGAAATGCTAATTATGGCCAACTATGGTGTAATGCATGCGCACATAAGGGTTGCGGTTGCTGCAGCACTCCAGACCCCTTGGCTCTCGGAGGTCTAGTATTAATGACATGCGCGCCGATGAACATTAACTAATACTTGCACACGTACTCTTATATTGACCTGTGGTTAAAAGTGTCATTCATGCTTTCTGCTTTGGTCAACAGTCTCCCTTTGTTCAAGGAGGTGCCTTCTCGTTTCTGGTTCCCGCCATTACCATTCTGGGTGTGAAAGGACCATGTCTTCCAACTTTGGCAGGTAATTCCTAACATTTTGATAACCCCATTGTGTTTGTTTGTTTGTCTCGACAAATTATTTCTGTTAATAGTGATACATGATCGAATGATCCAGTCTCTGCCGCATTCTTAACAAGTACAGGTGTATAGAAATTAATCATCCATTCTCATTACTATGGTGGTTTCATCAGTTCAAGTTATTGTATTGAAAAACGCTCTACACATCATGCACGTATACAAATGTGTATTACATAATCTATGCGGTCTTTACACATTATATCTTGTCGAGAGAAATAATGTGTGATAATATTTTTGATTTGTATATTCTTAATGTATATTACATATTATTTTCAATAGGTCCCATTTTCTTTAAACAACAACTTTGTTTTTGTCAGTGTCTTAAGGTTAGTCTATACAAATGAATTGTTATTTTTACCACGCAAAATAGCTGACAATATTTTGTGCCATACAGAAAAAAAATAGCAAAGCAAAAGATCGTGTACTAGTATCTATTCAGTATAAGAATTACATGTATCATATCTTTCCTGATTTGAAGCTTGAAGTTCCAGTCACTAATTCGGATGGCAGAATGATGTACGTTTGATAATTGATAAAAAAACAACTTATCTTTCCGTCCCAATATCGAGCATTATATTTCAGAAATAAATCTTATCCAAACATGAATCTAATATCGCGTTTTATATTCAAAACCTGAGCATCAAAAATTCAGTTACAAACTTTGAGCGAACGAAAAGGCTTTACTAGATATATAGAATGAAGTCAGACAAACACGATGAGAGCAGTTACATCTGTTTAGGACAAAGATGAGAAACGTTCGGGATTATAGTTTTACCTGTTTTCACTGAATAGTGGTCTTAAACATATAGGTTATACAAAGTCAAATTTACAAAAAGCAACATTTTCGTCACCTTACGGCTCTCCTATAGATTTATAGACAAAAAAAAATCATAAAACTCAAAATCTTTTCTGATCAATAATTCAGCAACGGAAACCTTTTCCCCCTGAAAAGCCATCGTTGGTAGCTTTTTACAAAATACATTATTACATTCCGTAATCCGATGCGAATGATGATGCAATTTATTCTTATCAACTTAACATAAATTGTCAATTAAGTGAATATTTATATGTAGATTATTGGATGACTATCATGTGAGCTAATGACACCACCATTTCGTTTAAGTTTCGCGTGCGATTGCCCGTTTGATATACAATACCCAATATTGTCTCACGTAAAGTTATGAAACGATAAAATACAGTGACTCTCTTCTTTCGCCACGATTTTAAAGAAATTTCAACCATTCTGATATCATCTTACTTTGCCTATTAAAGCCGATATCAACGTCGTATGGAAACTGCGGGAATTAAAATTACAGTGTTTGTTCGTCATTCAAATGAGAATATTGACTTGTTTTGACCACAGATATCTTATTTTCTGACTTAAAATAACCATCCATTTAAGGTTGTGGTAATTCTGTCTTGTATTTACCCGTGGTGGCATCAGCGTTCGACTGCACAAGTTTCTGACTGAATCTTATATCCGTGACTTTCCACTTGCATCGTGCAATCCCGTATGTACGCCACTACTGACCATAGTGACTCATAGTTGATGTCGATCACAATTGGTGCCATGACTGAATCTTGGAGTAATTTTGGTGCTCAGATCTTAAGGTCAAAGTTTAAAAAAAAATCTACGATCAACGCGATTGTCATGATGGATGTCAAGATCTGATAAGATCTGATCATTACGATCACCACAATCACTCTCTACGACTCAGGGTACGATTTCAATCGTGATGCAAATTGTGATTATATCTACGATCAGCTAGTAAAAACTGATCTTGGCTTGCACTTTGTTATCGATGTAGAAACATAATCACAACGCATAGATGCTTCCGGCGTGATAAATGAATGCATCGAGTGACTGTTGCCCTTTCAAAACGTGCGAAAATACATTCTAAGCTAATACATCGTTTCTTTAAAGCATTACAATAATCATGACTGTTTCTTTTCCTGGTAACGAACCTTTTCATTCACCTCCTCCCTCCAATTGTCAATATTACGCTTCTAAGGCAAGAATTTACTTAGTTATTGCTGGGTAGGGCAAGCCTTCCGTGACAACTTTTTGGAATAAAACATGCATAAAATATGAATACATGATACCGAAATGGGTTGTTGCTGAACCTTTCTATAATGGCGTGCTCCAACTGGTAAAGCTTTTGCAGTGCATTGCGCCATGATGTGGTAAGACTCTGAGAAATAACAGAGGATAAACGTAACACGAAGGGAAGTGTTTCTCATTGCCTCTCATACTAAAAATATACATCATTTTCAGATAATGCAACAGCGGAACAGCGTGCTAATCGTACCGAGTTTGGGTAATGTCGCATGCGAAAGCTTCAGGGCGATATCAATAGAGCGCCTCTTTTCCCCATCAGGTACATTGTACTTTGTCTCTGACCAGATAACGAGCTATTCATCCTTTTCAACAACAACAACAACACTCCCGTTCGAGCTATATTATTTCCGTTACGTGACAAGCAAACCATCGCAATTACATCACCGCTTCTGTTTATCCATTTACAACTGTGTGTATAATAATGTATACATATAATACCTCCTCACACACTTATATGAAAGATAATGATACGTATAGATAGCAGGGGCTAGACACCTGTTTCGTAGGGAGTTATTTTTATGAGTGGTATTTTTGTCATCATGTTTTACAATTAAAACCCTTATCATTATCATTAATGATACTATTATCATCATCATCATGAATCCTTGAGTAACGCACCGAATTAAACTCAAAGTTATCATTTTTATCTCTCAACTAAACACACAATGTTAGTCATTCGAACATGAGGAATAGACGCTCTGCATTATTCTCCAACACTGTTGCATTCTAAAGTCCGATCGGCTGCTTTTGTGCTTGTTCGGTGACACGTGATCACCACCCCGAGTATTGCACCGTTTTCCTTAGTGAAATTTCCTGCTTCTTTTTCTTCTTCTTCTTCTTCTTCTCGAATTTTACACTGTGTCTGCTTGGTGCCGTTTGTTGACTACAAAAAGATAAATACAAAATGCATATCAGGCATTTCCCTGTAACAATGAGAGGTAATTGAACGCTTTTATGGAAACCGCCATCCTGAGCGGTTAAGCCGGAAATGGATAGGGCTTCATAAAAGAAATATTGATCTTGCAAAACAACTCTCTTGAGGGAAATTCAGTGATCAAGTAGGTGCAATGCAGTTGAATGATAAGAAATAGAACAAAAACCAAAGCTGTGTAATAGGCGTGTAATATCCATTTTTTTTTAACTCTTTATTTTGCCATGGTGGAAACCCCCTGTGTGCCACGTTATTCTAGGACACGGAGGTAGTCATGCTTTGAAAAAGAATTTTGTTTTTCCAATCTATATAACTTCTACAAATTTCTGTTAAGCTGGACATAATAGTGATCAAAACTGAAGAGGAATGCCAAGCTTAGCCTTGATATAAAGTGTATGACAAATCTATTTCTATTTATTTTTAATGACCAGTTGCTACATTACTGTAGAGGCATGACTTTTGCACATGACACCGTGAGAGAAACTTAGAATTTACACGCAAATCTAGTAGGGAACACCGCTTGATAATCAATCACCACATAGAATGCAAGCTGTATGTAAAAGGAACAAAAGCGCGAGAAAAGCTTTCATTGTACAGCGGGATTAGGCGATTTATCGATCGGCTTAAGCGGATTAGTGGATTTGAGCAGAATATGCGAAGGTGGCACGCCGTCGACCGAGTAGGACGTGCGAACATGGCACATAAAGAGTTAATCTAAAGAGTAGGAAACATATTCAATAGCTGTATTACTACTGAACAAGACATTATAGATGTTGTCGGAAAGGTATGGCAATAATGTTCCGTGGATCCAGAGTATGCTTTGGTGCATTGAATTATTTGGAAATATTTTTAGATAGATATAAATTCAAACTCTGAATTGTTTTTTTTTTTTTCTCTCCAGATGTTATGCTCGAATCAACGTCAATAACAGCGATGGGAAAAAAGCATCATGATCATGTGCCTGATTGCTGTAATGTTAGATTGTCGTAGCGGACAATACATGGCAACTGGGACAACTCATGCTTCGTGCAAAACCAAATGCACCTATTCAGAATCAACGCAAGAAGCTTACTGTGAATACAGACAGCTGAGTGAAGTACCCATGAAGTGTAATGTTGCTTCCCACCTCTCCTTGAGTCACAATCAGATCGAAAGAATTGAACCTGGAACCGATGAGGGTTTTTCTGACCTCGAAGTTCTCGTCTTGTCAAACAACAGAATCAGACAGGTAAGACGCACGATGTAAGTCGATGGATACACCGTCGATACATGTAAGTCATGTAAGTAGTCTTTCCAGAAAGGCCCTATTGCTCTTTAGATACCATGTGGTGGACGTTAAGAAAATCTCTAATCATATGACCGGTGACTTCTTTTGTCTGAGACGATGCTTCAAGCAGATTAAAAAAAAAATAAGCAAAAAAAAAAAAAACCAAAACAATAAAGAGTACATTGAAATGGACAAAGCAGTATCAATAATAAAAAGTCCGTAGTAAAACGGCGAAATTTATATTAGTTTAAAAATACACACGATAGTATTATTGTCATTTCAATGATTCTAGTGAAAGAAAAATCACTAAAAACGAAGAGGGTTTGTGTAACCAAACTATAGTCAGCGAGTGAAAGTAAAATGACAAATTCATATCCTATTTTCAAGTGAAAAAAAGAATAATAAAATCAATAAAATTACTTTATGGATTCTTGAATAAACATGAGTTGGGAAGGGGAACTTATATGCCCTTCTTGAACCCCCTTTCGCGGGCTTTTCACAGGCCTTATCTACCTTTTAGATCCCCCCCCCCTTCTCAAACACCAGCTGCTCAATGCACCCCTACGATAATTATAATCGAAAAAAAGGTACAGAACGTTCAAAAAATTACAAACATCGGATAAGAACCAAGGAACATATAGGACAATCAATTTTGATTTTTTTTTTTTTTTTTTTTTTTTTGGGGGGGGAACAATTCTTGACCAGTCCTTGAATATAAATATTCAAATGAGCAAGTTGATGATGACATGCCCTCAAAATCTTTATGGATGGTATATAGGAAATTCGGTTCATACAGTTAAAAGCATATTAACATACCAAAATATATCACGTTAACATTTGTTCCATTTTACTGTGGGTGGTTTTAAGGCAAGTTTTATATCTG
Organism: Diadema setosum; assembly: GCA_033980235.1. Classification (NCBI taxonomy): domain Eukaryota; kingdom Metazoa; phylum Echinodermata; class Echinoidea; order Diadematoida; family Diadematidae; genus Diadema; species Diadema setosum. The sequence goes on from CM067075.1 coordinate 2,423,223, forward strand.
TACAGCTGAATATGATATTTTTGTTATTTCAGTATATGAAATGAATAAGAAATTCAATTCAATTCAATTCAATTCATTTTATTTTCATACTTCTCATTTATGAACATTACAACAGAAACCAGACAAGTTCTTTTACCTTGTGACCAATGTGCAGAAAACAAACAATATACATGGTGATAACACTGTAATTACATGTAATGATTACTGGTCAAAATCGAAATCGAAATGGGGTTGATCAAAGAGAAGTATGACGGGACCTACATGAAAGCTAGCTTGTTTGGCTGTAAGCCCCGAGTAATCAGTGTTTGTGAAAAAGAAACGGAGAACGGATAGAAGATAAGACCAGAATGATAATGTAAGGTTGCCAAATTTTATGTAATAAAAAAGAAGAAGAAAAAGAAGAAGAAGAAAAACAAACAAACTATACATTAATATGAACTTACTGTGACCGAGCCATCATTATTATACAGCCCACTTTGGTATATATACTATAAACTATTGTTGCATTAAAACTTTCACCAGGATATGATCAGTAAGACACAAAAAGTAACATGTACAGCTATTAAGCCATTTGGTGCCTGCCGTCAAGCTCTGCATAGAAGGTTAGAGAGGGGTAGAGGGAAAGAGGAAGAGAGGGAGACGAAGTAGAATGTGGAATTGCTAATGATGAATTCAGAGAGCCTGATGGCAAGACCCTAAATGGAATCTGCAACGTGTTGACAAAATGTTTGATTGGACAATAACATACGACAGTATTACATAAGACATTACGACTGTTCAGTGTCTGCAAAATATGCACTCAATAAAAACTCTTTTAATTTACGTTTAAAGGAATATAAAGACGAGCAGCTTGTTATTTCGGGGGAGAGGTCATTCCAGTTTCTAGGGCCCGTATACTTTATCGTTTTTTTAGCGAAAATTGTTCGAGTACGTGGAAGGTGAAATGCGTCACTTTGGCGGGTAGGATAATTATGAATCAAATAGTTTTTTCTGAAAATGCGAGTAAAAACATCCGGTAACTCGTTGGCAGAAAATTTAGGAAAAATTTAGAAAAAAAAAATAAAGGAAAGAATTGGCGAGGAACTAAAGTCAGTGACAATGTTCAGCCTTCCAATGGATAGCGAGGCGTTATCGACCTTTGCACCCTTTGAACCCTTGGCCTTCTGTACATTTTTTTTTTTCACGGTAACTTCGACTATCGACTCAAGTTACTCTACTCAGTGGCGGATCCAGGGGGGCGGGGGGCTACTTTATTTTTTTTTTTCAAACACAAGAAATCAAAAGAAAAAAATGGAGTCCCATAAGCCCCTCCCCCTTCTAATTATGTAAAGGGGCATCTCCTTTTAATTATGTAAAAGAGCCTCTCCTTTTAATTATGTGAAGAGGCCTCTCATTTACGGAATTCCTAGATTCGCCACTGTTAGTAGCGAGGGTACTTTTTGCTTTTCTTAAGCTTGTGGATTGTTCCGACGAGCTTAACCCTTCCCCATGTCACATGGGCGTTGCTAAAGGGGGGTATAGCTTTGATAATTTTCCCTATATAGGCTTCTCTCGCTCTTTCCCCAAAGCTAAAACCTGTTGATCATTAATTTCTTTCAATCATTCACAATAATACAACCAATATATAAAGACCATGCATAATTTCCAAATCAAAGACACGAGCAACAGAACGGATGTTTTATTTTTCTTTCTTTTTTAGCGCAAACGTTTGTATGAATGATGATACCTTAGCGTAGCCGTTAGTTCCACTATTATAATTCGCGCCATCACGGGTAAGAGAGCCGGGTCATTGTGAGTCAAAGTCCACACAATCATACACGTACACACACATGTACATTATCATGATAGAATGTTTGTCAGTGTGGCAGTGGATATCATAATCATACATTTCTCTCCTTCCCTCTCCCCGCCCCCTCTCTCAAACACACACACACACACACACACACACACACACACTTCAAGAAAAAAAGTAGCGCGATCTGATTACCAGCAAATCCGTGTTTTGTTTTGGGTTTTTTTCACATACATGCAGTGTGCCCATTTTCCTGTCAGCCAGCAGATACTTGAATAATGAAAATGTCTGAGCACAGTGGAGTAGAGCAATAAGAAGTGGAATCCGGATAGTTTAGTAATTTGGATGTGCAATTTCGTTCATTGTTACCTGTGACTGATGAAACCTATACGACCATATGAAATACATTCTGGGAGGGACTGGGTTTTTTTTGTTTGCTCGTATGTAGGCCTGTAGAAGACATTACTAATATCTCTCGTTTAATTCAATTTTTTCATTTCCACTTCTCGTTCTCTCTCCCTCCCCCCCCCCCCCTCTCTCTCTCTCTCTCTCTCTCATTCTAACTTTGATAAAGGCCATGAACGACAGGGACCCCTGAATAATTCATGTACTGGGTTATTCAATTTTAGGGGTGCTTACAATTTTTTTAATGATTTATTTATCTAACCTTATCTAACTGTACAAGGCGTATCAGAATGCGAATTCACCACAGTGCAGTATTCAACCTGGGAGGTGAGAGACCACAGTAACACATTAACAGTGTTCGGGGATTACCCTGCTGCGCTTCATTTTTTAGAATCTCATTGGTTGCTATGGGGCTCGTAATGTGACACGTGGAACACCAACGCGCGAACCGAACGAGCCCGCGAGCGGCGAGTATCGCGCCATTTTTCAATATTGGGAATTCACGCTAAATATTAGGCACTTGCTGGATCAAACCTCAGTGATTGCTATGATTATCTTCAAGTTCCTCTGGATCCTGTGTCTGTGTTGGAGTATTAGATTATTTGGGAGTCATTTCATGTATACATGACAAATTCTATATGCAACGACAATAGCAGCAATGATCATATGGGGAAAAAAATTTTCCCCATATTTAATATGCTCATGTGTCTGGTTGCTCTACTGTTGGTAGATCACCATAGTAGGCAAGGTATACCAATTCAGCAGGCTATAACCATGGACCTCCGTGTAGGTCCATGCTATAACCAATGCTTCGTGTGACATCAAATGCACCTATTCAGAAGCTTGGAGACGAGCAGACTGTGAATACAGACAGCTGAGTGAAGTACCCATGGAGTGTAATGCTGCTTCCCATCTCTCGTTACGTCACAATCAGATCGAGAGAATCGAACCTGGAACCTTCGCGGGCTTCTCGGACCTAGAGGTTCTCATCTTGTCCTACAATAGAATCAGACAGGTAAGACATCGTTTAAGGATTACAGACGAAGAGATCGAGATATTGCTCGCGAGTACAATGTACACGATGTACCAAAAACTATAATAGGTCTAATCTTCAAAAAGGGACACAAAAATCTGACTTCCTATCTAAGGCTACGGTCACAACTCAGAGCGATTTGTAGCCTGCTCGGTCGCCGCTGAAATTTTGGCACCGCCCAGCAGTTTTTGGAGATGTCGAGCAGCCTATAAAATCCCAGCGATGGCCGAACGATGCCCTGTCGATTTCCCGTCGGTCACCGGTCGATTTTAGGTTAAAAAAAAGAAAAAAGAAAAAAAAAAAGATGTATGGGGATCTTCTCCTCGCAGAGACTGACCAGTCACCGAGCGGTGCCCCATTGGCAACTGGCCGATTTTTACGAAATCGCTCAGAGACCGACGGGTGATCGATAGGTCATCTACCGGTGTTCCGTAGGCGTACCGGCGGACACCCGCCGACCTCTGCCGAAAATTTCTCACGAGCTACCGAGGTTTATTCATGTACCTATTTTATTTGTGATGTGATGATTAATTAATTAATCACTTAATTAAACAAAAGATTTAACTTACCAACTACCAAACTTCAGCTATAAGAAACCACAAATAACTAGAAATTAGGAAATCAAACAAAAGGGAAAAAAACTCAAGATGGAACAAAGATTAGAATAGATTAGAATTTCCCCCCCCCCAAAAAAAAAAAAACTTTGTTTGCTTCTATATTGAACAGTATATTCCTATCTAATTTCATATTTTCATTCCCCATCTCTTGTCATTCATTACTTCTTCTTTCAATAGGCCTGTAATAAAATAATACGATAACCAAACAGAGTGTTTTGAATTAGATCAAACAAGATTGATTTAACAAAATTATGAATCAATAATTGATTCAAGTTTACAAATGATTAAGAGCAAATATAGATTATATATATGGTGTCCTCCCAAATGCAGTTCATTGTCCACTGTTATGAATGGTGCATGATATCAAACACATTATACAACAATAATATCTGAAAAGGCTAGATGTTGTTTTTTCTTTCACTTGCCCTTTGTATATACAAGTTTCGTGGACATGAGGGGTGGTGGTACACGTGGAGAGCATAAAGAACAGTGCATAACTGCACATTCATGGGAAACTTCTTGTAGCAGACAATGAAATCCATCTATTCATTCGTTCGTTCATTCATTCATTCATTCATTCATTCAAGTGCATGGGCACAATGTGCGTGTTCGTTATGTGCTAGCAATTTGCATTCAAACTTCCAATCTGGAAAATTAAAAAAAAAGATAACTCTGTGAGAAAACAGAAGTACTTGCAGGTCTTGTGTATGAACGATTATACATGTATTACATTAAGTAAATTCAGATGTCGATCTAATGGACTACCCGTTAATAAGGGCAGGTTTGATGCAAGCCTGACGGATGAATTGCATTGTACTATATGTTCATCTGCAGATATAGGGGATGAATTTCATTATATTTTTGTTTGTTCCTTTTGCCACAAAAAGATACTATTGTATTAACAAAGTAGCTTGGCGGAGAGTAGTTACCAAGTGCATTACATACGGAAACAAAAATAAAGCAATTACTCTATAAAAAAAAAAAAAAATTGGAGTGACCTCAGGGATCACTCCAAAATCTTCGAGTAATCCCTGAGGTCACTCTAAAATGAGTGAAAATGAACATTTTCACTCAAAATTCACTCTAATTTCGCTCTAATTCACTCTTTTTTTGTATTCACTCCTTCAAGAGTGAATTTTTTTCACTCGATTTTTTTAGAGAGATGTATTTCAAGACTGCACTTCTTTTAACTTACAGATGATTCTAAGAGTACTATTTGTATCACACTATATTTTTTGCAGGTGTTTAAAGGGGAAGGCGTAAAACTGATCAGTGGGAATCAGTGGAAATGCTGGGAGGTGATTGTTCCAATCCTTATGGGATTCATTCAAGAGTTCATTGTATATCTATTGTTGTGTGAAAATGATTTGCTTCAGAACGATCTCATATTCAAGTAATGTGCAGATTAATGCTCCGTCACTGACCAGGGACGCTAACCTGGAAGCATTAAACTGCACATTACTTGAATATGAGACCGTTCTGAAGCAAATCATTTTCACACAACAATAGATATACAATGAACTCTTGAATGAATCCCATAAGGATTGGAACAATCATCTCCCAGCATTTCCACTGATTCCCACTGATCAGTTACTAGCCTTCCCCTTTAATGTAAACTCTTCTATTTGATTAGTTTGAGGGATGCTTTAAAGATTATCACGGAACTTTTTTAAAGAGCAAGTTCAATTTGTGTAATGTAATGCAAGTGTCTTAGGTGACTATAGGCTATGTTGATGGTATGGCAGACACGTCCAATTGTGTACTCGTGACGTCTTGGTTGCAGATTGATGTAATATCGGCGATCTTGCCGTTTGAGCAAGAGACATGGAGTGCAAAAATATGTACTTGTCTTAGATTTAAAACCAGATTCTTATGTACATTATCATGTATGCATCCTTATGTACATGCGTGTGGCCTATATAGAGATATAATTTCATCATGGAAATACTTTTATCAAAGAAATATTGACACACAGTATTATTGGAAGTATGTTTCGTATTTGTCGGATGGTGCGTGTGTGCGTGGTGCGTATCATTGTTTTACATACAAGATATATTCTTTTTCAGGGCCGATTATATTTTTCTAATATATTCAATCTCATCTGTGTCCCCATCAAGGATCTCCGCATTGCTAATAAAAAACGGTCTGCCAATGTCAGTGATTGGAGATCTAGGGAGAATTCAGAAAATGAAACCGGAAGGTTACTAAATACTCTCTAACTTCCTTAGATTTGAAATCAATTTATGATACTGTGGTTAGAGATCTAAAATCTAAAAATTATAGACTGAGAAGGTACATTGAATTCTAGAACTCTATTATATCGAGATTTTCAGTCTACTTTTAGATTTGTTCCTCAGCTCAATGTATTAGGAATTTAGAGAGTACCAGTCGAAAAGTTAAATACTATAATATATATTTTGTGTGCATATTTGAAAAGACAACAACCAAACTTTATATATATATATATATACATATACAAAACTTCGCATTTTCATCATTGCCATTTCTTGTATTGTTTTTTTTTTTTCAAATCATAAAACCTGTAATGAGGAGAAATTACATTACACAGCGCCCAGGCGTTAGTGCAGGCGAGTGTGTATGTGTGTGTGTGTGTGTGTGTGTGTGTGTGTCCATACGCGCGCAGAAGGTGGGACATGGGTGTTGGGGTAGAAAATAAGTTTCCCTTTCAGGGGGGCGTTCGACTGCTACACCGGGATCTAAATGACAGTGAGGTAAGAAACATCAATGACATTATCTCACTTCTCATTGGTCAGCTCATACGGCACAATCAGACAGTTATCATGGGCTTTATAACGTAAGTAAACCATTAATAAAAATGCAAGGCACAAGGATAAAAACCAATCAATGTTTTACGATTTTCAGATAGTTACTGCAACGTTGTAAATAAAAATCGCAAAATATTGTTTTCAATGTAATATTAAAAGAGACGGGGAAAATAAACAATGACATATTCGTTCCCGTTCTCCCAAAGTTTGAAACCACATCCATTTTTTAGGTACTCTTAGAAGTCAACGGTATGCTTATTTATTTATCGATTTTATTTACCTATTACTACTAATTTAGTATGTATTCATCAAAACATATCAATACCATGAATACAGGATGTCTTGATCAACATGAGCTGTTTTTCATCAAAGTCCTAAAATAAAACGCAAGAACACAAACAAAATGGTCCAATCGTGACAAAAATATTAGCATTCAAATCAAGGTCAGCTGCAGTTACAGAAACAACAGACCAAACAAAAATTGCCAAATGAATACAGATCAAATAGTCACATTTTTGCAAATCTTTTAACAGTCAAAAAGACTGTAAAGAAAAAATGGAACAAATATCGCAAATGAAATAGCATCAGAACTTATGTTCGCAAAAATTGATACATAATACAATTCATGTCGCACTTTTCTATGGCAAGTTCTCAAGTTAGCACACACAGTCAAAGGCACGAACATAAAACCATCCCTTTTTACACACGTATAGATGCGAATATACATACCGGTACACACACTGTCTTGTACAGGAATATTGCATAAGATTCATGAACATAGCAGACACCATTCGATGGCACGACCTCTCAGAAGGAGAACGTTTCAAATATTTATGAAAACTCCAACAATCTTCAATACGGAAATGATATTAAACGGAGACCAGAAGAATACATAAAGACTATATAAGCAGCTGAAATGGTCACATGAAGAAGAGAACATATTACAGAAGATATATTTACTTATATATCTATGCCTTTAAGATTCTGCGACAGATTGTTAATTCTGTATTAGGCTTTTAGTAACATTTATTTTTTGTGCTTCTGAGAATCGAACATTCTTGAAACGTTCTAAATTTGGTTTGAGAAAAACCACAATAAGTGAGTCAGCAATACGGGTACTGTGACAGTGTGTGGCAAACCATTTCTATTTCAACGAACAACGTTTATAATTATTTTTCCATTTTTCATATTTGACATTATGGTATGGTAGACGACAGCCCGAAATCCATTATCTCATACCAACTGAATGATGACCTAGCTTTCACATAGCGCTCATGTTTCCAGACAGACAGAGCCGTTAGCGACCTTTGCACCCTTTGCCTCCAGTACTGGTTTTGTTTAGGTGAAACATCGACTCCCAACGGAAAGAGCTTTGTTGTTGTTGTGAATTGCACTGCTTCTGAATGGTACTGTTGGCCTTTTTCAAGTCTGTGGGTTATTTCTCTACAATTTATACAAGCTTGCATGCACCCCTCCGCTTGACACTCACGTGCAACCATCGGGATGAAAAAGTTTGTTCGTTCCTATTTCTTAGAGTTGTATAATGTGTATTTTATAATACTTTGAGAGTTCCGTTTTAAATCATTCACATCTGATACGGATTCTAACTATAATAGCAGAGAATCCTTATACCTAGTTCGTACTATCATTAAACAAAAGGGATTTGGGTGGTCATGTCAAAGCTATGTCGAATGTAGACAGAAAGATCCGTCTGTCCGGAGGAGTCTTTTATTTTTTGACGTTACCGCTCTCCTCCTGAGGGGATCCATGAAGCCAAATGCAGTCTCCACGGAACACTTCCCCGACGACCAGATACAGACCGATCTCTGGTCAATGTCGAATGGTGAGCCAAACCAAAGCACAACCGCACCATTGAATAGAATGATATCCCACTGCCTGTGAGTAGCTGTAATCACTATAAATATTATTTTACTATCGAGATAGGGAGGTGAAACGTACATAATTGTTATGTTCTTTCGACCTCCTTTGGCCAAATATAATTATTTTCTTGTAAAGTATGGAATACAACGCGTAGAATGAAACTGGTCAGTGTCTGGAAGGCCTACAACTTTGCATACATAATGCATTTATAATAGGCTTATATGATTCTAAGATCAAAGACCAGCTACCACTGGCCTCACTGCATGTCTGCATGTGTGCAGTAAATGGAAGGGGAATAATCGAAAGAATTGTATAGCCCATCGTTTAGGATGATAAAGTGCATGTGTTAGATTGATCAAAACCTCAGTCAGTCCGCAGCAACCGATAATTCGCTCGTATTTATTCAACTCGTATGCAAGCCCGCTCTAGGCTTGCATACTTAATGAGCTGCGTAAGGGGATTTTGTCCTTGGGGTTTCGGCTACAAAGATACACCTTATTTTCACAAATTTGGTATCAAATTCAAGGAAAATATGTAAACTATCGTCACATGTTACTCAAATTATTGTAAATGAAACATATCATAGCGTAACTTGAACTTGAAAAATGATGAAAAAAGTAATTCGTGCAGTACACGTTCAAGACGTCGAAAAAATATCAAATTCACCTTGCGTCTCAATGAAAATGCTTTATTTGGTAGTCCATCTCCTAATCTTTGTATCCATGTAAATATCTTGACAATTTGTTGCTTAATCCGGTCAGTAACCAGTAAAATATACATCGATGTCAGTGCTGATCAGCTTGAAATCGTGCAATCTCAAGAGTAAGCTCTCTCATTGGACAGCGCTTGCATTCAGCGCTTGCATTACGTCATTACGCTGCTACATAACGGTTTCATGCCACTTGCGATTTCTTGGCACGCGTGTAGTTCTAGCCTTTTGTCAAGGCCCTCTCGCTGTATGGTGAAGAGAGCCCAGCTGAGTGGGGTTGCGCGAGGGCCTTTTGAGATCTGCTTCGCATCCTTTTGTTAACCCTTTGAATTACCAAAAGTCGACCGACCAATCAGCGTGTCTGTCTGCTCGAACCCGATTTTAATAGAGCGAATGCACGCCGCTGCCGCAGACCTCACAGAACTCTACACACAAAGTGTGTATAGAGTTCCGTGGCAGACCTCCTCGGGTGGTCAGTGATGCATGCGAACAGGCATGACAACACCAAGGCTGAGGATGCGGGGAGCGCGCCATTCCATTGGTTGACCGGAAACCATTAAAATGAGTATTCAGAAGGGTTCACGTGTCATGAATAATAATGTGTGAAGCAGATCTCAAAAGGCCCTCGCGCTGGTGCGCTCGGCTGGGCTCGCTTCGCTCGCCCATTACAGCGAGAGGGCCTTGACAAAAGGCTAGTGTAGTTCAAGCGCTGAATGCAAGCACTGTCCAATGAGAGAGCTCTTTTGCGCCACTGTGCACTTTGTGTGGAGCATACTTCCGGCTTAGGAGTGAATTTTACAGACATTTCAAAACGGAAAAACTAGTATAAATCATGCTTGCGTCTCCTTGACTCAAATATATGATGAGCATCTAAGTTTCCTCTCTACGAAAAAGCCAAAATCAGAAACAACAGTTTCTTAATCCGGTCAGGAACCTTAAAAGAACTTTAGACGACAAAAAAGCAGGTAAAATTTACGCAAATTCAACTGATTATATAGTCATGATAAGATCCGATGTTATACGCAAATTTAGTATCAAAATAAAGATCAAAGTCTGGAGAACAATTTACCGTGACTTGTAGCCATGACGAATGTATGTAAAAGTCGCTACACTGTGAAAACCATAGCCCTATCAAAGTATCGCAGAATCTCGCACGACGAGACACCTTTCGAATGCAAAGTTCGTCAACGAGAGTACTGAATAAATCTTCCCGGATCGGCTCATTAGCACACGTGCTGCGGACTGACTGAACCTCCCTTCCTTCTCGCGCTCTCTCTCCTTCTCTCTCCCTCTCTCTCTCTCCCGCTCTCTCTCATTCATTCTCCCTCCGTCCCCCTTTTTCTACATGTGTAATGTTTATCATCTCACTATGATGTTGATAAACATGATAGCATTGTATTGTATTTCAGTTGTCTTTTTTTTAAAATCTAAATTAAGTCTTGAACAAGTCAAACAAATTCTCTACAGACGCCATGCATTGTTCTACCAGCAAGGTTCCAAGACGGAAGGATGGGGATCCCCAAGTCTGATTGGCTGGCTGATGCTCAACGTCATGCGATCACAATACACTGCGGGAAATTTTGAAATGTTTAAAGCTCTCACCGCAATACAGTTTCAGTTACACGTCGCGATCAAAACCAAGGAAGTGGCTAACATCTTTGAGTCCTGAGCTATAGTTTTAATGTGTGACTTTGGCTGAAAATCATTTTTTTATCCTTAATGCAACGAAATCAAACGCAAGTTTTCGCTCTCCAGTGATGCTCGGATCAAAGTTATGACAGTGATGGGGAGAAATATCATCATAGTTTATTTGTTTGCATTGTTGTTAGATCAGGATCACCACAGCGGGCGATGTATGCCAACTGTGACTACTCCGACCGGTGCTTCGTGCTACACCAAATGCACCTATTCAGAGAAAACGCGAGAAGCAGACTGTGAAAACAGACAGCTGAGTGAAGTACCCATGGAGTGTAATGCTACTTCCTACCTCTCGTTACGTCACAATCAGATCGAGAGAATCGAACCAGGAACCTTCGCAGGCTTCTCCGACCTCGAGGTTCTCATCTTGTCCAACAATAAAATCAGACAGGTAAGACATCGTCAAAAAGCAGTGTTTCTAATAAACGACATACAAAACGCCAGGTGAGGAATTCACAAAATGTGTCCCATAAACATGACTTCTTGTCCTGAATGCCTGTGACAAAATTCATTTCTGTAAGCCGTAGAAAATATCAGAGCACACTCTTCGCCATACATATCTCTATTAAATTTCATTTGAAACGAACACTTTTCACAAAGAGAAGCTTACCTCCATCTTCCAAATGACTTTGATTAAAGAGTAATTATTGAAATGTTGAATAATTTTAGAATTAGGCCAAGTGAGAAAGATATGAATTTGCGGTGATAACGTGGCATCTTTTGATAAATGCTGTGCTTTCGACTTCAAAAATAATTTACAGAAGCGATATCCAGGTCTTTGAAAAGAGATCACTGCTGGAATTTTGCGATGTTACAGTAATTTGACACGAGTGATATGCATCACCATTTTGTTTATTTCTGTTTGGACCCTACGTACATGGTTATGATTACTGATTAGGTCGATTTAGAAACAGCAAGTTTTTTTTTTTTTTTTTTTTTTTTTTTTTGAAGTAACAGTTGCTCCATATCAGGCGGTCAAAGGATAAGATATTAGTACTTGCATGTAAACAAGTGCAAACTGCCTGAAGCTAAATAATAAATGATGAGTGGAAAAAGATAATAATCAGTCAGGACCACTTGTCGAAAATGGCAAGCCGCATATTTTGCCAGAAGTGGCAAGAATTTCGCACTGCTGCCCGTTAACGATACTACGACGATACCACTGTCACGAATGTGCGTGCTTTGTCTGTGGAAAAATATTCTCCGGGAGGAGTCATTGTATATCGCCGAACAATGTGAGCAAAGTAACGGACTGTGCATTTCAAAATTCTCGACACACTATGTTACATAAATAGGGAAAAATCACCGCTGAACTTTCGGCGAATTCGTTTAAAAAGCATAGTGATGTTTAGACAGAAAGATCCGTCTGTCCGGAGGACTCTTTTATATTTATATTCTGTCCTGGGGATCTGTGAAGCCAGACGCAGTCTCCGCGGAACATTCCCCGACGGACAGATACAGACCGATCTTTCGGTCAAGTGATGTTGAGATTTTTTTTTTTTTTTCGAAAACGAAACGGTCGTCTTCCGAATAGTCTTTTTTTGCCAGTCGTCTAATGAAAATATGCGTGCGTTACTTATAATCGTACGTGTGGCGTGTGTGTTTGTGTGTGTGTGTGTGTGTGTGTGTGTGTGTGTGTGTGTGTGTACCACCGACCGCTAACACACGTACACTCATGTATGAAACAGTTGTTGTGCACTGGGTTCGCACCGAACGCTCGTGGAGGTGAATACGTGTGTGATACTTGGCTAGTCGACACCTTTCAAGGGGGGTGGTGCCTTACCCAGTGCGGTGCGGTGCGTGGAGGGACATTATTGTTTACCTAGTTTCCCTCGTAGTATGTTGTGTGTGTATTCGACAGAAATCTGGTCAAATTTGAAGTTTAGATGTAGTTTAAGATCTCATGATTACTTTACAACTTTACTTCATCACTATCAAGCAGTTAATTGCCTGTGCACAACACGTGTGTACAAGTGCAGGACTGCACAGCAGGTGGCAAGAGACCATTGCACTCATTCACTTGTACATTATTCACCTACGAAGGAAATGCACCAGTCCGGCTGTAAGAAGAGACGGAAAGTGGAATTTCTGTGGTTGTTTCTTAGTAGACTTGCTAAGGGGGTAAACGCTGCATTTCTTAGTCAAAAGTCCTACTTGGCACAGATGTTCCCTAGGGCAATTGAAAAATTTTCATCTAAAGAGACACTCTGTATCTATGCAAATAAGCCTTAATTTGCATAATGTATGCAGAAATACATATAAAAATTATCAAAAATATATGCGCATCCAGCAGAAATACCTAATTTGTTACAAGTATTCTATAGAGTAAGTGGAAACAATTCCTGCAAAAATTGATTTCATACCTATGTAAATAAACATAAAATGTTCATAATTACGCAAGTTATTGTGCAAAAATCTGCATTTTTGAGAGAATTTCTAAACTATTAAGCACTGAATCTTGTAATACAAAGTTTGAACCTGGGATGGATGTTCCTTGGGTCAAAAGTAAATGATTCATCTGAAGAGACAAGCTGTCTCTATGCGAAAAAACCTGCTATTTGCATATTATGCATATCAATACTTACACATCCACAGATAATCAGAACAAACAAAAAGCCTTAATGTGACAATGTCTTAAATCGCTTTGAACTTAATATCCAGAAAGCTAATAGAATAAGACAATATTCTCACAACAACACTTTTTAGTTGCTTAAATTGTTTCCATATTATCTAATTAACATAGGCATTTTATACATAAATTATGTAAATAAGTACATTAGACATGAAATTTCAAACCATATTGATCTTTGAAATGACTTTTGCTATACATTATCAATTTTCCCTCATTGCATAAATGCTTTGCAGGGTGGGATAAATAGCAATCGATAGTGACACTCTTAAAATATGATTATGCAAATCTAACAGTAGGGCCTACATATGAACAGGTGCAAATCGGAACAATATTGCTTACAAAAGGACTGTTTTTCCCTTGCAGACAGTACACAACTGAGGTCATGGTTAGAAAATCATTACAAAAAACACTACCATAGTGAAAGTGTGAATTCTGATTTTCATTGTATTTTGTAGGCAAATCAAGCAAATAAGAGGCTTTTACATCACATCGATTATAAATTTGTGCAAATTATGTGGATGCAAGGGTATCCGCACACATTTAGAACTTACAAACCTGAGTTAGAAACAAAGTCTGTTTCTGAAAAAAAAAAGTTAACTCAGTATACTATGAGCCATGGGCGTAAATCCCGGGGGGGATGGGGGGGATATATCCCCCCCTGAAATGGAGGAGGGGGGGATGGCCTGTACAATCATCCCCCCCTGAATTTTGGGGAAAAAAATGGAGGAAGCAGAAATGTGATTGTATCAATTTTGGCATATTGCATGACGTTTGTACGCCGGCCTTCAGACAGGTAACAGAGCTGAACAGTATTCTATATTGTAGGAAAATGTATACATAATTTTCTCAAGCGCTCACTCGCTTCGCTCGCTCGCGAAGAAAGTAACATCGACATACACTGTAAGGTATGGCTCAGACGTTGACAACGTCAAATAGTATAGGCCTATAATGTAAACATGCTATGACGCGAGTAACTGGGGACCATCTGCAAGATTTGTAGGAAAACAAACAAACAAACAAACAATAACAAAAACTATATCGCCATAATTGAACCCCCTCCATTTCCTGAATCATTCCTGAGAAACGACAGTGACTGGTGACTCGGTCAGGATATATCTATGAGCATACCCAGGGAAGATCAGGGGCGTCGAATCTATCTCGGGGGGGGGGGTGGGCAAAGGGGCATTTGCCCCGCCCCTACGGAAGTGTTTAGGCAGACAAATCATTTATCCCCAAAGCAATTCCCGAGATGAGGACAAATCTCGAACTTTCTTAATGGAAAATTGTCCAAATATCGCCAGAACTATGCACCAGATCGTTGTATTGCAATCAAACAGCTATACAGGATCCCTTTCGATAGACTTTGTACACTTTTGAGATTGACGTATATTTCCCTAATTTATCAAAGAGTGTGCAGCAGATCTTTCACTTAACAAAAGCACCCTCATATGCAGAGGAGTCGATGGGGGGGGGGATGGTTCCCCCGTAAAAGTGGGACAAACAAAAGCGAAAAATATAGCTACGAACGGCAGTGTTTGGAGTGTAAAATGTCAAAATTTCTTAAAGCTCGCTCGCTCCGCTCGCTCGCATTTAATCGCTATGCCATTCTCCTGATGCTGCTGCCTGTGAATGGCAGCAGTTGCGCCCGGTGCGCCCCGGCCCCTTAATTTCCAAAGCGAAAAATATAGCTACAAACTACAAACGGCAGTTTTTGGACTGTAAAATGTCAAAATTTTGAACCTCGCTCGCTTCGCTCGCTCGCATTTAATCATTATGCCATTCTCCTGATGTTGCAGCTAGCTATAGTAATTGCCAGCAATTTTCGCCCGATGGCCCCCCTTAATTTCCAAAGCGAAAAATATAGCTACAAACGGCAGTTTGGGGACTGTAAAATGTCAACATTTTCAAGCTCGCTCCCTTCGAGCCATTCTCGTGATGTTGCTGCTAGTAAATGCCAGTAGTTTTCGCCCGGTGCGCCTCCTTAATTTCCAAAGCGAAAAAATACCAGCCACAAACGACAGTGTGGGGGACTGTAAAATGTCAAAATTTTCAAGCTCGCTCGCTTCGCTCGCTCGCATTTAATCATTATGCCATTCTCCTGATGTTGCTGCTAGTAATTGCCAGTAGTTTTCGCCCGGTGCGCCCCCCCTTAATTTCCAAAGCGAAAAAAAATACAGCCACAAAGGACAGTTTGGGGGACTGTAAAATATCAAAATTTTCAAGCTCACTCGCTTCGCTCGCTCGCATTTAATCGTTATCCAAATGCCATTCTCCTGATGTTACTGCCAGTAATTGCCGGCAGTTGCGCCCGGTGTGTCCCCCCCCCCCCCCCCTTGATTTCCAAAGCAAAAAAATACAGCCACAAACGACAGTTTGGGGACTGTTAAATGTCAAAATTTTCAAAATCTCTCGCTTTTATTTAATCGTTATGCCATTCTCCTGATGTTGCATGCTGCCAGTAATTGCCAGCAGTTGTGCCCGGTGCGCCCCCCCCCCCCTTTAATTTCCAAAGCGAAAAATATAGCTACAAACGACAGTTTTGGGACTGTAAAAAGTCAACATTTTCAAGCTCACTCGCTTCGCTCGCTCGTATTCAATCGTTATGCCATTCCCCTGATGTTGCTGCCAGTAACTGCCAGTAGTTGCACCCGGTGCACCCCCTTAATTTCCAAAGCGAAAAAATACAGCCAAAAGCGGCAGTTTTGGGACTGTAAATTGTCAAAATTTTCAAGCTCGCTCGCTTCACTCGCTCACATTTAATTGTTATGCCATTCTCCTGATGTTGCTGCCAGTAATTGCCAGCAGTTGTACCTGGTGCGCCCCCCCTTAATTTCCAAAGTAAAAAATACAGCCACAAACGGCAGTTTTGGGACTGTAAAATGTCAAAATTTTCAAGCTCGCTCGCTTCGCTCGCTCGAATTTAATCGCTATACCATTCTCCTGATGTTGCTGCCAGTGATTGACAACAGTTGCGCCCGGTGCGGCCCCCCTTGATTTCCAAAGCGAAGAAGTATAGCTACAAACGGCAGTTTTTATCATGTAAAAGCATTATGTCAAAATTTTCAAGCTCGCTCGCTCCGCTCGCTCGCATTTAATCGCTATGCCATTCTCCTGATGCTGCTGCCAGTGATTGACAGCAGTTGCGCGCGGTGTGCCCCCCCTTAATTTCCGGTTACAGCTCGTTATTCCAAAGGTTCGTTATTCCGAAGGCTCTTCAGTCCGAAGATTCATTGTTCCGAAGGTTCGTTTTTCCGAATTTCATTTTCTGATGAACAAATCTTCGGAATAATGAACCTTCGGAATAACGCCACAAATGTTCGGATTAACGAACCCTTTTTCATTTTCGGATTAACGAACCTCTAGGTATAGGGAAATTGCGTGTTTCGGATTAACGAACCTTCGGAATAACGAACCTTCGAAATATCGATCCTTCGGAATAACGAACAGCATCCTAATTTCCAAAGCGAAGAATATAGCTACAAACGGCAGTTTCTGGACTGTAAAATGTCAAAATTTTCAATGTAAAAAGATTTCACCGTGGGAGGGAGAAACCCCCCTACCATACCCTCCCCCCCCCCCCCTCGCTTGCTTCGCTCCCTCACGATCTCATAACCGCTCCCCCAAGATCAAATCCTGTCTACGCCGGTGATAGGTCCCACTATTTAGTAGGCCTTCAATAATATATTGTGAATATTTCATTTTCTATTGTTTTTTTAAAGGAAAAATAAACAAAAATTTCACCAAAAGTGTGCACCAGATCGCTGAATTTCAGGTCTGAAAATGCAAAATCTTCCTCGTGTGGGAGAGGGACACCCCCCCCCCATACACACCCTCCCCCCGTTAACCCGGTCGCTCCGCTCTCTCTCACAGATATTTCAAAAACAAAAAAATGTCTTCATACTTTTAAGGTCTGATTTTCCGCCGCAAGTCATCTGACAAGCAAAAAAAGCAACAACAAGAACAAAAAGTCTTCATATTTTTGCTGCCACTTTCCTCCCACTTTATATTTCATGCAAAAGAGTGGGACATCCGATCCCTGTAAAGTGTGCGTGTGTGTGTGGGGGGGGGGGGGGGAGAGAAGCTTCTCCCCCCCCCCCCCCCCCCCCCCCAAGGCTGCACCGGTCCGGTTATGGGCTTGTAAGCGTGGTGATGGTGACCATCCCCCCCCCCCCACTCCTCAGTACGGATTTACGCCGTTGCTATGAGCTACTATGGCATGGAAACTATGCTAGGAAATTTATACTCTATAGAGTACTTCTACCAAAGGGAAGTTCCACGATAACACCGTGACACTTTTGCTTAAATTTTCACTCATTAACTGCAAATTGAAAAAAAAATGTAAGACTTGAGAACTAAGCTTTATTGTGTATCTATGACTAACATCACAAGCAACTTTGAAAAGAAAAGAATGAATACACTTTCACAGTATCAAAATGAGTTATGAGCTATTAGTACCGTAACACCGTGACGCAAAATGGACATGGGTTTTTGCGCTCTTTATATTCTGACCAAACTCTGTGAAGTTAATGAATATTTTGAAAACTGGTTATGTTCAATGGGTGTACCAGAGACTCAATGACAATAACCAAGTAGAACCCAGTGAAAGAATCCATTGACATGGAAATTATGACACAGATTATAAATAAGTGCACCGTAACACCGTGACTGTAACACCGTGACTTCTGAAATGTGTGTACAAAACGTATGTAGAATCTCATTGTCATACTTACAACTCATATATTTTTTCCTGTAGGTAGTATGTAGCAATCATTTACTGTGAATGTTTGACATAGCTGTGTAACACTTCAAGATAAATCATAAATTGGCAATTCCACGATAAAGTGGACATGACCATCAAATTTTCAAAATAGTCAAATCTCATTCATTTTGGTATCAAATGAAAGCTTAAGGACTGAATTTTTCATATTTGACCATCTTGTTGAAAAATTACATCATTAACTTTGCTAAACTATATGCATAAAATCAGCATAATTAAATTTGACATAAATATCTGAAATATATAATGAAGTTAAATGAATGTAGCATGAGAAACTGAAAAAGGAGGTAAAAACTTTGCCTTTGTTTTCAGAGTTTAAGGGTTGAACATCATTACCAAATCATCAAAGTGCAAGATTTTCTATGTGCTAAGCTTCAGCGAACATCGCAAATACGATCATCAATAATGTCACGGTGTTACAAAAAAACTGATGTTTTTAGTATTGTTTGAAAATTACAAACACAAAAGGGTTTATTTTGATAGCCCAAATCATGACCACATGTAGCTACCATATACAAGTACTAAAATGATGGTAACTCATTTTGTTAATTAATCAAAGCTGATTAAAGTGTGTCACGGTGTTACAGTAACTGTAACACCGTGACTATAACACCGTGACTTGCATTGCAATAACACAGGACACATACCGGATTACACATGATAATTAAATGTGGAAGTGACCATTTGATTTCTCTGTCATATTTACTCAAAAGATAGAGGTTTTTCAAGGATTGTTCATAACAGATGGGTCAAGCTATATCCACAAAGATTATCGCTTGTACTTGTTGCCAGCATCATGCAATTTTAAACCCTTTGTGTGCCAAAAATCGAGAACTGTGTTTACAATGCAGTGGGGTTTGATATGCCAATCAACACTCAGAGCACATGGTGGGTTAAAATGGAAGCAGTCCACTCACAGTGTGCCACCTACCAGATTCATAACTATCCAGAGCAAACATTTCTGAAGGTTTTGAACTTTTAATTACGGTAAAGGCAACAGTTTCAGTTGAGTTAATACCCTTTGTTTAATCTTTTGTAGACTCAAATGTGTTCCTAACATGATAAACAGTCTGAAGTCTCGCTTCAGCTTCCCTGGTATCCTAAAGAATTACTTAGGGCATACTGAAGCTAGATCGATGTGTCCAACAAAAGTTAATCTCACTGGAATACTACTTTTCTGTGCATGGTGCTGTGCACAATCTTACATTTTCCAAGTTTCACTATTAAAAGAGCCACACTCACTAGGATTTATGTGTATGAATGAGAATTTGCATTGTAATCAGTTTTATGTACATGGTCATTTTCCAGTACATCTTTGAAAAAGAATAATAATTATGGTGCATTTTCGTACCACTCAAATTGCTTGAATGATTCTTTTTATTGCTACTGAAATTGCTAAGTGGGTTCACCTGGCTTTGTGACCAAAGGTATTAAAATCAAAGTTTCAAATTTGTATGTCATCTTTAAATATATACAAATTGGACTTTTAGAGAGTAGTTGTAAACCCTAAAAGTTCACTCAGAACTGTTTAACAAGCTTTCAATGATGATAGAGTGAATTATGTCTCAAAACATAAAGTATATTTTACTGAAAGAGCAGTGTTCCTGACTGTAACGTGTACAAACGTATATGACATGTCACGGCGTTACAGTGCAAAGTTTTTCTTTACTTTGTTGTTTTTGTTAATCTGTTATGATTTCAATAATTTTCTATTTTACCTAGAAGTGTTATACTGTGATGTCAAACATTCATCATGAATCATCATTTCATTCCACCTACTGGAGAAACACTATGACCTGAAAGTAAGACAACAGGATTCTCCATAGGTTTTCTACACACATTTCAGAGGTCACGGTGTTACAGTCACGGTGTTAAGGTGCACTTATTTAAAATTTATGTCAAAGTTTTCCTGTCAATTGATTCTTTAATCAAATTTTACTTCATTATTATCATTGAGTCTCTAGTACATCCAATGAACAGATCCACTTATCAAAATGTTCATTAACTTCACAGAGTTTTGTCAGTAAACAAAGTGCACAAAAACCCATGTCCATTTTGCGTCACGGTGTTACAGTGGTAATTAATCGTGCCACATAATTCATTTACCACAGCAGTTTTTCTTCCTTCTTTTGTTTTCAAAATTGCTTATGACGATATGCATAGATACACAATAAAAAAAAAAATCTCAAGTGTTACATTTTGATTATCATTTACATTTGATGAGTGAAATTATACTCAAGTGTCACGGTGTTATCGTGGAATTGCCCAAATGCATTAATTAAAAAAACAAAATAAGTAAAACTATGCACCGTAACACCGTGACATACTCGATATACATTACATTTCTGAACATTGTTCATTCATTAACAGACACCGCAGGCTTTGAGACATTATTCCTCCCTCATTGTTGAACGCTTCTGTAGATAGTACAAAATTTTGATCAGATTTTGAGGATGCTAAAAACTCTTTTTAACAGGACACAACTATCTTAACAGTATACAATTTGGAAATTTTGATTTCATATTTCTTCACTTGACAAACGTACTTGAGAGTAAACATTTACAGTTATTTACGAAGATATGGCATATCATGCAAACATACAATGTACATTCGATGTTCTTTTCACATTGTAATACAGTACCATGAAAATGAATTGGAACACACAAAATGATTATAACCATGCAACTTAATTACTATCAATGTGAATTACTTCGAATATGGCTCCTTGAAGGGCATAACATTATGAGGTAACAGAATTGGAAAATGATCACAAGATTTGCTTTGGAAAGTTTTGTCATTCTGAGCATGCTTGAACCACTTTTGAACAAAAGAACTGATTTCTATTGAAAGTCTTGTAGGCATTTTGATACATCCAGGTGTACCTCTTATTGAAATGTGGTTTGACTTTTCCATGCGAGACAGATATGTCTAGAACTAACAATGATTACTGACACTTCATAAACTTTCTTTGAACATTTATCAGATGTATACGTACACGAAATACAAACCTGTATGCTACAGGGCTACACTCTAATTTGTATGTTTCTTGTACGTAAAACCAGCAGGATGTTTGATTTCATTTTATCTCAGACAATCTACATTGTACATCATGCCTATCTTCAAGTGCATACAGTTGAAAATATGTCCTTCTAGTTAGACTCCTGGATTGACAACGCAAAATGATACCGCTCTCTGTTATCCATAACAGGTGCCGGCAACTTTCGCACAATTTTTTTTTTCCATCCAACCATACTTGTCTGTGACATCCTTGGCAACAAAAAGAGTTCCTCTTTCATCACTCTTGTGAAAGTGTATGACATGAAATTCCCCATCTTGAATATCAATCACCTGTGCCACATACTTCAGTGACTTCTGAAGTGCTCCTTCATACTGGACCAAGATGCAGTCTCCAATCTTGACAGTATCCTCCTCAGACGGCAGCGGATTAGCGACAGGTATCAGCTCATCCACACTGTACATCTGCAATGAAGGCATGTGTTTCGTAATGATCACTGTCGGCATATGTGGAATATTTCACCATATGCTTTTTGACTGGAATGACAATGTGCATGGCATGAGTACCAGGAAGGGTTATGGTATCTTTCCATCGCTCTGAGAGAACTTGTTGTTCAGCCATAATCTCCTCTGATGGTACATAGATGATGTTAATACCATGTACCCTATTCGCCGCTTCTACTGCAAATGACTGTGCATTATTGACAAATGCCCCAACCCTCGTAGCATTCCAAACCAGCCGTTTCACATTTCCACCAATGCCGTCAACAGCACCTTTACCATGTGATGTGGCGAAGAAGTTCCAACTGACTTTTTTACCATAGTCTTCTTCAAAGTAAAGTAATGTTATGAAATAGAAACCGCTGCTTAAACTGTGATGCAGCTCCGTCGCAAAAGAAAGACACACTTTTAACATCAGGGTATCCTGTCTTTATGTCTTTGATTATTTTGCCTAAGAAAGTGGCCACTTGGTACTTCCCATGCACCGTGTCATCTCTAATCGCAACATGTGACTTCACGGTGTCGGTGTCGATGTGGGCACATGCGGTAAAGAGGGTCACTTGGTCGTGGGCCCAGTGACCACTCTGAATCTCAACCTGCTGAATAATGGAGTAATTTTCCGCAAAGTCAACTTGAATGACAATATGTTTCCCATTTGCTTTCTTTTTTTTCTGTTTCGAAATGGGCACTCTGCTTCCTCTTTATGAAAGTATGAAGGAGGAAATGCTGGGAGCTGATGCTTGAGATCCTGAAGAACGTTACACAGGCTACCTTTCTGAAGAAGCTTCATCCATCTCCCCTCAACATTCTTCCACTGGTACCATTCTATTTGAGTGTTTGGCTCTCCATTTTCAAAGTTGTAGTTCTCCTCAAACATGTGGACGCATTCAGCACATTTACCACTCATGCATTTTTCTGAATTTTGGTCACATACGACTGTACTGATGAAATCTCTGAAGTGGAGGGGAATGTGCAGGGGCGAATTCTGCAGACATTTTAGAATGAGACGAATGCTTTCGTGATGCCTGCATACACAAACATTATGTGGAAAGTCCTTCATTAGGAAAACGTAGGATGGACGAAAGCAGCAAAACTTTGATAGGGACACTCTGTGATTTGGGTACTCCTCGTTTAAGAGGGCATGACATTCCTTCAGTGTGACAACCAAGAATCTCTTTTGAATGTAGATCTTCTTTCCATGGCCATCCCTCTGCCAAATAGCATCTTTTCTGTTCGGGCACTGCCAAGATACATCGTCCCTACAGTAGAATTCAGTGATAACTTTTTGTGTTTCTGCAGGTATTTGATTTTGCTTTCCTCTGTTGGTAGGATGATTGCTCTCACTGATATCCACCATGTATGACTGTGCCAGCTTTCGTATTACTTTGCTCCTCTTCCGAGGACTCTGAGGCAGAGTTTGTCTAGCCCTTTGCATCGCTTTGTGATGGACTGTGAAGAGTAGCCTGATGGGGAACTTTACTTCTCTTCTGCTTCTTTGACCCTAATGGTACCTCTGCTCTTGGCCTTTCGCTCAGCATCATTTTTACGAGTTTCCTTCAGCTGAGACATGGGCAAACTTGCTCTCTTCTTTCTCCTTTGCTCATTTCTTCTTGTCTGATGCTGTTCATACTTTCCTTTCTCCTTCAAATTCTCTCTGTATTTCCGCTGTCTCTGCGCATTTGATTCATGTACTTTGGGTGGCATAGTGACCCTGCAGAAGAATGTACATGAAATAATAGATTAGTTACTTGCCATATTTCTAATGTCCTGTACAAACAAACAAAAATCTATTTTACTATTCACTACGGGTACTTACATGAAAATAATGTCAAAAGATTTTGCTTTTGCCCTCTAAATGCTACATCATTCTGTCCCTCTTACTATCCATACAGACTGGCACTGACCTACTGTTATTCCCAAACCCCATTGTGCTTTGCAAGTTATAGTTATGCGTTTCTATTGAGAGAATGAAGAACAAAATATCTAGTTTACAAATATGTTATACTGATATAATGGACAAATAGAAAATACAGGGTACTCACTTGACTGCAGCTGGTGCCTCAAAAGTTCAAAATTTTTAGAAATTTGGCTCCAAGATTTCTCCTCTGGTAGGTGGCACACTACATGTATGAGTAGACTGCTGTAAAGTGATTCCTGTGGTTTGAGCTGGGCTCTTTCATTGATAAACAATCCTTGAAACATCAAGCCTCCATCTCAACAGGACAGAAACCAGATGTTCAATTCAGCAGAAGTCTTTTGTAGTAAGACATTATGTCTCCTGTGCTATTGCAATGTAAGTCACGGTCTTGCAGTCACGGTGTTACGGTTACTGTAACACCGTGACAGGTTTTTAACGAGCTTTGATTAATTAACAAAGTGACTATTCATCATCTCTGTACAAGTATGTGGTAGCTATATGTCTTTATGATTTGGACCATATTAATGGCTGTTTAATTGGAAATATGCTGATTTCATGCGCATATTTCAACATGATAATTGCAAAATTTTCAAATATAATGATCAGTCTTGAAAAATTCAATCCTTCAGCTTTCATTTGATACCAAATTTGTCAATACTCGCCCATTTTGAAAATTTTATGGTCATGTCCACTTTATCGTGGAATTGCCCGAAATCAGGTATTTCTGCTGGATGCACATATATTTTTAAATATAGTATTTTTGCATAAATTATGCAAATTAAGGCTTATTTGCATTGATACAGATTGTCTCTTTAGATGAAAAATTCCAATTGTACAGAGGAAAACGTGTACCAAATAGGACGTTAATATTATACTATAAAATGCAGCGATCACCCCTTTTTCGCCCTTAGCAAGCCTATACTATCTGCTCCGAAGTGATAACAGATATTTTGGTCATAAAGGCTACTTCGTATAACCAAATACATAAGTAGGTCCCTATCAGTGGACATTAACTCGAATGTGTATTGATAAGAAACAAAAGATTGAAAAGAAATTCACACTGTTGACAGCGGCAAACCTAATTGTCAACGACTCAAATTTTCGTGGGCAGTCCCGTCATGTGATAGTTCTGTAGGCCCTCTGTTGTACACGTTCCCTATGATATGCCAGGAATCGTGATTGGGTGTTCTTACACTGTCAAGTGCGTCGGACTGTTCAATAAATGAAACTGATTTTTATCGGCCTGTCACAAAAAAAAAAAAGAAGAAGAAGCGGAATCTCTGCTTTCTGAAATTGGATACCCCAAGTTCGTGCGACCTTATGTTTCCGAAATATCCCATGCAGAAGAATTGGGCATGTTGGGAGACAGCAAAATGTGCTCAAATTTGGACTGCTTGCTATAGACGAATCAAATCATAGGTACCTTTCTGATCAAAAAGTGCGTCACCACTACATATCTTACAATATAGGCCTTGTACACTTAGACCCCGTTTACAGTGACGGGCCGGCCCGCTTTTCGGTCCTCGGACTCGCATTTTCGTGCGTTTACACTACCTTGTCGAGCAGTAGCGTAGGAGAGAAATCCCCTCCCGTGTGTTTACTTTTCGTCGTTTGTGGTGCTGTAATGGACTGGGACTGTTGTAAACGAAAGGGTTACTGTATTCTTTAATATAGACTACATTACTCCGACGTTTGATTACAGAATTTTAATCGGAAAAATAAGGGTAAACGAATCAAATGTACATAATCTATACCTGTCAAGAAGGAAATAATCTAAAAAATTATTGAGACAGCAGCCGGTTTTCTATACGCAGGTCACCGGTCCCAGCTGCACAAAATGACACAACGGAAGTGAACGCAAAATGAAACCAAAGATCGTACATAGTGTACGATTTTTTGATTTCTACAGCTAGCTGCGAGGCAGGTCCCGCATTAGGGTCCGCTTGAGTTTACACCAACGAAAGGCCGGCCCGAGGCCGGCCCGAGACTACCTCCTCGAGGTAGTCTCGGGCCGCCATTTGGTACCGCAATTTGACTTTTGTGCGTTTACATCAACCGAAAGGCCGGCCTTTCGGTTGGTGTAAACGGGGTCTTAGATAATCCCTGAAGTGTACACTTTCAGAATAATTTTGCCACTTGAATGATATAAAACTTATGGCACATTTTGTGGAGAGATGCATTGATTTTTCAACCATTTATATGTGTTTAACTATTTCACTTACGGCATTTATAACGCGGCAATTATAATGGGCATGATGCTAAATGCAACTAAAGAATTTATTGCCACATTATGACATGGTTTGATACATTATTGGATCATGGGAGCAAGTTGAATCGAACTCTAGACCCCATGAACTCCTCCTCCCCCCCCCCCCCCCCCCCCCGTTCCGCGGCCACTGAATATCACATGCATGCAGTCTGCCATGACTGGCGATGATGATCATCGCACCCTCTGCAACTAGCAGTTAAAGTCTACAACTACTCAAAAGCACTTCTGTTGTTCTGAAAAGAAGGGCAACCTAAGCTGCAAACCCCCGATTTAATCAATAACTTGTGGTACAGTATTTAGCGCTTTAATTTTCTTGATAGTACAAGCGATAAATGAAAACGCTCATTGAGTGTCAAGAATTGTTTAGGAATGTTTCGATTTGCATCCCGAGTTTTGTTTTGTAGGATCACTTTCGGTTTGAAATATCACCTACTGATTCAACTTCATAGTTTCCATTTGAAAATGTATGAACAATATGTATGATTGGCCCACCCAAATAGAACAAAAGTTGGCTTCTACTAGTATATCAATCTCAATGTTTTTAAATCAGATGCGCTCTTTAATTCTGCAGCTCCAAATCCATGTGATCAAAGCTACTGTGTGTCTAGCAGATTGATGCGGCCTGCGCATTTGCTGTAAACAAAAAAGTAATTGGGGGAGCTGCCGGTGTAGTAGGAAATTATGTCCCCCCTGGAGAAACACTCCGGGGGACCAAATATCCGTGTCAGGTTACAGGATATAATATCCTAGGACGTAATATCCTGCTTTCACGCGGCGATTTCGTCCTAGGTTTTTTTCAGCTGTCAGGCGATAATGTCCCCATGCCTTTGAACATACGCGGCATGGGATGTATATATTTTTTGGTAGACCAGGCAGGCCAGGGAGAGATTAAACATGAATATTCATCATAGTGCGAGAAATTATTCATCAATATTTCTCGCACAGGCCAATGAGATCTTGCTTTTGATTACTATTTCTACTACTGCAGTATTATCGCATAGAAATGTGTGTGTGTGTGCGTGTGCGTGCGTGTATGTTCTATGCGCTTTTGAAATTTTTAGTGTGTATGTGCGTGTGCGTATGAGGGAGTGCTGAGATTGAGAGTGAGGGGGATGGAGTGTTCGTGCGTGGTTCGTGTGATAGACAGGGGTGGGGTTTTTTGTGTGTGTGTGTGGTTTTTTTTTTTTTTTTTTTGGGGGGGGGGTTGGGGAGCGGGTAGGGAATAATGATAGGATTCGGGTCACTTCCCTGGGAATAGGTACGTAAGAGGGATAAGAGAGAAGGAACGCTTTGGTGGAGGCGTGCATAAAGGTTAGATTAGGAAAGGAAAGATTGTTTTTTTTTTTTTTGTACGTGTCTTGGAGAATTGGAAGTTTTGAATTTTACGCATATAAGATTTTATTTATGTAGGCCCCTATATACCTCTTTGGTTGAATCATGTAGAAATATGGCTGCAAGATATATAGCTGTGTAGGTTGTCAACCGAAAAGTAAACAAAGAACAAGATAAAAAGTTAAACTTATTTATTCAACTCGGAGTAGGTAGGCTTCACATCCAATACAATTGATATGGAATGACAACATTCAGTGCTGGTATTCTTAGAGCAAGAAATCAGTTGCTGGGAAACCTTACACAGTTTGGTGTTTCATCAAATTATTTTTTCTTGTACAGTATGCCCCCCCCCCCCATAAAAATACTATCAGATTTTCGCATTGATAACACCCAATATGATTGAATTGTCTAAATGCTACTCCAAAGTCTTAAAATACAACATTTTAGCTCGATTTTGCAGAAAACCCCATTTGATTTGGTTAAGCGGTCAGAGAGAAATGTTGATTGTTGTAAAGCATGTCATGAGTATGATTCTTCCAAGTTTAACAATTCGGTGATCTTGTGTGTGAATTCAATAGACAGAACTTGCAGGGAAGAGATTCCCCACATCCTCTGCAACATCCCTCATTTCTCTTGACCACTGAAGCAAATCGAATAGGGTTTTCTGTAAGATGTGGGCAATGAGTTTAGTTTATACACTGAATTTTGTATTTAGATTGATTAAATATTTTAAAGATATCATTGCGGAGGGTCCCGTTGTAATTTTTATGGGACATATAATTATAAACGGTGTAGTTCCTTGATATAACGGAAATAAGGGAACTGTATTATTTTGTATGACTTTCGTCTATTGTCAGTGACTTTCAAGATACGGGCATTACATTACAACCATGTGACATAGCATAATCTGTTTTTGGTATATGGGTAAGCACCAAAAGACAAGATAGGTGGGGTACCTGTGCTTATACACTCATACGAAGTACAAATCAGCACATAAGATGTGAGATTTGTCTTTATTAATTATCCTTTTTTACTCTATTGTGTTAACCCTTTGTGCATGTAATCTTAATTTCGATTTGCACAGAAAAAAAAAAAAAATCCATGGCGTTGTGCACCCTGTCAAAAATCCCTGGCACAGATCTGGATAATTGTAATGGCACTAGAAAGGAAAGGAAATGCATCCCCTCCACACAAACACAGACATGCGTGCACACACACACACACACACACACACATTAATGTTTGTCATTTATCAACATATTTCAATATAATGATATGCCTGCATGCAACATAGAGACTTTTATTCAAGCCAGCATACAGATTACCTAAATGGATTTAAGCACAATCTCTGCAGAGCATCATCAGGTAAAAAAAAAAACAACAACAACAACAACAACAGAGAGAGAGAGAGAGAGAAAGACATCCTTTTATTTTAATAATGCACCCTTTACTCAATGAAAGGCATATAAAAATAAAAATAATCATCATGATAGATATCTAAATACAATGCAAGACAAACATAGCAGTTTACATGCTTTCGTCATCCACCCCCCACCCCCCAACATTGACCATTACATAATATGTGGTCACAATAACATTAGGAAACATGTATGCGCTTACAGTATTCTTTCTTTTTTTCCCCTGCCCAGCACTTGGATGTGTGCTAAGCAAAAGGAAACACAAACAAATCTAAACCAATATCCTTTCAATAACATCATCTGTCCAGCTCTGGTAGAATACTAAAATCATAAACACAGTACACAGGAATCCACTTTTTGGCCACTGACCTGATACAACGGTCCATTTCCATTCTGTGAGCAGACATCTTCGTTTCATTGCATTCCTTTTAGATATAGACAGGGATCCATTACCTGCAATGTCTTTTAATAAGTAGACTTTCCGATATAACTACACGCACATGTTTGTTTGCATGTGAATACGTAATATTTTTTACTGAATGGTTGAATGAAATTGAATGAAATAGAATCGAAAATGAATTTGTTTTCATGCAATTTAGAAAGAAGTTCACTCAATATAACGACTACAAGTTGTCATTCAATTCCACGGTAGCTGAAAAGACGTTCAATTTTGTACCAAGTACCAATTTCAATTTCATTTGTATGGGAACACAACTTTGCACTTTGAACGTCAAATTTGATACACATAGACAAGTTCAAAATGATTTTTCACGGTCCCATTTTCCCAGTGATATACTGGATTATATCATTTCATTCTAATATCAAAGTTTCGACTGATTTCGACAATTAATTCTTATTATATTGTATGTGTTTCTGCCCTGTCAACCTTTATTCGACTATCAATCTATCCCCTAACAGTGTAGGATATGGCGATATGTGAGGTTTTTTTTTTCTTTTTTCTACATGTCCACATTATTTAAATTTAGGAATCCATTCCTGCCTTCCCCGTGTCCATATCATAAGTTACCACAATCGGCTCAGCTGCGCAGACCTGTTTCACCCAAGGGTATCGCCAATGATATACTGTAGTCTTTTGCTTGTCAAATGTTTCAATTAATAATTTTGTCCCTATTCAAAATAATTATTCATGTGACATACTATTATTATGCTCCATTGCAGCAGCCGCTTAAGCCGCGCATAAATAAAATGTGATGCACGTCATCATGTGTTTGAAAGTGGAGTAACAGGAGCTATTTAAATAGCTTTAACAGGCAAAACCACATTTCAAGAAATTGTTTACATCAAGTTTAAATATCAAATGACTGACTTCAAAGAATGTAAGCAACGACGAAAAACACTGTCTGTATGTTACAACTGTTTGCTATCATGAATTTGAATTCTTTAACGTTCTTCAACACTGTTCAAGGCCGAGCTAAACCGATTTGATTGCATTGCACTAGCATTTTTTGAACACCCTTTTCACAGGTTGATTTGAGAAATTCATGAAATCCTATTCCGATGAAATTAAATTCAATGAACTAAGCATGCCTTACTGAACACTCATTATTGTGCCTTAAATTTTTTTGCTTTTATTTTATATTATTCTGATATTTTCCCCCTTTTTCAAGGGGATATCTGGAAGACACGTATCCCGTACGATGCAATTTTTACAAATTCTTAATTGAACAAACCGAGATACTGCCGTTCTGGGTTTTCTAAAAACAAGCTAAAATGTAAAATGTTAAATGATCAGAATGGTTAACATGACGCATTTGGTTCAGGTGAGCTAAATAAGCTTGCTCACACCTTCCAAGAGCAGTATAATTATGATGTCACGTTGCGCCTGTATTATAGACAGGACAATAACTTACATCCATGTCAACATGGGATAACTTCAACTAGCCTTGACAATGTTTGCAAACGTGAGTGTTTCCTGGATCTGCCATTAAGGCCTTATTAGCTTGGTACATTCCATCGTTTTCAGATGAACATTTCCACGAGCTCCCTCTTTTCTCCTTCCCTCCCAGAGACTGACAAAGTTCCATTCAGTTCGTTCAGGAAAGACGGGAGCTTGTTCAGACTTCGAATTCTTCTTCCATCTGCATCTGGTTACACTATCATACACACACAAACACACACACACACGAATATCAAAATAAAGATTTAGAAATAAAGATTAATCAGTAATTAGATTTCCATTTTTGGTAATACCTAGCATATCTCACACAAGTACACTTCCCCTACATGTAACTCATACAGTCATTTTCAAGTGCGTTACTTAGATAAACTGATCAACTTAGTATTTTTCTTGTCACACAAGGAAAATAAAAACTAGTGCTGGTATAAGGAAATCAAGCATAGTACAGCATGAAGAGAAATGTATTACAGAGCATCAAAAGGTGTTTCTTTGTAAGAAAACCATATCATATACTTGGTGCTAGAAAAATCAATGGAAGAACAATCACAGCTCAAATGAAGGTTTCTTAAATGCAAATATAGGTTTTCCCGGCCCGGCCCGGCACGTTTTCAGTCCATTTCATAAAAGGTACATTCAATTTAGCGAAAATCATCGTCACTGCACATTCTGTCATTCAAAATTGCAACTTGTTCATTCAATTTATCATTTTGATCAATGAAATTCGCACATGTGTCTTTCGAATTAGTAAAACGAGCATTCAAATTGGAACGTGCTCTCCAGTCATTCAAATTCGCCAGCACTGGTATGGTATTCAAGTCATTCAATTTCGCGTATGGGCAGTCAAATTCCAAACGTATTTAATGAATTTTGTTTCATCCACACGTATTTAATGAATTTTGTTTCATCAACACGCTGTTAAGTATATTTATGGTAAAGGTATCTTTGACCATAAATAACTCAAGTTTGTTGTTCTGTAACGCTCCTTTTCTTTCATACATGCTATCAAAACTATACATGCACCAGTACCATAAATTTACTTCACTTTCTTATGTCCAGTCATGGCAGCATGAGTTAGATACAGGCGTATCTCTCAAGAAGACAGGGAAAAAATCATAGAAGCATTTGAGGACAATAACCTTGACAAATTGATGGCTATAGCTGATCCAAGAACTTTATTCCAAATGATGGTTAACGCAATATATAATAGCACCCACCAAATGAATAATGAAGCCTGTAGATGAAAGAAATAATCACGATGTAAATAAACCTCCATCTCCTAATTAATGTCAAAACAAACTTAATGCATCTGTGAATGAAATAATGCTATCGAAAATTTTAGATACAACTCGATACTGAAGAATCTCGTAGGGCTTTGAGGATGACATCCAACAACAACAACAACAACAACAACAACAACAACAACAACAACAAAAAGCAAGGAGACTTATAGCTACCATACAGGCCTACACAGTGCTTGATGCATTTAAACTAACACGATTATGGTGAAATTGACATTACAACGAAGGAAAGATTCAGGTTCCAAAATTATTAATCATATCTTTAGATTCACTGTTCAGCTTGAAGTCTATACACAACCAAAGTTACTTGAAGCTGTTAGTATATAGGCCTACAATTTTTGTATATGCCTGTGAACCAAGTATTGTAACTGTCTAAAAAACAAAACAACTTTTTTTTTTATAAGTGAAACAAGTTAAAGAATGATGGAGAAATATCCAATGTTATCCAAACTTTCCGCAGCTACTTTCCTCCTGGAAAGCCATACCTTATGATGTAACAGAAGTTAGTATCAGAGCATTATAAATGTTCATTTGCAAAAGGGTGCCTATTAGCAGCAGAGGCAGTTGCTCTCGTTGATGAAACTGCCCAATCAGGTGTGAGAGTACTTAAATCACTTCTCGCATTAACACTAAACTTGTGTGTATAATCAAGCTCCACACGACGCTCTTCAGGTATTTAATCGATGAATGAACCTGACTCAAATAAATGTTCTGATTGTGACAGGCGCAGACACAAATTCAAATCACGGTCTAATAATAATCGCTAACATCGGGTTTCTAATCCTGTCAGTATCAAAGAGAAACATATGTACTCACCCCCAGACACACAGTGAAGGCTGTGGAGAATCCTCCTCTGGTCTTCGGCCTTTGATATTACCTCCAGATGACCGCGTTTAGTATGATTGTAAAACAGAACGTCATTTTTTATGACGTAATCTCGACTTTGCCGTCGAATTACTCTCTTTTTGTTGTCGCTACACCCTAGCGGATACGTATCATTTTTCAGATACATAAGGACATTCGCAGCCACATGTTCAAACGCCATTTT